>CM051711.1:2154377-2214377 GCA_028022725.1 Lycodopsis pacificus
CGGATGCCTCAGGAGCCACCAAATGCCTTTCCTTAAGCCCTCGGCATTCAGGAGGGGGGGGGAGAAGACACCATTTCCTTTCAACCCCCCCCACCTCCTCCCTCCCTCCCTACCACTGCCTTTTCATTTCTGTTTGAAGTAACGCAAGAAGGAGCCGTGCGAGTGCCGTCATCACTGCCACTATCATCATCATCATCACCATCGCCGCCGCCACCATCATCATCGAGAGCCCTCCAAGACTCGCCGTAATATCGCCCGTCATTTCTCCCCCCCGTCGTCGGCGCAGGTTACGCTCTGTAATCCATGACTGCCTCAGAATTAGAATGTCCCCCGTGAGGTTGATTCTCCGGCTCGTTTCTCTTCTCACACCCCCTCCACCTTCCTCTTCCTCTTCTTTTTATGTTTTTGTTGTTGTTGCCCTGAAGGCTTTACCGATGCTCTACGGCCCGACGTTTATTCCTCCTAATCTCAGTCTCATCTCCAGGCTAGCTGTGACAGATGGTTATAGGCACACAATAGTATTAAGAGTTGGATTCTTCCTCACCCTCTGCTTCCTCCCCCCTTACCGCTTTCTTTTTCCCTCTTCTGTACAACAAACAGCGATCAGACACCGAGGCCCGGCTCCTGTGTAGGTAAACTCCGCTTTAAACAGCTCTCTGCGCACCGTCTGTCTCCCCCCTGTCAAATAACTCCCCCCTTCCTCACCTCCTCCTCCTCCTCCTCCTGCTGCTGCTGTCGGCACTCCAAGGTAAGCTGCATTAACCTCACTGACTGTTATTAAAAAGATGTATTTCCCCAGGTTTTCCCTGCGCCTCCTCTTCTTCTTCCTTGATGTATTCACTAGACACACACACACACACACACACACACACACACACACCGAACAAACAAATACCGGGGCGGCGTCATAAATTCTCAACGCCAGCCACAGTCGGTCTAATTTCAATCCCACCGTCAGTCCTGTCAGATGAGAGCCGGCGGATGATACATAGGGGTAAATAAGGCGGGTAAAATTAGCCCCTCCTGTCATTCCCTACCTTTTACCCCCCCCCCCTCCCCCCGAGGCATCCTGGGAAATTGACTGCACGCTAGATTTTGAAAATTAGCCCCTTAATGTTAGCCAGACAACCCTGGCAGGCCTGGATAATGCCTCGCCCGAGTCCCCCACAGCCGATTAATTACCAATTTTTCACCTCATTTTGCATTTATATAATTCGCCGTCCACAAAGAAGGTGAAATGATTGAATAGCAAAATGAGCAGGTAATGCACGAACCTTTCACCCCTTTTAACCTGCAATCGTTCACCAACTCGGCTTCACCCGCGTGAGAACACATGCACACAGTTTCTCGTCATGAGTCGATATTTAAAAAGAGATTATAATAACCAGCGTTAACCGTGAATTCGGAGCTTACTCCGCTGTTGTTTTCTTACAGGAAGGAGAAGATTCCCTCATGAAAAGCAGTTAAATCAAGTTCCTAATTCAAGCCACAGCGCCGCTGTAAACAGAGTCAGTGACTGGTGCAGTAAGGAGCTGATTCAGCTCTTAAGTGAGGAAAGTTCACTCCGTAACCACATCATTACAGCTGAACGGCCTCCAGGTTTCAGTTCGGGGGCCGTTCAGGGTTCAGCGAAGGCCGAGGCAGAGCTTTGTTCAGGCTCTGAGGAGAGAACCAGACGCACTGGAGTCATCAATCTGTTCGGTAAAACCAGCAGCGAGGGCTCTGATCCTTTCAGGTCCACGTGAAATAAGAGAGCTGAATGTTTAAAGCCCCTTCAGGTGGTTTTGGATGATGGAGGCCGGCAGAGGCTTCCAGCATCCAGAAGTCCTGGAAGGTGACGACAGTCAACTGCACGCGGAGGAAAACATTTCCTGTCGGCCAACCGTGACACCAGCAGATTATAATCTGTCCAACCAGAGTCTCCTCTCACCTTCCTCGACAGAAAAGAGCGCGTTGTGCTTCCATGCGACGGCCCGAGCCCCTCTGTGACTGATCCACCCGCTCAGTGGAAGCAAAGGGAGAGGTGGAGAGGATGTGGGCCTGCCGGGACCCGCCGAGGATTAACACAAGCGCTGTGCTCAGGACATATGGCACATGTCATCTCCCACCGGGAAAGAGACTCTCCCATGGCTCCGCCGCCACCACCCCCCCTCCCTCATATCATCTCTCCCTCTGTCCTGTCGGGATTTAAAGGCTTGGAGTGCTTTAGTTGTTTACTGTGCATTAAATGCCCCCCCCGCCCACCCACCCGCCTCCTAAACTTCGCAGTGTTAAGAGAAAAATGGCTCAGCGGCGCAGAGGCTGCTGACGCCGTGAAGCCTCTCAGACGGAGGCCGGAGTCATCACGGGAAGGCGTTCGCTTTTAATTCCATGTGAGGGAGTCAAGAGGGCAGGCGTCACAGAGCAGCTGCTCTCACAAAGCAGCGCGACACTCAGAGACCACATTAAAGCTCCACGCTGTGCTGTATTTCTATCCGAGGGTTCATCCGGGTCGCCGGTTCCGTCGAATCCCGTTGTACTGCTGCTGTGGACCAGCACGTCTGCTGAACGCCGGGGCAGTTGACACTTTGTGTGTTTGACAGTTTAAACTGAACCTGTTTCCCCCATATAAGGCAGCTAATTAGCAGAGCGGCGCTCATGTAGCACAGCGTCGCGTCCCTTTCCCCGGAGCGTGAAAACTATCATTCAGCGACGCGCTCGCAGGCAGGTACGCCGTCGTCATCCTCCATCTTCATAAGCAGGCATGTTATTACAACGCGATGGAGTGCCGTGCTTTCCTCCCTGTACCTTTATTTATGGGACACCGTAACATGCCGGAAATCAAAGCTCGTAATTCGGCGGTTGATGTTTATTGTGCGCCGCCCGCGTCTAGAGACATTTGATAAACAGCGTGTTGCAGCGGAAGAAAAAAAAAAAAAAAGGTGTTGGAGGATCTTGTGGGAGCTTGCCAAAATAATACCCCATTCAGCGCAGCTACCGTGTGAAAATGCCTCCCCGCACCGACTCATATTTCATCGCCAGAACGAGCGGTTTGCCGTATGGGCCCGGTGATGAATTACACCAAAGCACATTCCTTATGGGAAATCTGGATGGTGCAGGAGAGACGGGGGGAGCGAGCTCCAGCGACAAATTGCCTTCACTGCCAGTTAGTCCGTGTTCCTTTCTTCTGTCTGTGTCGGTGCTGTTGTTGGGGGGGGGGGGGGGGGGGGGAGAGGGCTGGGGGTTTTATTTTGTTAGGTGGAGGTTATTTCGTCTTCTGCCAGACATTTGGAAATCCCTCCAGGTGCTGGAGTCTCTGGATCGGAGGCCGCCAGAACTGGAATTTCCCGAGCGCCATGGGAGCAAAACGAAGCAACACAACAACAACAACAAAAAAATCCTCTCGGATGATGATTTGCCCCATCAGCTCCGTCGATACCTGTTAGCAGCGGTGAACAAGCTGCAGCGGGCTGGAGGCCAGACAGGCTGCCAAGCCGGTTGGTTGGACGGTTGCCAGTTTGAATCTCTGGGATGTTTCCTAACAGGAAGCAGCGCTCCTCACTCCCGACGCCGCGGGGCTGGAGCGCCGACGAGGGCCGAGGGCCACGAGGACGACCCGAAATGTGGAGGATGAACTCCGCCTCTGAGCCGGGCTCAAGAGGAGACAACACAGGAGGGACAGACGGGTTCAAGCTCCTCCACAACCTGCTGGAGGTTCCTTGTGCAAGGCAGTAATCCTCAGCTCCGACCTTCATTTGTATGTCAAACATCCCGTTAGCAGCTAATGCACGATAGCAATAAATCATTAAACTAGAATAAACAGGAAACTGTGTTTAATGTCTAAAGCCTAAAACAGGGTTTTCTATTAACGCTATTTGCAAGAAGGAAAACTAAGAGTCTTAACTGAACGGGCAATTTAAAAAAGTAAGTGGCTGGGCCCTTGGGTCTACTGAAGGAAACCGTTAATGCAACAACACACCATGATATTTGGATAATGGTGCGTTCCAACAATGTTGAAAACGTTTAAGGATGCCGGTAAAAAGAAAGCAGCTGTGGAAAACGTGCACACGCTCTTTGTCAACGCCGATTAGTGACTTTTCAATCATTCCGGCGATTATTTCAACGTCTGACGTGGTTTTGTCTTTCTTTGGTTCTTGGGATGAGCACCTCCGTTCTCCATTTGGATGTTTACCACACACACACACACACACACCTTCAATGTGGAGGGATTACCAGGCAGCAGCGCTTCCTCCTTCAATCTCAATTTACCTCTGAATAAATCCCAACTTTATGAGCATGTTAGCAGGCGTAATCCAGCCTTGATTTGCTCATTTCAGGCGCAAGGGAGGAACAGCGAGAGAGAGAGAGAGAGAGAGAGAGAGATTACCAACTGGGTAGCTGTTGTCACCAGCACATAGCACAGAGGAGGTGGCCAACGAACGCCAGAGAAACATAAAAACATGCAGCAGCACTGTGACGGCGGCTCGAGCGAGGCTGCTGTCGGAGAATAGGTGGTTTTCTGATTTATTGACATCGCTCACTGGGGAGCTTCGTCTTCCGTCAGACTGTCGGGGCGCACGGTGGCGACAGGAGGAAGAGAGGAAATAAAGAGTGGTTATTTCTGCTGATAGGGCATATTTTCTGTCAACAGTCTCTGGCAGATGAGTGTATGTGATAATACCGCTGCCAAGGAAAGTCTCTCAGCTCTTCAGCCTCCGGAAGAATATTTCTGTCTCAGCTCAGGGCCGGGGCGCCTCTCTCCCCTCCTTCCAGCTTTTATAATTCAGTAAACTCAAGTAATTACCACAGAGGCATGCTCAATAATTACAAAACGCTCCGTCGCGGTCATGTAGGTAACGGCATATCTTGCTCTGCTGGCAGCGATAACGCAGGTGAGACGAATCGCAGAAAACAGATCAGATAGCATTGTGATGGTAAAGAAATGGCATTATGATGATGAAGGGTAGCGCCGCTGCCGGGGGGGGGTGTCGACTCGTGTCGTCTCTTCTCCACACGGGTACAAAGACCAGCCGAGCGACGGCGCTGACATTCTGTCCACTACAAAAGACGTGGACGTCCAGCTCTGCGCTCACGCCGCTCGCGTCTCATCTGTCGGCAAATCGGCATGAAATGTGCTTAATTATCAACTGCGAATCAACTAAATATTAGGCGTTGTTTACTGTAATCCCATTTTGCGTAGTTTAATTTCCTCGACCCTTCTCCCGGTGGCGTGTTGACTCAGGATTGGACGCGGTGGCGTCCCGGCTATCCAGTGCAGCTTCTGCGAGGCGGCGGAGAGAACGCACCACGCAATTAGCAAAAACGCGGCCCTAATGCTCGTCTCCTTGAGAGTTTGACCCTATTTGTTTGTGCCGAGGTAATTTCATTACGCCCGTGCAATTCCCAGGAGCTGCCGCGAGTTAACGCTAAACGCTCACCAGAGACGGGATAAGTATTTGGCAAGGCATCAGCAAAGAGAAGAGAGGGAGCGGCGGAGCTCAATAACACTTCTTTCATGTTGACAAATTCCATTAGGGCGCAAAGGCTGGTGTTTGTACTCTGTTTTATTTATGATAATGCTCAGGCGTCGGCGGGAAGCGGTATTCATCACCCGCGCCACCTATGTGGCCTGACAGCGTGCGGCTGATTTGTACAGAACACTCACAACACGGGCCTGAGGGAAAGTCAAGGTGGCATCCCAAATGATGATCTCCCCCTCGCTTTTAAGGGCGAGTATCATTCACCACACGAGTCCTGGAGGGCTGCAGGTAACCGCGGGGTCGAGCGTGCAACGGACCACAGTTCAACGTTAACCATCACGGTGCTCAATAAAGTTTTACTGACGATATGCATATGTACCAATCAATAGCTGCTCATCCTTTACGACATGTCGGCATCCACAGAGAGTGTTGGAATCCTAGAAACCAGCTCCAGGACCTGTGGGACGTGGTGGCCTCCACAGTGTCTGCTGGCAACGTGGTACGTTTCTGTTTCAATAAAACATCGTGATCACCCCGCCTGCATGTGTCTTTATTTGACTGTGACTGAAAGTGTGTTTGCAGATGCCTGCGTGTTCTGCATGCACGTACTGGTGTGTAATTATGTAAGTGTCCTATGAATGTGTGTGTGTGTGTTTGAGGTTCTGGGGGGGTACACACACACACACACACACACACACACACACACACTGAGGTTGGAAACATTCTGATGTCAACAGCGCAGCAAGAAATAGGAAACACATTTAAATCTCTGGCGCTGAGGCCGGTGTTCAGGAGCCAGGCGAAATCACCGAGCAAGCCCGCCATCGCGTGTGACAGGGTGCATCGTGGGATAGCTCTTTATCCTCTGCCCGCAAAACAGCAATCGGGAGAGGTACGTCCCATCCGAGGACAGGGAGTCGGCGCAGGTTGTACCTATTAGGGCAGCTTAGTAACTCAAGAAGCGGCAATTTAAAGACGGAGCGAAGAGGAGGGAGGATTGGGGAAGAAAGCTCAACTAATGCCATAACTCTGAGGGCTCCCCGAAGACAGCTTTGAGGATTGGACTGGATGACAGAAAGCCTCGTCATCACAGAGGTGGGTATGAGCGCTGGTAATGAGAGGACTCGCTCCATGCCAGGCATTATTATGGACATATTGCACCCGGGGAAGAAGAGGCCCCCTTTTGTCTGTTGAAAGCTCAGAGCTGGAATAAAGAAACCAATCCTGAAACGCGCAGAGGGAAACGTGATCTTTGGCTGTACAGAGATCCAGTTCTCTATACATTTCAAAGCGTTGGGGATTCTCGTCGGGGGGAGACACAGAGAAGGGGCATAATGGATGACGGGGGAAAATGTACCAACCTACTGCACTTCTTCCCCTCACTCTTCAATCTTCTGTGGTTGGCAGCAGGGACAGAACCCAGGAAACAGTATCCTATCACTTAAATGGTTAAGTATTTTATGAGTAAAACGCTTCCAAATGTCTCTCAAGAACCTTCCAGACCACACCAAAGACAAAATGAGGTAATATTACGTTTCTGAAAAGTCCCCAGTATGATACCCTGACTCTGGTGTAATTGCATCAGAAAAATGGTGCGCGACGCTCCCTCTGTTACATGTCAGGCCATTTGGCAAAAGCTGCGCTCATTAAGAGAGCGGGAGAGAAAACGTCTCAAATTCTTCCCAGCTGAAGCCTCGTGTGCATACAGAGGAGAAGGAAGCATGCAGGATCACCAAAGTCAATGCATTTGAGTTATTGCGAGACACCGATAACAACATCTCCGCTTCCACTGTACTGCCCGGCTGAAGATCAGACCTTTAACACGCTGCAGCGAGTGACAGGAGGCTGCACGACCACCGAGGCGTGGTCGGGAATCCTGAGCAGGAAGAAAATGAAGCCATCATCTCGACTTTCCTGCAGAAACGGCCCCTTGGGGATCCGTGTTGGTCCGTTCCAGCTGTGGGCCCCGAGGTACATCACCACCTTCCACATGTGGGACGATTATTGTAACCGAGAACACATTTGCGTTGCAGTATGAACACAGTCTAATTCACAAGTCACTTAGAGGGGCTCTCCACCAACTACTGCCCCTAAAACACCAGATTACAATATATGACTCTTTGAACACCCTCAGTGAGTTGGAGGCCCCGCCCCCTCTGTCTCCATGGCAGCCTAATCTACAGCAGATTTAAGAAATGGCTATCATGAAACAGGCATTCCCTGTAAGTAATCCCCTCCTCTCTAAAAGGAGGGGGGGGGGGGGGGGGGGGGGGGATGGGAGGAAAGAAAATCTGCAGCAAAGAGGATTTTTCTGCGTCTCGTTATGTCAGGCTGTATTTTAAACAGCGCTAATCATATACCTTTGTGGACACTTAATTAAAATTACAAAAAACCAATTTTAATCGGTGGTCCAATTAATATGTAAATGTATGCAAATGTAGTAAAACAAGGTGGTGATTAAGTTAAGGACACTCTATTTCATGTCTTCCTTAAGTGTGAAAACAAACCGTCTTTCTCCCCTGCCACCCCCCCCCGCCCCCCCCTCTCAACGCCCCCCAAAAACATCCAAGACTGATGGATTGTGATGTTTACCGGCCACATGCTGAGTTGGGGAAATACCCTCCGCGGTATCATTTAAAAAAGGCCAGAACAGAAGAGGAGCCGGTGTAACGCAGAGCCGGTATTCCTAATCCGCATATTTAATCACGTACTCGCACAAACGCGCACAGAAGCTGCTGTTCGCTTCCACCGGAGGTCAGTGCAAAGTTATATCCCGCGCCGCCGCACCGTGAAGCCAGCGTCACGGCGGACGTTTGCTATTCAAAGCAACGTTTTCCAGGCTTTAGGTGAGAGTTGACGATTGTGAACGAGCAGACTTTCAATTCTAATTAGGCCTGGGAGATACGGTGGTCTTTCAACGTGGTATCTGGAGGGGCTGGGGGGGGGGGAGCAGGTAATAATGAATCTGGATCGGAGTGGATATTAAATAACTTTGGGCAGAGAGAGAGAGAGAAAGACGGAGAGAATTAATTTACCCTGCCAGCGAGGCCTGCAGTGCTGGCCTCAGCGAGGTGAGCGCAGGTCATTAAACTTTGTTGCTTCTGAATTTATGCACGCCGATAGTTTTATAAATACAGTAAAATAATCCTAAATCTATCTTAATTAAATGTTATGAGTTATTAAACCTACCGAGGCCACATCGCCTCATATATCCTTGCATACTATACTTGCATCACTTTTAGTTGTTTTGATCAAAGCCTCACGAATAACAATAAAATATGTTTACATGTTACAATTGAAACGGCAAAATAAAAACGTGGCATTTTCTCAGGAGTGTTTACGAAGTGTGAACACAGGTTGTTGCTCCCACAGCAACGTAGCCTCTGAAGCCCAGTCCTCATGTTCAGCGCACGAGGTGGGCGAGGTGTTGGAAACCGCTTGTGTCATCGAGTGTTAGTGACCTGTAATCCCATCTGAGCCCCCCCCCCCCCCCCCGGGGCTCAGAGAGCAACCTGCGCCCCGTTGATACCTCCGCTACACATGGTTTCCAGGTGACTTACACACACAAACACCAGGAGGGGGGGTCTCAGCTGTTAGCGAGGCGAAGTCCCCGAGAGGAGGAAGATTATACCGACATCACAGAGCGGGAGCAGGTAGCGTCACCGGCGGCCATTTGTTCTGCCTCACCCGGCTGACAAGAGGCAGCCGTGTGAGCCGAAAAACACGAGCGGTGCTGCTGCACGCTTCAGCCAATTAAACCGCCAGCGTTAATTCACCCACAGCTCCAGCAGACGTCACATGCTCCTGCATTACTGAGCATTTACAAAACATACCACCACAAAATAACGTCCTGACTTAGAGAGCTACTTCTGCTACACGGAGATGGACGGTCGGTCCAAGCAAGTTGACGTTTGTTCTGCAGCAAAATCAAAGTCATCTAAAAACTTTGGGAAATGGTGAAAGCGATGTAAAACCATACAGAAACAGCGGCACGGCCCTTTACACATTCCATGACCGATGTTTGACAGAAGCATTGTTCAATCCGATTGTGTTCGAGGGGGACAACTGAATGTTTGCTTTCTTTCCAGGCAGTTTTCGGACTAAATCCGAGATGTGCATCACAGCTGGACTTGGTCCTGATTGGCTCCCATCACTGAGGAATGACTGAAATCCGTCCAATCGGGCCCGTTTGCAGCAGCAGAACTGGAAAGCCTCCGCTCGGCGGGGTTACCTCATTTGAATTAGAGGAGCTGCTGCCGACGGCCGATCCGGGTTTAGCTCTGTGCGGACTTCCATTTCGTAAACATGTTGAACTGCGTGGGACTGAAATTGAAGTCACTGGCTCTACTTCATGTGAAACCTTAACTTGCATACGTCCCTTTTAATTTAGTCGTGCGTTTCTTTGCAGATGCCACACAGAGGTGAGATAATATTCCTTGAGCGGAAAAAATAAAGCTATTGAGGTGATGTTTCATTCAACACCGACATCAAACACAACCGAGACTAAATTATCACCTGCAGAGAGCCGTGGTGAGAAACAAACAGACAGCAGAGTGACTAGTGTTGAAAGGCATCGTCTGCCTTTGAAAGTGAAATGTAAAAATGACAACACTTTTTCAAATTAGAAAGCAGTGGAGTTGTTTTTTCCCCTTCCGGTGGGAAAGCACCTGACAACATCAACGACTTAAATCTGAGGTGTCGCAAACACCTTGCTGCTTATTTTTATTCCTTTGTTATGAACTCGGATGTTTCCTGAGATTCATAAACTACGCCTTTGTGCTGTTGAGATCATGACACGTTCTCGCGGGCTTAGAATGGATTTGATGTGCCTTCGAGGTCCGCACGTAAACATCGTTTGACAAATAAATTACACGGAGATGTTTGAGATACCTTAAACGTTTCCTCACAAGAAGGTGATGCTAATGGTGGGCTGGCAAGTCCGCAGAGATATCCACTCAATAGGCAATTTAAAAATGGAAGGAGGAGGTTTGACTAAGCAATAAAAGTGTCGCACTGCCAGCGAGAGCAGAAGCACAGTGGTGGTTTAGAGGGGGGGGGGGGGGGGGGGGGGGGGGGGGGGGGCAATTATCTTATTTATAAATCAACAGCAATTCCACTGATGACTTGATCAAGCTGCAAGTTTTGAAGTCCCCTAACCAAAACAAAAAAAACAAAAAAAATCATTGATCTAATTCCCTTTATTGGTAATAATCATGAGTGTCCCTTTGGCCTGCACTAATCAGAATCCCATTGATCCGGGCTGGAGGTCTGTGAGAAAGGCAGCCGGAGCCGACGGACTTACTTCTCAGCGTTAAAAGGACACGGCTCGCAAAAAAAAGAGAGAAATGTGGATTGAAGCAGAAGTTGGCGCTACAGACGGAGGAGAAGAAGAAGACACAACTACTGAATATGTGAATAGAAACATGGCTCGACGTTGAAATCTCAAAAGTGTGATGACAAACTGGCATTGGTCATTAACGGTACAGATGGGGACCCATAGAACCACTGCCACTTGCAGGACCGCATGATATCTGCATATAGTCAGCCTCCATAGGATCACGCATCACTGCCGACATCACTAACCCCGCCCCGAGTTGGTGAAGGAGGCTGCCAGGTTAAGCGAGGGCCTCATTATGCAGCAGCCTGTCACTTCGTCACAGCGTCAACACAATCGCCGTCCTCGTTAGCGTGGGTCACTTTCACAGGTGACGCCGCTGGGCGGAGGACACCGCGACTCTAACGCGAGTGCAGCGGTGCCGGAAAGAAAGCACCCAAGACGTGCAGAAAGATCATTACAGCGCATTAAAATCCACATTACAGCTTTTACTGCCTCCTCAGGAGTCAAAGCGCGCCGGGTGAGTCATCGGCGGGCGCGCTAACTCGCCGCACCGTGGCCTAATGGCAGCTCATGTGGACGCCTGCCCACTGATTGCAATTTGGCAGCGGCGCGATCGGGAGCTCAGAGGTACACGACGCTACCGTATGTGGGCAAACACAGAGCGGCTCCACGCAGCCGAGTGTTGAAGCCAAACGAGGGCGGAGCGAGCGTCCCGGGCTGACCCCGGCGCGTCAGCGGAGACGCAACACCCGCAGATATAACCTCCTCTCATTCGCTGGGTTCTCTGGAGAGCAACGTGCCGTCTGCACGCGGGGAAAGGTTGCAACATGTGGGGGAAGAGCGGTTCTTAATCCTGGACAAAGTGGGAAACTTTCAAATAAAGATTCTAAAAAAATCTACCTTTTTAAAACTGCAGCAAAGATAAAGTCTGCGTTTGCTTAGCGGCGTTAAAATGCTTAAAAAGAGACTCAAGACATGTTTACAATCGTGGAGCGGGGAAATCGGTGAAGAGAAGAGACTCGAAAAGACCAATGACCACACCCACAGGAGCAAGACCTGGACCAGAATGCAATAGGGCAGCAAGACTCAAGGCACAAACGGAGGTATGCCTCTCCGGTCAGAGGCAACGGTTTGGATTACCTCATTGCGGAAACTATTTAGGATCTTGTTCAGCTTGACATAACTAACACTAAACAGACACTAAACATGTGACTTTTACTCGATTTAAGCTTCATACTGTAAAGCAGGACTGAAATGTTGTCGTGACGAGAAATAAAAAGGTGAAAATCAGGGTTCAGATCATAACTACGGCAGCCAGAGACGGTCCAGCGCCTCAGGTCAGCTCCTCACAGCGTCCATAGAGCCGGTACTTAAAGGCATCACCTCTGAGCCCAGCTTCATGTGTGCTACCCCCCCCTCAGAGTCTGGCTGAGGGCGACTCCTGCAGCGACACTCACAGGATCAGAGAGCGAGGATCCACAGCCCCCCCCACCCATGATAAATGAGTTTGTATTGTCTGTCAGGCCGGCTTCCTGCCAGCCCAGGTCACTGGTTATTAAATTACCACTTGCCAATGTCCTAAATACTGATTGATGGATGAGCGTGGCAAATGAAGGACTCCTCTGACTTTCGCTCCCCCCCTCGCAGCGAGGGGAAAGCGACACCAGATTGCTATTGACATGTATTGAGTGCAGGCTGGTGGCCTCCGTCCTGGATTCTTCACGGTGCTTTTCTAAGCGTTTCTTTTTGTTTCTTGCGTCTGAGGTTCCTGATACGACACATATTTCAATAATGACTCAATTTATGATCCAATGAAGACGGGTACCGCTTATGTGACCAGACTTTAAGGTGCCATTATGTCACACGGGGGATTCAGACCAGTGCTTTCAGGATCTCGCAGCCTCACTTTACAAAACTCCCCTTTAACCATTACAGCATATATACTTTGGTCATATAAAGTCACGACTGGCTGCCTGTCAGGGACCGAGTTGAAATAGGAAAAAACGAGTGTTCAGGTCTTGTAGCAACAATAACTTTGAGTCCTGCGGGTTTGATTTTGACCGAAATAGACGGCGAGAGTTCTGGAAAATCCATCTTCGGCTGTATCCTCGTGCCTCGTTCTCTGCCAGCCCTGACGTTGGGCTGGTGTGTGTGTGTGTGTGTGTGTGTGTGTGTCTCAGGGGCGTGCTCAGGGTTAGGGGCATTGATGAGTCTGCGGCTGACATTTGAGTGTGATTGAGGGGGAGTGCAGATACTAAATCACTGCATTGTTCTGCTGCCGGTGCGTCCTGTCGTTACTGCACTTTACCGACCAACGCGATGCCTCTGATGAGATAACAACCAATTAAACAGGAGCACACAAACTTGGTGCTTTGATAAAAAAAAAAAAAAGCCAAAGCCGGAGGTGCTCAAACCAAAACCCCAGAAAGTTGAAGCAACAAGAACGCCGAACACTAGAAAAGTAGCTGTTGTAAATGATTAACTGCGTCTGTGTACAGCAGTCACAAAGAAGATTGTTTCGGCTGCAAAGCCTTCATGAGCCGTATGAAGAAGTGCCGGCTGCGTTTCTTCCAGTCATTGTTAACTATGCCACATTTGTGTCTCACGATAAGGTAAATGAAAGGATGTTTCAAAGAGAACTGGCCCTCCCTGCGCGGCCTTTTTTCTTTTTCCAAAGACTGGACAAACTGGAGCAGTTTGGAAAAAGACCGCAGGCGCGCCGAGTGATTGTCAGCCATGCAAATAATCACTTACTTACACTCAGTGACTTTGCTTCGGATAAGGCAAATTACCATTTGAAAATGAGCTCAAAAACACTGTGGGCGAAAAGCTTGCATCATGATTCTTAGTTATATTATCGCGGATACGCAACTACTCGCACGCACACACACAAACGCTGAGAAACGCCTCGCGACCGGCTGCAGGGACATCATGTGACGCCTCCGATCGGATGGAAGCTTCGTCTTATTGCTGCATCGACTTCAAATTGCTGTTCAGTCGGACGCTGCTTCTGCTTCACGTCCTGTTTGTTCAAAAGGCATTTCTGCAACATGACATACAAGAGTAAAGGACGCAGGCCTGATAATTCAGTCTGATTATTGTCTTTAAATGGAGCCACATCGTGATGAAATCTGATATTGATTTCTCAGAAGATCTGAACTACTTGGAGGGACTAACGCTCAATCACCACTCAGATCCATGTGATTAACAAACAGTGTATATATGGGAATATGCATTTGCTCTCTATAGTTACACTGACAGCTGCTTGTAGCTTTGACACTAAGACATTTGACACACCGGCAGAGAGGTGAACACAGAACACGCATGAAAGTAAAGAAATCGACTCAAATCTGCCAGATAATGGACCTGAAAGCGTCCCTTTGTCCTGCCGGACGCTTCCTGTTGTGTTGGACAGGTGTGGGACTCGCTGTGTCCTTTGGACCGACAGTGTCTCCGGGTGAATGGCCAGGTTATAAAAAGCCCTCTAAGCCCATCTTATCCTTTTAGTTGCTGAGTCTACGGCTGAATTCGGGAGCGACCGTCAACAATATGAAGTCCCCGGCCGGGATCGGGAGGTAAGCAAAGTCTAAGCTGCAGTGCTGAACTAATGCCGGTTTGATGAACCGCTCTGGACACAAACAGCAGGGGTTCGATCCCTTCACATTATAGTTCTCCGGGCTTACGGAGCTTCCTGACCCTCAGCCGAGGCCGATCCATTACATCATCAGAACACGACGACAGTGTGTCGTTCTAATCATCTGAAAATACAGCGTGGCGGGAATACTTCATCACAACTGGTGTCATTCTGGTTGAAAGCGCCGCGGCGCTTTTCTGAAGCGCGGCTTTATTTCCAGCAGATGCGCGGCGCAGAACGAACATTTGTTTACATCCCCAGATACATTAAGTGTTTATTTGATAGCAAACACGATCCAAATTGTCACTTAGCGATGCCAGCTCCAAGTCCAATAAGCCACGGGTCTTTAAAAGTCACAAAGTGCTGCCATGTTTAACAGGGTTAAACACACAAACAAAGATGGATTGAATGTGTAATTTGGAGCATTCAAATTTGTTGGAAGAGGAAAAAGAAAAAAAAAAAACCAACAATATTTCTCGGGGAGCGCGCTTTGCTGCATTCTAATTCTTATCGCGGTGATGAATAATCATGCTTCTGATGAGGAAGAGTCAGTGGAATACAGCAGCACTTTGAGCCGTCGTAATTAACAGCCTCACTCAACAATGGGCACATTCTCAAAGAGACTTCTTATTAACGCGGACATAATGGGCAAAGTGCATATTAAAATGGGTATTTAGAGAGGAAGGGATCAAAACTAGCAATGAAAACCCGGTCTTGTGGTCGACGCGTTTCATTGTTTCAGCGTCAAATGAATGGCGGTGGACAGCCGAGGCCTGGGCCGCACTGTACGGCTGCCCCGAGGTGTCGGGAAGCTTTGGCGCGACACCGCCACTGCCCACGGGGGCCGGCGCACACCTCATTAGCGACAGAGTATCCTTTGGCCACCCATGGGCGAGATTCAGTCCCTTGGTGGCTTAACAAGATCACATTTAAATGAGTGGCGAGATGGGGAACGCTTCATCAGCGGGACACAATTATTTCCAGGCTGCTTGAATTTCTGATCTGGTTTTGTGAGGAATTCATAAAGGTCGTATTGATTTCCTGGTGAAAATATGCATGAAAAGGTTTGAGGGTCAGCTCGACCAAATTACACATTAACATTTTCACATCCACCTTTAGGGGCATCGCGACCGGTTGGGTTTTATAACACACGTCTCCGCAGTCACAGCAGTGAAAGATGACAATAATAAAACTCAACAGCAGGTCGTCTTTGCAGAAACAATGTCCCGGTTGCTCTGGATAATCCACAGAGACAATAAAAGCAAAACCATCTGCATCTTTTAGAAAAGATGTCTTTTGTGTGTACGGCTGCACAGGTCTGGGGACGTGAATGAATGATCCTTTTGTCCTCCCCAAAGGTGCCCTCGAGCAAAACACCAACACTATCTGGCTTCTCTTTTGTGGAGACGCTAAAAACATCGTGTTGGCTCAACCGGGAGACAATCGCCACCAACACAGACTAGCGCCGGCGACTCGTCCTCGTCAGCAAAATGAAGGAAGAACAAAGAACCTCCATCGTCTAAATGTTCCCGTGCGTCACGAGACGGACGGTTAGGGTCCGTAATTCAACGATGAGTGCTGAATCCAAACTGAATAGCCTGTTCCACAGTGTGCCTGTCAGGGGTGATTACAAGCTTAGCAAGAAAAATGAGATACTGGTTGACCTATTTCTGAAGACTTTGTTTCACGCCGTCCCCCCACAATCTCCCCTTCCTCCGAGCCGACCCTTTCTTCCAACCAAGTCTTCCCGTTCCTTTCACTTTTCCCGTTCCAGCCTCTCTGCCCACCGGTCCTCTCCGAGTGGAGGTCAGGTCAGAGGCCACCTGACTCCACGTTGCCAAGAGCGAGCAACCCGGCAACAAAGGCCTCCGCTGTCGGAGATCTGTCGCTCGGTGGCAAACTTTCACCTTCACCCCCCCCTCTCCTCCTGTAGCCTGTCTGTGAAGAAAACCCCTGCAGGGATGCTTCAATGGGGGGCTGAGAGCGCTCCGGCCTCTGAGGCGGCAGCGTTTGGACGCTGTCAGGAGGAGAGTCACACTGGGAACTCATCAGGGAGAAAAAAGGTGGGAAATAAAAGGAGGTGACGCACCTCTGCTTTGGCTCGGGGGACAAAGACGCTCAGAGACGCCGCGGCGAGCTTTCTGGCCGCCGTTCCTCTTTGACATCGTCGCGCGATGAGCGGCCTCGTTTGGCTGTCAGGACGCGTTTTCCAAAACGTGTGGAAACGCCGCTCGAGGAGCCGCTTTATTGTTTCAGAAAACAAGTTTTCGCTTGACTATTTAAAAAAAAAAAAAAAAAAAAGCTTAATTAAAACCAAACGCTATGAAACGGATGAAAGAGTATTAGTTTCTTAGCGCCACTGATGTTCTGAAAATCCTGCGTGTTGAGTTTTGCAGATAAGAGTTAAAGGAACAGGCCTTCCTCCGCTCACGTCCTCAGCACAGCAACATGGGAGGCCAGCGGTTCGGTCTTCAGAAGAAGCAAGGAGTTTGTTATTGCACCGCCTTTGACTAAGGTCATACCAAATTAACAGACGACTGACTGAATAAAAATAGCATACCATTAATTCTTTTTTTTCCTCCTCTCCGCTCATAAATCTTAAAGGTTGACCTGATTTTTAATGTTAAACTATGTGGAGAAATTAACAAGGAGGAGGAGGAAGGGGGGGGGGGGGGGGGAAAAACATTCAAATAAAGCAGCACGGACTCATTTCAACCGGCAGCTCAGGTTTCACGCGGGAGCTAAAAATACTTCTGGTCTTTTGTGGGGAAACAATTAAAAAAGCTCACAGAAACAATGCTCAGTCGCGGCATTAGAACGGGCATTTTCAATTACGCTGGCAGAGATTTTGAAACTTTATGGTCAAGCAATGCTGAGAATTATAATCAATTTTCAGGTGATAAAAGACATAAACAGTCGGGGGGGGGGGGGCATTTAATTGCCTTCGCATTCGTTAACAAGCTTAGCTCTTGTCTTAGCACTGTGCTCCACACTCAGCATTCAAATAGATCCTAATTATTTCTCGTTGAAGGTCTTAAGATTGTCAACTCTCGTGTCGGCCGGTGATAAAACGCGGCTCTTTCAAACTCAATCGCCACAAGTACATTGGACCAGCGTCACCGGCTCAGAGGTCAGCGCGGCGTTCACTCTCGGTTTGTTGGTTGGAAGGCCCGGCATCCGCCAGAAGCAGATTACATCCTCAAACTGATGATCGCGCTCCTAAACAGTCAATTATGGAATGTTTACTGCGGTCTTTTGTTCCGTCGCTTCTTTCTGTTTGCTTGATAACATGCTAGACCGACTTTAGATTGACAAGGACTTATGGGGAACGCGGCAAACGGAGTAAAAGCCAATCACGTAAACACCAATTACAAGTCCGCCGAGGAGAATTAAAGCGGCTGCATCAAGATTTGTTTTTTTTTGCCTTTTCTAAAAACAGAGGAGAAGGCGGCGAGATAGCGGATGTTTAATGAGGAGACGGGATGATGGGCATAATATGCAAATCAGCCATCTCTGAAATAGTGTCTGATGCACTTCTGCACTGGATATGAATGGAGACCGCCGCCGCTAAATTATTATTGAGGAGTTTTGGGAGGAAAAGCAAAACTTGTGTCGGTGGAAGAAATATAAAAAACACCCAAAATGTTGCCATCTGTGGATCGCCACGGTGACGCCCTCGTCCTGGCAGAGAGGACATGGTTAAACCTTTATGGGATTGTATTTCTGGGGCCGATAAGATGGAGAACAAATACTAAAAAAAACAAAGTACCACACACGTCTTGGTGACATTGATGCGGAGACACAACAACGAGTTTATCAGAACATGCCGATCACATTTCAGGGACAAGACGACGTCAGAGCAACCGCTAATAAACTCAAAACGAGGATTTCATTGGTGCAACATAGATAGTCAGATACCTTTTAAACTAAACACACACAAGAGCAGGCTGCCGGTTAAAAGACAAGGAACGTTTGTTGAATTCAGACACAACGTGCATCGTTCATGTTTTTATATTGCGTTAAATAATAATCTATGCAAGCCCTGGAGTTTATTTCATAGACTTTAATAAATACTGTAAACAACTATGAGCTCTAAACAAAGAAATCAGATAAAAACATGACAAGCAGTCGAACCTTAAACTGTAGTCAAGGTGTAGTTTGTCCTTCAGCTGTTAAGACGGTTCATTCCGTCCCCAGAACAATGGAACACGTTGGGAGCAGAAAGCAGAACCTCTGCCGAGTGCTATTAATAAAAGGCACATCTCGTCACTTCCAATATGGCAGGCCAACCTAGCCGGCTTTGAAGTCCTCTCCTCTCGCTTAACTTATCCCAGTCTCCTCTCATCTCCCGCTCAACTCTGCCTTTAATGTGGCGAGCCGGCCGGCCTCCTCCAGCCGTCCCAACAATCACGTCACTGGACGTCTGCAGAACCGGGATTATTTGCATTTCCTGGTCCGTTTGAGCTTCAATCAAACAAAAGGGCTCAAAAAAAAAAAAAAAAAAAAAAAAAAAAAAAAAAAAAATCACCCCGAAAGTAATGTGGTGGCGCGGAACTCAAACCAGATGAATCTTCTCTATTTTTACCTTTTCCTTTGCCAAGGAAACATCAGGCACATCCTGTATGCTTGAGTGGAGACGGGACGGCTAAAGCTTTCTAAAGAGGAGAGGGAACAAAGATGTCCCCCCCCCCCCCCCCGCACATCTCTCCTTCCAATGTTTGCTTGATTCAGTTGTGTATGATCTGAGGATATTGAAAATGATACGACACAAACACACACACACACACATCTTTGGGGAATGAGCCGAGTGCAGGACACACACACACACACACACTGTCTTTAGTGCAGCATAGGTAGGAGCTTTCTGCACGGATGCAAATGACGACAACGAAGCACTTCAAGCCCTCAAAACACACACACACACTGTGAATTAAAGATGATCGCGATAACCGCATTGGACTTGTGGTAGACAGCGACGACCGTAAACACGGAAACATGAGACCGAACCTTTTCGGAGGTTTCTAGAATGAGAAGTCGTCGAAGCGGCTCGTAAAACCTCCGGTTCCTTGAAGCTGCGCGCCGTCTCCTCGTTCTCTGCTTTCGACCCGGTGTGGTTCAACTTAGCCAACGAGACGATCGCTGCCGCTGTAAAATATTAGAGCAGCTAAAGCTCCAATCTGCTAATGGCCACATAAAACAGCATTCCATTCTGAATAGACTTGTGTGCGCTCTCTTCCTGCACACACACACACACACACACACACACCACTTCAGCTATTTGCAGCTAGCCTGCTTGATTCAAACAACGCAGCACCTGTGACTATTCAACAACGCCACTTTCAAATTGCCCGTCGTCAGTAAAAGCTGCAATTTCTGCCACAAAAAACAAAACAAAAAGGGGAATAAAGACACGCAGCCGGTGAGAACAGATCCGAGGCTCCATCGTAGTAATCAGGTGGAGATTGTGCGGCCTGTGCACACATTCCTGCTGCTGACACACGACTGCACGGAGCGCCATCCTCACAGTATATTATGTTCCAAATAATTATTGATTTTCATCTTCGCCTTATCATATTTAGATTAAGCCGATAGCACGGACACCGATTCTAAAATGTGCTTTTTCATACATTAGTCAGGACATCAGCGGACACTTCTCCCTGCACACACTCATTTCTGTAATTACTTTTTCATATTTCGGTTAATGGCAGCCGGTGTTTCTGTCCACACACACACACTTACTCGGATCCATAAATGTGCAAACGAGAAGCAGAGATTAATGTGTTGTGTTTAAACCTAACCTTTGCTGTAAGTCAAGCGTTCTGCCGGGTTATTTCTAATTTAAACGTGGAGCTGTACCAGCCCCTTAACATCCTCATCCGTATAAAAGACATTTCAGGACACGCTGTAGCCAGGAGGCACGGCTCAAATATATATGATTCAGTGTCATTTGCGGAGGAAATCTGGGTTTTAGAGGAAGTTAATTCTGCCTTTTTGCGACGGCGGCGATGACAGATGCAGTCTGTGGCCAAAGGTTCTCTTTCTCCGTACTGTAAGAGCTGCTGTTGAGCCTGCAAAGTGCCACTAATTACTGTGGAACTGTGCTCAACTCAAGTTATTCTCTTGATTCAGATTCCTTACTACGTTTTAATCCTATGGCTTCGGAAAAAAAGCCCGATTGGAGAGTGACCCAAGCTGAACCAAAGCACTGAGATCATTTTATCATCATCATCTTACATGGCAGGTATGGAACAGATACTGTCTGCTCCATAACAGAATCTCAGCCCCTCTGGCAACAGTCTAAATCAAACGCTGTGAATTATTCGCAGCTCCTATTTGTCCCTGCTCCGGTGTACATGTACGTACCCAGTGTGTTCATTTGAAGCGAAAGGGTGTGGCACAAGCCGGGTAATGAAACCCAGCTGCAGGCCGCAAACACACTGGATGTGTTCCCCTCTCGCCGGCGAGAGGGCCGAAACACAACGAGAGAACGGAAGAGACGCAAACAAAGCGAGCGCCTTGCACACAAAAGGCAACTGAATAAAGCGCCGCTCGTCCACTGGAGAGAGGTTCTTGTAAACAAGTGGCGGCGCTAAAACAATACAGCTGGATATCGTCTCCGTCAGCGGCGATAGTCATCACTCACTGTTTACCACAGCGGAGCGCGTCTCCCGCCCCGAAAGCCTCTGCTTCTGCCCGACAACACAAACGCAACTGGATTCACTAACTCCATCTGTGCCGCGATGCATTCCTGCACTCCTCTCACGAGCGTCCAAACGCCAGGAAAATGGGATTCATTTGTCCTTTCGGGACAAAAAAAAAGAAAGTTTAGCTTCAGTGCATTTTTATCAGAAAACCTGCGCTCAAACCATAATTCTGGCATAACTTACCTCCTAACTATGACAATATTTTTAATGTATTCTAAATGTCCCTAATATCTGAGAGGCTGGAACACTTCTTCCGCAGCAACATTTCCTAACCATTCCAAAACTAATCATTTCTCTTTATGGAAAAAGAGCTTATCATATGCAAAGTGCTCGACATCAATGTCTTCATATTCTCGTTTGAGAAATTCATTGCGCGATGAATTCCCTCGGGAATGTCGCAGCCAAGTTTCTGCCTTGCAAAAGTTTTTTTTCCTCCTCTTCTTCTTTTTTTCATTCTCTCACTTTAATTCAACTTGGCACGTTATTTCTCAGAAATACCGTGGGGCTCGGGGGAGGACCGTCGACGTGGTCTCACTTGTTAGCGCGGGTTTTAGTGCTGAATGAGGATCAGACAATGGCTGAGGGGAGAGGCGCTGCAGTCTAGCGAGGTATTGACACTGGAGATATCGCCTGAACAAAGTGGATCCGTGAGAAAAGGGAGCGAGCGAGCGTGAAGGAAGAAAAGAAGAGAGAAAGATTATCTTAATTATCATTCAGGAGCTGCTTAGTGCAGCACCTGTGCATGAATAATGTCATTTATAGGCACATTGAGATGTGCATAATTCCCCCTTAAATCATACACATTAGCAGCATAACAAGGGATGAACAAGTCGGCCTCTCACAGGCTCAACTAGGAGCGAGGGGGTTCATTGTCAGCCCTCACCTCCCCAATAAGAATGTATTCCTTTATTCAAAGACTCCGCTCGTCTCTCATTTAACACTTGCTATTTGGCCCACAGGAGCTGTGAGGTTACATATCCCGCTTCACATTATCGCGCCGGGTTTCATTTGTGCACCGCGTGCCTTCAAAGTGGAGCGTATTTTCGGGCCGCCGGTGTGATTCAACAGCAGAGAGGTTGTGCGATCGCACTTGTTTTTGAGTAAAAAAAAGCAGCGCGGAGCTCCTACCAATACTCGTGAATCAACGCGATGTTATCTGGGTCAGCGCCGGCGTTAAACAAAAAGGGATATTCTGCAAGAACGGCTTCATCTCCAACACTCAAAGCTAAAAACACATTTTTATCTGAACGTAGAAGATCACAAAAAGCACATGTCTAATGCCACCGACATGCACAGCTGTTCAAGAAAAGGTATAACCTGTGAGTTAAATGTGTGAGGGAGGTGTCAGAGTACAGGTAGTAGCGGGAGTAGTACTAGTATGTATTAGTGGGTACTAACAGCATATATGTTAGTGCGCCTGATGCTCCAGAAGAGGAAGACATTCATACCTTCCAGAGCGCTTCCTGCTGCTCTCCTGCCAGCCAGAGGTGCGTTCTCTCCTCAATAAAGTCAGTCCATGAACTACACAGGACAATACATATGTGTTGAATATATGGCTTTCTGTTACAGTTACAGCTCAAAACGGACTATTTCACACAACAAATAGTCAATGTTTTAATATATCATAATTAACATGAACATAAAATACAACCAGCGCAGTAGCTTCACGTGCCTGCGCTTCCACACCAATAATACATGTTGAATACATGCATTTGTGTTTTTACGGTCCCAGCTCAAGAGTAAATATCTTATATATCATAATGAGTACATTAATAATGAACAGGAACATATCGCTACATAACAGACGCTCGCGCTCACATACCTATATAAAGAAGAACAGCGCAGTAGCTTCACGTGACTGTGCGTCGACCAGCGCGCCTCTAAAAGAGAGAGCGCGAGAGCGAGAGAGAGAGAAAGAGCGCGAGAGCGAGAGAAAGAGTCCCAATCACACCTGCGTCACGTAATTAGCATATTCCAATTAAGTGCTGTGCGCGACAAAACCAGAGGAGTCTACGACGTAGTCTGGATCTAACGGTGGTCACATTTTTACCGCCGTTTAGCGTTTTGACGCTTAATCGACAGGAGCGCGAGCTCAGCCTCACCTGCTCAGCTCTGTCGGGTCTGAATGACGTCAGCGTGACCCACTTACACGTGACATCGCAACGGGGTCAAAGGTCGCAAAACAACAAAATAAAATACGCAAAATAAAAGCTGCCCGTAAAATGTATATTTAAAGACACAAATATACACAGAAGAGTGATTTAATATATACAATATTATATTTTAATGTGTGACGATTATTGTGTACTTTGTTTTTGGTGTATTGTTTTTATATATGATGATTTTAATGTAAAGTGTCTTTGAGTGTCATGAAAAGCGCTATATAAATAAAATGTATTATTATTATTATATACTATATAATATATAACACACAATATAAAAGTTACAACAAAATGTGTACATAAGTTTTATTGTATTTAATGTATTGTATCAATACATTCTCACGGTGTATTCAGAGGACATTCTTGTACCATCTAAAGTAATATGAACAGGTTCAAACCAGCACAGCTGGAGCGAGGTATCTATATGACAGCAGTGATATGTGTGGTTGTACACGACGTGTATTCTCTGAGGTCCTGTTGTTCTCACACCTCAGTAGAAAAGAGCTTCCGATACTCCATCCTCACCATGTTCACCGTGTCCCTAAAGAATACGTTCACGCCCAGCGTGTGTCAAACGGTCCTTAAAAATAAGTGCTCGGGCCTCAATTTGAGTGCAAGCTGGGTGGAGTTTGCCAAAACAATCCGCCCTCCAGAGCCGGAAAGTATTTGTCATCCAAATCAGATTCTGAGTTGCCACGGGAGCCGTGGGTCCACACAGAGAGGATGCACACAGCGAAGGAAAGACGAGAGTAGTAACGAGACTGTCATCACGGAGAAATGTCAAGTATTCCGCCCCGCTGCCGACTCCTCGGTGCAGCTCGCCGCTGTCGAGGCCCCGGCCCACGCAGTCAAAAGTTCACAACAACAATGGAGGGCATTGTGGGTTCTCTCTAATCAGAAGGGCCTTCCAGTTCGAGCCGAGCACTTCTGAATTCTAACTATGCCAACAGAGATATGGAGTAGGATTTAACTCGGAGTGCGTGGACCTCCTCTGTGCTGGGGTCAAACTGCAATTTTAAAAAACGCTCCGAGCGCTCGCTTTTAGCCTGGGTGGAGGGTCTGGTGGGCGGGCGTCGTCATTTTGGGTAAATGTCAGACGGTCACAGAGAGCGATCCGATTGGATCGCAGAAGGAAGAACGCTTTCTTACATTTCATAAAAACAAGAGCTGCTTCAAAGATTGTTTAAGATGAACAAGTTCCTCCAAAAGCTAAAAACCCACAGAACTCAAAGTGGCAAAGAGGTGCTTCATGTCATATTAATCTGCAAACATAAGAACAAAGAAAACCACTGTGCAGAACACAAGCACAACAGCAGGCTGAGCTTTAACAGCTGCAAACTATTTCAAAGGTGATGCAACCTCTCCAGCGACAACGCTTTGATATTAACGGGAGTATTAAGTCACAGCTCAACGTGCTTCTTCTTCTTCTTCTTCTTCTTCTTCTTCTTCTTCTTCTTCTTCTTCGCTGCTGAACACCTGATGACAAAACAAGTTCCCGTCTCTCTGCTCAGGCCTCCTCCCCCCCAAAAAAACCTGCAGCTCAACATAATGATTCATATTCAGATCATTATTCCTAATACCTCCGAGTATTCTGGTAATATTTGATAATTGCAGTGAAGTGACCTTAGGACAAATGCCATTATGAGTTTAAAAGATGACGACTAATGTGAAAGATGTAATTCCCTCTGAATATTCGGAAGGCCCCGCCGACGCTCCGTCTCGTGTCTGAACTCGAGTTGCATTCATCCGCCGCTATTTGATATCTTTAAGATACTGCAATACAAATAAATTATTCACGTCAATTAGCTTTTCATCTTCCAAGATGCAAACTTGTGTGATTCCTTGAACAACTATTTATTCCATGCTGAAACAGAGCTCTCCCTGGAAGACCACTGCTATCGCCCGAGGACACGTCTTTTAAATAAAAGCATCGCAGCTTTGCATACCTACAATTTGCATATTAAAGGCGCTGGGAGACGGATGATGGAGGAATTGGGTGAAGCAATCTAATCATCGCTCAACTCTGACTGGAATACCAACGTCTTTCGGGTCCGGCCTTCAGAGACGCAGCGGCAGCAACGAAAACGTTCAAGTTGTTGTTGTTGGGTTTTGGGTTTCTATTACTATCTCACAGGTTGAAGACACAGGTTTACGAGGGTCTCATAGACCCAGTGAACAAACTGGCCTGGACCTGGTGGTTCTTCCTCAAAGCTACGATGAGCATTTATTTTGCGCTGATTTTAGCGGCCCCTGTGGACAGATGTGGTAGTGTTTCTGAGCGCCTGAGTCCCTTTAGAAAAAGCTCTGACGGTCTGCTCCAGTCAGTCCTGGTCCTGGTTCTGCCGTGCCGCCCTTCCCGTCCTGGGTCTATAACTGTAACTATATGGAAAGAGGCAACCTTCTCCCTGCAGGTCCTTTAGAAGCGTCAGCGAGACGGTTTCACAACCAGTAAAAAGTTCCTCACTCTAACTTTAAAAGATCAAATTTCGCCTGATTTATTTTCTAACGAGCTGAAAAAATAAACACCATTTCGGGCAGAACTCGTCTTTACATCAGTGCTTTTGCCGTTTCCTGAGGTTGTGGATTTTTGGAGGAATTTTAACAGGATTTGACTCCAACCCGGCAACAAATACAAAGTGGAGCTGCGAGTGTGTATGTGTGTCCTCTCAGCCTGCATCATGCTGATCACCTCTGATATGCTGCTGCCCCGTGGCTACACATGCCCTGTTTAGGCAGAGACAAGAAGACACCAGCTAGCATCACGGTCAAAGACTCCCAGCTCTGCAGTTCTGCGGTAAATCCAGCGCGCAATTTGGCCGGATTTAGGATGAATTGATTCTGAACTGACACAGATGTGAGGTTTATGCTTTAGTATGTTCTGCTTTATAAATGTAAATGTGGGCGAGGTGGAGCTAGATCAAGGAAGATCTACATGCTGGTGCTGCGAAAGAGGATAAACAAGAATCATAATAAAGGTCTGCTGATGAAAGGGATGGAAGAACGACAGAGGAAATATCACAGGAAATTGTAGAATGAAGGAAAGTGAAGATGAGGTTTGTTGGATGTGGTTTAAAGTAAGTGGACTTTGAGATGCACATGTTGCGTCCCTCATGCTCCAAATGTGGAGAGTGTGCATTTCAAAAAGGAAAGACGGAAATACGGAAACTTAAAATAAACAACAAAAAGAATCGGTAAGAAAGAAAGACAGCAAAGAGTGAGTTGGATAGAAACTCCTCTAACCCGAGGAGACTCGGCGTGGACATGAAGCGCAGTGAAGTGCGTTGCAGTGAACTTCTCAGCCAGCGTCTCTCTGACTTCCTCTGATTTGTTTGCCCCGTGGCTACCGGCGTCCCGTATCGGCCGGGACAGACAGGACGAGCGCTGCCCCGAGTCCATCCACCCCACCGCTAACGGGTCACGTCACACGCCGGTGTCACTCGCATGTCCGCTCACTTCGGACCTGACCCACTTCGCCCAGTCCGACCACTGCACCACCATCCTCCTCCTCCTCCTCCTCCCTGCCTGACACCCTGCAATCTGAGCCACGCAGCTATTTAAAGCCGTCATACCCGATCAGAGGCAGCAGCCCTTTCACCGACATCGTCACCGACAGCAGATTGATGCTCAGCGAGATCACGCAAATGAGGGCGGCGGGGTGTTTATGAGAAACAGATCATTGTAATGAAGAAAACTTCTCCGACAAACTTCTCTCTCGGCGGAGAAGGCCCATGTGTTCAGGGCTAGATGATCGGCGGCATGCACCAGCTGTGACGTCTCTGCCTCCGCGAGGTGTTTAATTGAAGATTACGTAAAGGAAGTGGCTGCATTATTGTTTGTACAGCTCTGAATGAACCCGATCCTGTTTGAGAAGCAATGAAAAGCGAGAAGAGGCCGAGGGAAGGACACCTCGACGCCTAAGAAAGAAGTGAAGTCTTCCTCCATCTCATTGTCGCGTCTCGTGTGACACGTTGGCCAGACGTCCTGGCTGCGTGTTGGGAGTGAGGTCCGAGTGGCGGGCAGACTTCCTCGCCACACATGGCTTCGCCGCCCCCCCCCCCCTCACCCCTCGCCGCCACCCTCCACGGATCCACTTAGAGCCTCTTTCCTGGAAGGTTCCACCTCGCGTCGCCCAGGGGGACAAATGTGAGTCGTTACAGTCAGACCGGCTTTGTTACAAACACTACGGTCTCACTGCTAGCACGCCGGCTGGGCCCTGCTGATAGCTAGGGCCACTGCCAAGGTGGGCCCGAACACACGCAAACACACACCAACACACACCAACACACACCAACACGACGTGCCACACGCTCCTCCAAGCTGCCCGAGAACACACGGGACTGAATGGAGACGTGCAGGAGGAAGTACATGTCGACTCTGACAAGAACACGGCTTTTAAAGCCTGATCTGGTGTCACGGTCCAAAGAAGATGAGAAAATACTTCGAACAAATGAGCGTTCACAAAAGCAGGTATTCAAGCAGCTCTGGCACATCCATTCATTTTGGTTTAATGATGAGCTCAGGTCTAATAAGCTCCACCAGCACGGCTATAAAAGAGCAAATACTGCCAAAAGCAAGTCAATCCAATAATTAACAATAATGAATCTTTTAGAAAGAACATAACAATGTAATTGGTCCACAGAGATAAGATGAGGAGATAAATCAGACAATACAAGAGTTAAAGTGGCGCAAACTGTCGTGTGTTTGAATTTGAAGTAAGAGATGTTTTAATGTGCAAAGTGATATTTTAATGATGATAATGAGCTGCAAACTTTGAAAAAAAGATTTGCTTTTTTCAATTTGTTCAAGCACAAATTGATCAATCTGCCTCTTAGTGCTTAAATATCAGAGATGTTGAATGTTTGACTCACTGGTGCAGAAGAAATGCAAACACTTTCACAGATCGAAGGGTGAAAACATATTGAGGAGAAGGTAAACGGCTGCTGGATTCAATAATGTTTCTTTTCTGTGATTCCCACATAGTTGTTCAACTTGTTTACCTTCAAGGCGTTCTGTCGGCGAGGACCTCTCTCTGCATTCTCTACATTCATAGTCGATGTACTTGTTACTTGGCAGATGCACTTTTTCTCCTGGAGCCACATTTCACTGTCAGTTGAAAAAGGACGGCGAGGGAAATGTTTTCGCGCTCGGCGTTTGAAAGGCTTCAGAAGGTGATTTGGATCTCGGAGATCGGCGATTATCAGAAGCAGGTTTTGGAAGAAAAAACAGAAAAAAAACCCCCCAAAAAACACCCACACAAGTTGACACGGCTCTCCCCTTCCCCCTGCCTTCCTGTGCAAATTTGGACATGATTACGAGTGAGAAAAGCCGAGGGGGGTCTGGCTTCATGGCGGAGATGGAAGACACCACGAGTGTGTGTTTTTGTGCATGCAGAGTTTTGCATGCGTGTGTGTGAGAGGGAGAAAAAGTCCCCCGCACCCACGTCCACATGCACTCCAGCCACACAGAACACACAGTTCCATGAAATTCCAAGTAGATTTAATATGCGAAGTTGCACAAATGACATGACTCGGAAAGCTTCCAAACCTCCTTCTGAGGTGAAAAACCTCCTGTAAGTACTTTAACAATGGCATTTGGCTGGTTTAACATACCACTTATGATTGAATAATACTTTCTCGTGAGTCTTTGATCTCAGAGAAGCAAGGCAAACCTAAATTTTGTACAGATTAAGGGCTGTTCAAAGCCGCAGAATGACGGCAGTTTCTTTTTTTTTTCATCCCCCTTTTTTCCCCTCCAACTCCTAAGTCGCCTGAGAGGAGATTCATTACACTTCAAAAGTACTGGCCTTCACTGCAAAAGCCAATCATTAAATAAAAACTCAGGGAAGAAATACACCTAATTACGGGCAGATAAATGCACATAATTCTCCTGTCCCCCCCCCCCCCCCCCTCCTGTAGAGCTCAGAAATGCTTCAAAAATACACGTCGTCAACAGTTCGGAGGATTAAAACGTACAGCAGCTCAAGCACTTTTCACTTTACACATCAAGGTCTCACCGGCTTGAAGAGGAGAGAGAACTATGTACAAAAAGCTAATTCCAGGGAGGACAGGAGCGCTGCAGGAGCGTGTGGAGGCGTTGGGAGGAATGGCATCACTCGGGCCTGTGCAACGCAGACGGTGAGACTCATCTCATGCATTAATGGATTTACTACGAGCATGCCATTATGGGTGAATGCTGTCACAGAGGACTGGGAGAGAGAGTAGGAGGATCCACATTCTTCATAAATGTTAACAAACTGGCTTTTGAGCATCTTTCCACTCATTGGTTCCAGACTGCAACTCTTTGTTTTGGATACGTAGCGATCGCTTCTAAAGAGACGGAGACACTGGACCAGTACGCCACTTAGACCGTTTCAAAGTTGCATTTCTGTGTGGCTTTCACATTAATCACTTCAAAATGTTGTTTTCCGCAGACATTGAGCTGCTTTTCTTCAACAACAAGAGATAAAAACACAGTGAAAGTAAACCTGCTGCACCTTTCACCTGAGCACCAGCCCTCTGCTGATTCCCCATCACCCATCACTCCTACCCCACGTGTTCATTTTCTTAAGATATTAGCCAATTTAATTACAGTTAAGAGCATTAAGGAGCAATTCTAAGTATAATTTGCAGTTCATGAACTGTTTTTGAAAATTACTCTTAATATAATTAACTTCTGTCATTAGGCCTAATCCCTGCAGGCCACAGAGGCAATGCTTCCGTTAAGGAATCGCATACATGCAACTCATTCGTTCATTCCCTTTCAACAGGAAGGTTGGACTGCAAAGGTTCGCCTCCTCAATGGACTAATTATCCAGTGAGAGAGCACAAAACATGCTAAGTCCATTAACGGCTGGGAGTCTCTCTAGCATGAATAATCATAAACCAACCCCCCCAAAAAAGTAATTGGCCTGTTCAGAAGACCAAAATACAAGAGACAAAGGACACATGTGTCGTTCATTTTCCGGAGAATTTCGGGGGAAATGCCAGAAAAAGGAGGGCAAAGGGCAAGAAATCATGGATTTTTTATGACCACATTAACCCTGCGTTGAGTTGCTGTCTGCTCGGTCTCTGGTGAAGTATACCGCTTAATTAGAGCAGATATTTCCTTGTCGAAAATAGTGGGGGCCGACGTCTAATTAAATCAAGAGGACGGTGGCGTATTAGTGATGGGAACGCCCAGGCAGCCATCCACCATCGGCCATGATGCCTTCATAAAACATGCATGGCGCTCCCCGAGAAGAACGCTGTGATTTACAGAAAGAGGAGGAAGAGGGTGAAGAGGTCTGGGCGGGGTGAGCCCCGTACCTTGACGGGTAAGTGATGGTTTGCTTAACGTCTCCTCTGATGAGGTTAAGGACGTGTCACTTTGTCTTCGGCCGAGCTTTAATCAGGCTCCAGCCGGCCCTCTGGCACGAGCCGAGGCTTCGCCGGCGTGTAACTGACCGGTGATTTAGAATGATATGATTACACCTACACCGGCATGCTGCGAGGCGCTGTGAATTAGCCTCCCTGCTCGAGAAAATGTGTAATGAGCGATGTTCCCTGCACCCAGCTGGGGCCCCGCGGACTCAGCCATGAGCCGGCATCCTAATCAGCCGTCAGCCAAAAGGGCCGCTGTTGCCGGCGCATTAGAATCTGTGTTTGTGCATATCAAAAGACTTCCACAAACGCATCGGCAAAACATATAATCACTTTCCCCTCAGAGGGAGAGAAGGGGGAGGCTGGCTGAGCGGCGGACGGACTGACGGAGATCATTTCCTTTGAGTGTTGAAGGAAATCACCGTCGCCGCGTGAAAGGCTTGCAGCCGGCGCCGGTTGTGCGTAATTGACGGGCTGAGCGGGAGGAAAGTCGAGACTAAAAGCACAGAAATGATCTAAATCATGTTGGAAACAGGTCGTTTTGGCACCTCTGAGCTGAGGAAACGTCAACACGTGACCACTTACCTTTCTAAGATCTTTCACAGCGAGAAAGAACATGAATCAGAGGACAGCTGAAGAGCTACTTCTCAGTATTACTACATCTAATACACACTGCAGTGTTCATGCTCAGAGGACGTTGTGGCTAACGCTCGCAGGATGAACGAACAGGTGAAACTAGTTCAGAGGTAATTAAAGCCTGAGGCTGCATTTCAAAGCTGTTTGCATGCAGCCTGTGGATGCATTTACCTTGTGTGGCGGCTCAGACTCTGGTTCTGCAGAGATCCTCCGCCGGAGTCCGTCTCCTCAGCACCGATGAGCAACGGGAGGAAAGGGTTAACGCTCACACTTTGAAGAAGAGCAAGCAGGAGACACACCCTCACACCGAGGAGGAAACTCTTCTCCTGTCCATCTCACAGCCGATCAGCGTTCCACTGAGGTCATGTGGACAAACCGGAGAATCCGCTGAAAAAAAAAAAACTTTATTTAAATGACCAATTACTCTGAGTGTCAGCCAGCAGGGGGCTCATCAACAGCAACTATGTGAGCGGCTCATTGGCTTCTGGCCAAGCTTCAAAATAATACAAATATGCTTTCAATGCTCATTTAAACTGTTGACTAATGAGATTATCTTTGAGAAACCGCATCACTTTACAGTAAAACTGACTCGCACTGGGGCTGAGCATGAACTCATACGACATGTAATGCATCCTTTGCTCCGCTGCTTGTGTTCGGGCCCCTTTAAAGACCAACCAAACGTTTACTCGAGGAGGTTTCCACACGCTGTTTGCTGTCCTCACATCTCTGCATGGTGTTTTAACATTGCCATACCATGACTCCGCTGTGCCAAGCCTGGTGTTTCGGTGGTAGCGAGAGCATAAAACCATAAATGCAAATTAATAAAATTCCACACGGGGGGTCTTTGCAGAGCTGTCCAGCATCACCGCGGTGCACCGAGCCCCCTCCGCCGGTGGGAGCATTGTTGTCTTTGTGGCGCTCTGCAGCTGCTGTATTCACTGGAAGAGGCAGCGATGGCTCTCTGGCCCCTCTGCCTCCCACTGTCACCTCCCACTGTCACCTCCCACTGTCACCTCCCACTGTCACCTCCCACTGTCACCTCCCGCTCACATGCGTCTGGAGGAGCTCAGCATCAGGGTTTCTCTCTTCACCTCCACCTGGAGCTGTGAAGCATTTTCAAATCTGCCACGATGAACTCTTAAAGACAATCATTTGTGAACGTTCTTCTTCCAGAGATGGGATTCTTGTGTCTCTGGAATATTGATGCATAATAATGCTGGGCAAAGCAATAAGTGGCAGGCAGAGTCTAAAAGTAATGCACATGAGGCGAGTTTCTTTTCTCGCCATCTTCTTCCTCCTCTTCCTCTCTTTTTTTACCCTCCCCTGCAGCACCGCTGGCACCGCGCTGCACCACCTGCTCCGGGGCTCTTTTCGCTCCGGCCAGAACGAACAGCTGGCCGCTCTTCTGACGCTCTGATTGGCTAATCCCTGCTGGTCACTTGCGCTTCTCCTCCCTGCATGTCATTGAACTTTCTCTCGCCGGGTGCCAGGTCGGAGGAACTCTCTCTCTCCCTCCCTCCCTCACTCTCCCTCCCTCTCTCCCTCTCTCGTCTTCGCCCAGGCCGTCCTTCATGTGCCCTGTGAATGGTCCGCGTGGCATATGGGGACATGTAAATAATTTAATGAGGTCAAAAGTGTGAGTCTCCTCTACACCCTCCGTCCATGACATCATGGCTGGAAAAAGATAATCATGCCAACAACACAAGTGTCCAATATGGACGAGGCCTCTACCTGATCACACATGGTCGACATTTGGGGAAAGGGTTTGCTTCCTTTCCAGGAGTGAGATGAGAAGATCAAGCTGGAGTTGAGCTTCGCTCAGTTTAGCTCAGGGACCAGACCAGGAAGTGTCTCCTGAGAGTTTAGCTCGTCTAAGCAGGTGTGGAGAGACACCTGTAGGCTTCAGCTTCCCCCCAGCATGCAGCGCCCTCTGTTCACCAGAGGTAAAGCTACCCGAGTCGCTCTCATCCGTTCTCCAGTGCAGCTCCAACATGGAACAAGTCCACTTCAAATCCTCAGCTGCACCCAAACCTCAGACCTGCTTTCATTCACGTGTTCCGTCACGCTCTATCGCTCTTGTCTTCTGCATCGGAGCGAGATCTTTTCTTTCCCCTCACGTCTTCATGTTGCTGCTGATGGTCCGTGCTCTGCCTCCTCTTTCCACACTGTAACCCTCCTGCTTCCTACGGCGCCGACTCGACAACCGAGAGCCGCACGGGACAGATGTCTTCTTTTTGTCTCTGACGGGAAGATTTTCCTACGACGTATCTGTGGAGGTAGCATGATGCACACGTAGCTTTGGTCTACACAAGGCCCAGCCGTGAATCACGAGAGCTCAGCTGTCCAAGATACACCACCAATCTGGCCGAGGCATACGGCTGCATGACACCCGCGTGAATAAGTGCTACGCGCTCGTGTTGTTGTTTTTCCTCCCGTTTAAATGTCCTGTGAGCCGGCAGCACTCCCAACACTCCAACACCGCTTCCCTTCAGAGCACAACCAAATCACAAAACACAGGAAAGAGGTCCGATCAGGTTTACACATCGTAGAACATTATAAAAGTAACATTCTCTGTCTGCAAAGATCACTTTCTTGATTCTACCTGCCTTTAAAGTGACCGGACCTGATTTGGTTTAAATGGAGTTTGGACAATGAAACGAGGATGAGGAGGTTCAAAAGCAATATAACTCTAGAATCAGATTTCAGTAACTGTTTATAAAAAATAATTCCTTTATGTCTGTACCAATTAAAATAATGACTTCAGTCTGAAGATATTATTGGGAAAAATAAAATCTAAAAAATCAATTCGGCGTCCTGATTGCGATTACAAGCCGTCCTCCTTTGAGCCCAGGCTAATGGTCTCAGACAGTATCGACCCGTGAATTGGATCAACATCAGTACCAACCAATATGTAAAGAGTGACGACGGGAATTCAAGCAGACGAGGAGGAGGAGGAGGAGGAGGAGGAGGGACGGCTGCAGAGTTGTTCTCCGTCTCCCGCAGGTTCAACCTGTTCCTTTCTTCCACTGTGTCCTCTCCGTGATCTGACAGCCATCATCTTTACTCTCCTTCTCCCTCTCTGCCTCCACACACGCTCTATGGTTGCAGGAATATTTCATCACATCCAGCTTCACCTTTGACCTCCCTTTTGGAAGCCGGTGGATTGGAGCCTGTGCGGCTGAGCTTCCTCTCTCCGCGGTGGCGATGTCCTCCAGAGGATTCCCTCTGGACAGCGCGCTCCTTCTCCGCATGTGTAATTGTTCAGGCGGTTCACAGCACATTATCAAATTCATCAGCTAATCATTTAAGACCCGCTCTTTTATCCGCGAGATGGTCTGCGAATGATCCGACGGCCCGCCGATCGATGGGAGAATCGGAATATGCAAAGCGCGTTCTGATGCTTGGCAGCGCTCAACCTTTGGCGCTTTCATCTGGTTCCTTTTGATGTTGCTCCTGATCTGCATAACGCAGTGCGAGTGGCTGACGGAGTCGAGCGTCTCCGCTGAAGGCCTCCGCCTGTCAGGCCTCCGCCTGTCAGGCCTCCGCCTGCCAGGCCTCCACCTGCCAGGCCTCCACCTGTCAGGCCTCCACCTGTCAGGCCTCCGCAAAGTCCCAGGGTGAGATTTGGAGACGGAGAAGTGTTGTCTGCAGCGATGAAGAGGGTCTGAGCTTTGGTGTCACATTTGATTCTGCTATTAGATTATTTAGTTCCTCTAAAAATAGAGGAGTGAACAAAAACATAAAACGATAGAAATCCTCATATTTGCTTCATAAATGACTTCATCAATTGTTTATAATGTCGTCTTCCATTTTCAATCAGTCAAAGGATTTATTCACTTTCAGCATTAATTACCACCAGATGTCTGATATATATTAATATATATATGTGTGAACTGAAGGTGCTTTTATAAACGTCTCGACAGAATTCAATGTGTTGTCATGATGGAGAACAGCTGTTTAATTATTAAAGAGATATTCCCATGAATGTAAATCTGTGAACATTGTTTTCCAGGCTGAATATCTTCAGACTCTTTTCTTTCTTTCGTGTTTCGCATCATGTGCTCGTGTGGCCGGCATGCATGGAGGCAGGACGGTGTGTGTGGGACTCAAAACGCGCTCAGACGATTCTTTGTTGCTTTTGGTCTTTTAATTGTTGACAATAACACAAATATGGGATATTTCTGCGCTTATTCTCTAAATACCAGCAGATAAAGTGTAGAACAAACAGGTGAAGAAGAATATAAACGTTTGCTTTTACTTAAATGAGACGTAATGAGCAGCAGGGCCGGGGTCAGTCCACTCCGATCCACTCAAATATGTGAATAGAAAATGTATGTAATTAACATGACAATGAGAAGCACAGCGGCTGCTGCGTGAAGTGAAGACGAGGAGAGGAAGATTTCCGGCTCGTCTCCGCTCGGAGAGAACGCGCAGCGACTCGAGGCCGGCGCTGCCGAGCAAACCTCACCGTGAATAAACATGAAGCGCTGCGGTTTGGTACTCTGTAATTTGGCTACTTTTATTCGAGCAGGGTCATTTTCAAGAGAAATTACAAATTAAGAATTCAATAATACTTTTACAAAGACATTTCAGGAAAGATTCTTCTTCAGTCATGATATCATACATAGTATTTAACAGTCCCTCTTCATTTTTTTTAGCTTAAAAAAAGAAACAAAGATGAAGAAAGTGGAATTTTTCAGTCGAAAATACAGTGTTTTCACAATTGTATAAAAGTTCCCAAATTTGGAATTTTCCAGTAACTGGAAAATAAAGGAAATAAAATAAAATAAGATTAAACTTCGCATTTCACAATGTTTCAAAACACAATAAATGCTCTCTTTACGTAAAATTTGCCCCTATGATCGACACCATGTTCCTTTTTACTAAAATATATCTATATATTGAAGAACTATAGTACTGTACACAACAGTATGAAATAAATAAAATTAGGAAATATAAAATGGGCCACATAAATAATGTTTTTTTTTTTTTCAACCTACAAATAAAATGAATGCAATTTGTTGTTTTAAAAAAAAAAAAAGGTTTGGTGTAATACTGACAAAGTTAAAAGTAAAGAAACTGAGAAAACATTGCACAACATAATGTAAACTAAGGACCTGCTGCCTATAAGTCTTAATACTGACACGGATGCTTCAAAGAACAACGGTGAACCATCTCATAATACTGAAGCTGGTGACAAAAATGAACCTTTTACACAACACGAGGGTGGCACTTGCAGAAAACACACAGGTTAAAAGGTTTGCATATAAGGCTTCTTTTTTTCTTATCAAAAACACCTTACAAAGGCTTCGTCCTTCATTTTTTTACCCCCCCCCCCCCCCCCCACACCATAAACTGTATTTTCCCTTAAAACGAAGGTCTCTTTAAAACTTCATCCTCTTAAAAAACCCTCTAAGCTCCTTCGTACAGTCTTTAGTTTAAATTCCTTCATGTGACGTTGATTGGAGGCCTGAAATCGTGTGGCTGGAGACGTTTGTGGCAAAAGTAAAGACGACACCGTAGGTAGGTAGGTAGGTAGGTAGGTAGGTAGGTGATAACAAAGGTAATATCCAAGGACTGGAGTGCAGACACGACTGCTCTTTTTCCAACACTGTATAAATATATACATAGGCAATACTTTTTATTATTTTTGTTCATGATTATAGAAGCGGAGTGCAATTTGTACAAGTCACTAGTTGTGCTATAAATACTATGGAACACAGGGGGTTTATTTGAGGAGGTTAGCACCACACATATTTTTAGGCCTTAGTACTGTACATTTTTTGAAATGTATTAATTTATTCATTGTTCGGTTTGCATAATGCAGCTTATTTCACAAACCCATGCCTCCCTTCCCTCAGCGGCCTCCTCCAGAGTGACTCTTGAGTCCGTGTCTTGTTCGGCAGACATCTCCCCCCCCCCCCCCCCCCCCGAGGAGTCTGTCAAGGAAAGCTTCCCGGAAGCTTCAGGCACGTGCACGTACGGCTTAAAACACGGCGTTTTAAACCGAGCAGGTAAGAATACTGAACCGAAAGAGAGAAACTTAAAACTCTTAAGATGGGAAGCTTCTGTTACGCCGCCGCCGCCGATTACATGCCGTCCTCCATCGTGTCCTCGTGATCCGATTTGGTTTCCGTTTTGCCGTCCAGCGAGCTATCGTCCATCGAGTGCTCTCCGTTCTCTTCCTCGTCCCTCAACGTGTCCGGGTCCGTGTCCATGCTCTTGCTCTCCTCCTCCTCCTCCTCAAACTCGTCGTCCCTCCGTCCAATCTTCACATACGCTCCTTCCACTTCCTTGCGTCCCTCTCTGATCCCGCCGTTCACGGCTTCGTGCCTCATGATGGCCTCGCGCTCCGCCAGCTCCGGGTAACCCTGAGGAGTCATGCCCTGCAAGTAGGCCCGGCTCATCAGCAGCTCCGTGGGCTCCAGGTGGCCCTTCTCGCGGGCCTCCCGCTCGGCCGCCTCCCGCTCCTCGGCCTCCCGCTTGCAGTAGGAGTAGCGGTGGTTCATGTGCTGCGAGTAGGAGCCCGAGTGGGAGAACCTCTTGCCGCACTTGTCGCACTGGTAAGGCTTCTCCCCCGAGTGCAGTCTGGAGTGCTCGATGAGATGGTGTTTGTGTTTGAAGGCTTTCTTGCAGATCTGGCACTGGTGCGGCCGCTTGCCTGCAGAGACACAAAACAGAGAGCGGGGACGTGAGTCGTCTGTCTCGCTTGTCCTGCTGCTACAACAAATCACACAAATCACACAACAAGTCAGAAGAAAGCAAAACGTTCAGGAACAACTGATGGATCGGATGACATGGAGCAAAATAACATCACGCCGCATTAAATCCAACTCGGACTTACGACTTAAGGCTATTTGTTTATTCAAATTACGAGCGCGATGCGAAAGTGCGCTCGCATTCGTGGGCCGACATTAAGGAAACCCCCCCCCCGCGGTGAAAGCATGGAGGAACTCCACCACCGCTACTTATTCTAGGCCCTGACGAACGCAACGTCAATAAAGTTCTGCAAAGCAAACAAACAGAAGGCGCCACAACGGAGTAAACAAATCCGAGATGGGGGGGGCGGGGGGGGGGGGGCAGTGAGGGGTTACCCTGCTTATCTCCTAACACAATTCAAGTTGATGGGGACGCCTGGCCCTCCGTCAGGCTTCGGGCTGTGGCTCCTCCGTCTGACGCTTTGGCGGAGAGGAGGAAGCCGAGCTGGCCACGGGGCCATGAACTGTCTGGCTGAGTAAACCTCCTCCGGCCTGCGATGGGGCCACGCGGCTGCGTCACACAAAGACTTTATGCCCAAACACTTCCTGCTCGCCGAGCTCCCCTTCTTCACTCTTTCTCCCGAGATCTACAGTTACCTGCATCTTAAAAAAAGCTCCTAATAGCTTCGATTTGGCCTGAAAGAGCTCTCCCCCCACGTCCACTGCTGCTCAGCACGTGTGGAGATATGGCTGCCTGCCTCCCACAAATCACACGACTCCCCCCCCCCCCCGACCGACACTCCGGTCCGCCGGCCAAACGGCTTTCAAACGGCACTCCTGTCCAACATCTGGCCGGTTCAACTGCACGTCTGAGCCTCTGAATGCGGTTGAAGAACAACACGCAGCGGCGCGGACATGGAAGCGACGTCTCTACGAAAGAGTTCAGCGCGTTCCCTCCCTCCCTTTAATGTCCGAGCAGATAACACGAAGCACCGCGCGCTCGGATACAGATAGCGGATGAAATAAATGATGCAACCGAGTGAAAGAGGATCTCTGTATAATAACTATAATGAAAGACTTGTTATCAGCGCTCTGAGGCTTCTGAGCGCTCCGCTGATGTGATCTATCGCCAATAACGGGGCCGATAAGGCATTAGGGGCCTTCTGCTACAGCTAGGTGAATTGATGTGTCTTTTAAGATAGCGGAATGGTTAATACAGCAGGATATGATTGGAAAATAAAGAGTAGAATGACTTGAAGAGATAGCTCCCTATGCCTGCATTAATTACACGTTATTCTGTTTTAAATCTCAAGCTTCAAACACATCACAAAGTCATTCGTCGGCATCTCAACCTGTCAACGGAGAAGCAGGTTAGCTGTCGGTTTACACACACAATTGAAGGGTCAAACAGAGAAGGAGGAAAGAAGGAGGAAACAAAAGGGGGAACATAAAATATATATATATTCATAGTGAGAGGATTTGGAAACACAAACATTTAAAACATAAAAAAAGAAATGGGATTTAAAATAAGGGTCTAGAACAGTATATACCTGTGTGTTCATATTTGTGTCTTAGAAGGGAACTGCTCTTCTGGAATGTTTTGTCGCACAAGTCACACGCGTACATACCACTTTCGGTCTTCTTGATCTTCTTCCGCGACAGACAGGAGTCTGGGTCTGTCATGTCGTCCAGCCCTGACATGTAATCTGGAGTGCCGTCCAGCAGGTCCCCCTTCAGAGACACAAGGGACACAAGAGGAGACGACAGGACACCGGGGTGAGTACGGTGCAGGGTGAAGACCTGGAGCACGTTCAGGACGTGGAGACAACGGCAGTGTCAGCTGAAGCTCGCTTAAAGGAGACATTCGCGTCGTCCAGATGTCATTTTCTTACGTTTTTAGTACATTTCTTATGATTTTAATATCAATAAAGGTTAAACAAAATCAAATATCTCTTCACATGACTTTGATAGACTGTGTAGCATGAAAAGAACTTGAAATAATGAAAGTATTCAAGGAATAAACGTCTTAATACTGCAATTGTATGATATCTAATAAAAGCCGTTGGCTTCTTATAAAACCTCCGCATGCTCTCCGTTATGAAAGCCGCATAATGGAGAGCACTGAGCGCTTAATTCTGCAGATTCCTTTAAAAGTCTCTTTTATGATGAAGATCAGTCTCAAGCATGAATGGACGGAGGACAATATTACAACATTAGAGGAAGGCCATTCTAGAAATTGCCGACTCACACCATGATGAGAATCAGAAGGTGTGTGTGTGTGTGTGTGTGTGATGGTGTGTTTTAAGAAGAGACCACTATCACTCCGCAATCAATTTGAACTAAACGCCCGTAGCTGTATTTTTAAAATCTAATTTAATAACTTAGAATAGGAAACATTATTAATACTTCTTTTTTTCTTCTTCATCAAAATGGTCCCCTCCATGTTAAACAGCCCTCAGCACTCGGTGGTAATGAACATGGAGCCGGTGCATTATTAATCCACATGTAGCGGCTCATTCCTGCCGCCGCGCTCTTTAAAATGCAGCGACGCTGCGATGGGGGAAATTTCAGAGAAGTGCACGGCTCCGGGGCTCACCTTTGTCATTTTTACAAAGGCCTTTCACCCATATTTAATAACACAATATCTGAGCTCAGGCCAGCGCTGGAAGAGTCAGGAGCACTAATGCATTCCACACACACACACACACACACACACACACACACACACACACACACACACACACACACACACACACACACACACACACACACACACACACACACACAGGGGGGAATTTACAGTGGAGAGTGGTAACAATTACGGCTTTATTGAGATGAGATTTCAGGGCCAATATCATTCCTCTTATTTATTTGAACCTGATGCCGTTTGATATTTTGTGCCAATATGTTCTCTTATGCTTACATTGAAGCTTAAAATATAACGATGTTCTTTCACCGTCATTGGACGATTGTTTCAGTACGTTTTCACAATCTGACAGCTGTAATAAAATACAACCAACCACTGCTGTCAGTCCAGATTAATGAGCAGATCATATTTTGGAGTACGTGACGAAACGTCAGAAAACAGCTAGATTTCATCTCCAACAGTTTAAATCAGACGTGGATGGATAATGACGGATGTGATCATTGATGTAAACTGTTGATCGTGTTGCAGGAGAAAGGGCTGAAGCTGTCGTCATGCCCTCTTTCTCCCGCTCGGCGGAGTCACAGCTGTTTATCTCAGCTCAGTCTACCTCAGGTGAGCCGTTCCCTGTCCTGACTCTGAAGACGTTTCTAATTAGTACAGAAATGAGTTCAGGTCGTTTTCGGGAACCTGAGGGAGCCTGGGGGCTTTGACAGAACCACAGGTGGCTTATTTACCTGGAAACCTGGTTTCCGCTGGTACTTTCTCCTCTGCTGCATCTCGGCAAAGGTAGCTGCCCCCGCTGCGTACGTGTAGGCCATGTGTGGTAGGAAGCCCATTTGATCCATGCCCGGATAGGGCCTGAGACCCGGTATGCTGGCCTGCATCGGGGCCATGAATGTGGCAGGTGGGAAAGCGCTCTGAGGTGGAAGTGACGTGTACAGGGGTTTGCCAGCGAACGGGTTCATGCCGAAGATGGGGCTAGTGCTTTTTTCAAGGTTTCCGTTGTTGGCGGAGCCTGAGAATTCCTTCTTGAAATAGACCAAGTTCAAAGGCTCCTCGAAGTGCTCTCGAGGAGACGGGATGCTGTTGTGGTCGATGGTAATGCTGCTGACTTTAGGTCTGCTTCTGACAGTCAGCGCATGCTTGGGTTCCCTCATGAGTCTCGGCAGAGAGAGGTCCAGCGGCTCGGCCTGCAGGTCCTCAGAAGTCAAGCTGTTGGGAGTGTACGAGCTGCTGTGAGAGTTTTTGGAGGATGTGGAGGACAGGTTCAGCGGGGAGGGCGTGTTGCTGCGGGAGTGGTCCAACTTTTCACCTGTGGGCTTGGCGGCGCCGCCGCCGTACTGGTGGTTTTTCAAATGTCTGAGCGGGTTGTCACAGTTGTTAACGTTGTTGTGGAGCTCTGCTATGGACGGGGAGGTGATGCGGTCAGTCGCTTTCATTAGAGACACAGGTGACCTAGCTGCCATAGAGTCCTTTGGTTGAATGTGGTAGTTATTTGTTCCGACAACCATATCCATGCTGTGCCTGTTCTCTAGTGGCGGGCTTCTGGTCGTGCCGTACTGGTACATCTTTCGCTGCTCGAACCACTCCTTGACAAATTCCTGAGGAAGGCCGACCGCTATGGAAATCTTGAGCAGCTCCTCCGAGTTGGGCTCCATGTTCATGGCAAAATACGCCTTCAGCACAGACATGTGGTCCCTGTAGGGGTGGATGTGCCCAGTGAGCACCTTCTCAGACAACATGGAGGAGGGCAAGTGGCTGTTCTTCTCCATGTATATCGCCGGTTTGTTGGGCATCAAACTCTCAGTGGGCTGCAGCACGGCTTTGATCTCCTCGTTCATTTTACACATGTAGCGTTCATGCTGATGCAGCGGTATCGGCCCGCTGAAGGATTCCTTGCAGAACTGGCAAGAATACGGTGTAAACATGATATTTTCCTGCACCTTCTCCTCCGCGTGTCCTTCGAGCATGTGGTTGGATTTCTCCCGCTTGATATTGCTAATCTGTCTCTTTGAGTCTGTTGTCAAGCTCTGGAGGCAGGCTTTGGCTTCGTTCACTTTTTCTAACGTGTAGTCGATGATGCTTTTGGTGGCGCCGTTGTGATTGACGAGCGGAAGACCGAGCTGGGCCCCCGACGTCAGCGCCAGTTTCTGCTCTTCCACCTGGGACCCCAGCTCCTTCATGTAGGCCTTGAGCCTGGAGAGCTCCTCGGGCTTGCAGTCCATCTTCTGCCTGCACACAGTGTTGTCCACGATCTGGAGAACCTTCTGCACCTCGCTCAGGTTGTTGGCCAGTGGCCCCGGGTAGCACAGCAGCTGCGACTCAAGCCCGGCCAACCCCAGGGAGTGCAAGGGGCTCTGGGCCGTCGAGCTGTGGTGGACCCCCAGCGGGCTGCTCCCTCCCATCCCGTTCATGAACGGTCCGGGAGCGCCGTTCCAGCCGTGAGATGCCATCATCAGCTTGTAGTCGTTGAAGTCGAGCGGCTCCGTCTTGATGCTCAGGTGGTTGTTGTGGTCGGGGAGGCCGAGCGGCTTGCCGTTCTCCAGCTTCTGCCGCAGCTGGGTGATGGCGGTGTTGGTGGGCGAGGAGGAGGAGGAGGTGGGGGAGGAGCCTGTCTTCATGTTGCTGCGCATCCTGCCGTTGACGGCTATCAGGCCAATGCACTTTTTGCTGCTGATGTGGGAGCTGTAGGAGCCTGAGTGGGAGAAACGCTTCTTGCAGTTGGGGCACTCGTACGGTTTTTCACCTGGAAGAAAAAATAAACGGTTGTAAGATGAATAACATCAAATGAGTTGATTCATAGGGGACACTGCACATTGATCAACTTTGACATGTTCAATGTAAATCTGCCGCGTGAAGCTCAACATCGAAGATTATCTGTAAAGGTACATTTTACATAAAGACAACAAGTGAAATAGAATAACTTAATCAACTTGTTCTCATTGTCCCTCACTAATAACTGATATAACATTTGCTGATATGCAATATGAATATTCAAAGAGCAGCGCTGCTCACCGCTATGGATCCGGAGGTGTTCCTTCAGATGGTGCTTGTATTTGAAGGCCTTGCCGCACTCGGTGCATTTGAACTTGCGGTTGCCGGCCGCTTGGTTGAGCAGTTGGTGCTGTGAGAGAGAGAGAGAGAGAGAGAGAGAGAGAGAGAGAGAGAGAGAGATTGGTGTTTAAGAAATGCAGTAAATAATCACAACCGGTTGGCTTGACAACAAGTAACAAGCCAAGCGGCTCCGTTCGCCAGCGGAGCGTCTTGGCTTTCTCCTCCCACCTCCGTTGAGCGACTACAGGCAGCGGCGGCGATAACACGGAGAATCTCGTACCTTTTAATTTCCTGGCTCCTCAGCCAGAGGAGGCATGCCTTTACAATTTGGCAGCCCAGAAAATAGAATAAATGAAAAGAAGTCTTTTTAGAGCGTTTCCCCTTCATTAGAAGCGCCGATCGGATCTACTTTTCATTAATTTGAGCCTAATCAGTGTGGAAGGTATTCACGGTCCTCCGTGAGCTTCTCTCTCCCTGCATACCTGCATTCACACCATCTGAATAACACTTTGTACTCACAACTCTCCAATGCCGGACTGTAATTGGCTCTTTTTTTAAATGCCTCTTTAATAATGCGAGGAGACAGAACAGAGCACCGAGGCCTTGATTCTCTGTTCAAAGGTAAACATCCGCTGCAATCCATCAAATTTGCAATTCAAACAAGGCCTGTTCTCTGAAAATATGAAATATAAAATCCAAGTATAATACCCGGCGACAACAACAACAACACAGGGCGTGTAAACCTGACTCTTCACTCGCGAAACAATTCAATCCAAGAGGGAGTTAAAGACGTTAAACGGTTAGTACGTTTAAAATAAGACACATATTCTCTGAGCTCGCTGGGGGGGGGGGAGGGGCGCAGAGGCTCCCTCCTCCCAGTTCAGCCTTGACAAATGCTGGGGTGTGTGCTGACTCTACCCACATTCCTGGGGAGACAGATGGTGGCGCGCAGGACACTGGGAGGACTGGGAGGAATTGTTCAAACAGCCCCAACCTTCAAAGATCAAGCAGGGAGAGTCGGGGGCCCCGCCAAGCGCCGGAGAGGGACCCCACCGCTCGTATGTTGCTGAGTTGCATAAACAAACAGCAACAGCTGCTTCGTGCCTCCGCCCCCACCTCCGCCCCCTTACTCCCCCCCCCCCGAGGACCCCTGCCCGGTGAAGTTCGGTCTCGCCACCGCTGCTAATAAGACACAATCGCTCCGCGCTCTTAATTGTGAATGGCACCAGCAGAATGCTCCGTCGGTGTGAACGCCACCGCTGCTGGTTGTGGGCGGAGACCCGACTGGTTGTTTGCATATGTATAACCTCTAATTAGTCATATTTCAGCTAATTGGTTCAGAGGAGGAGGAGTATTAAGGCTTGTAAACAGACGAGACAGAAGAGCCGAGCACATGTTTACCTATCAGGACATCATGCTTTATGTTAATCTCACTGCTCCTGAGTTCCTAATTGCCAAATGTACATTTTCACATGATTACACGTGTCTCCTAAACGAGAGGAAGTGACATCACGTGTGTTGTTTTGTCTCGAATAAAAAAGGAAAAGCTTGAGCTCTTCAAAAGACAGGAAACATAACTGCATCCGGGAGAAAAAGTAACGGAGTAAGACATCAAATCAAACATCGCCTCGAGGATTAACTCTGAAACAACACGGCTCATTTACAAATCCAGATAACCGGCGCTGTGGAAGGACCTGCAGTGCTTGAAAAGGCGTCGCTGGCCATCGACTCTGGAGGGGAGCGGCGACAGCATTGTAACACGAGGCTCACTGGGCCGGCCCATCTGCTCACGTTTACACCCAGCTGGTAGATCAGGTGACTGCTGGCTGCTGACATCTGATCAAATCAGCCAGTCTGAGCCTGTCATTCCGGCTTCAGAGAGCACAACACAACAGCCACGACCTGCGACTGAAGACGGGGAAGCGGCAGCGTGCGTGATGTCACCTGTGATCGGCATTACAAGGCTTCCATAGGAGGAGGACGCCTCAGTAAGATATCAGAGAAGAGTATGTTTTTATAAATGTACTAAACAGACCCCTTACATTTAAAAGATTAACTCACATCCGTCGCATTTTTAAAACAGATTCCTCACTTACAAACATCTCCTTTCAAATTTACTGCTCAATTTTAGTTCACTGAGAAGTTATAATTATGCCCCAATGTGCAAAAACTCTGTAAGCGTGCAATTTTTTTTTTTTGCCACAATCTATCTGGCCCCCCCCCCCCATCTTCAACTTAAAGCTGACAAGCGAGTTAAACACCCGTGACTGCTGGATGTGTTTTCACCTCACAGGACTTTAAGGTGATTCATGCTAACTGCCAGCAGATTCACATTATATTTCAGACATATAGGATATAAATCGCTCGAGAAAATTCAAGTATACACAGATGTTTATGCAGTGCATGAAATTAGAAGTGGGGGGAGGGGCGGGGTGTGATGGAGTACTACTGCAGGCTGCACCAGAAGAACATTAAAGGCCAGGAGTGAAGTGAAGTTAAGGAGCTGATAAAAATTTCCAAATTGGAAATTCACACAATCATTCGATCGTGAACACGAGACTGGAAAATGATATCAGGGAGGGCCATCAAAAACCCATTTAGGGCCTCAATTAAAGTTATTACCATTAAAGGATCTGCATCTTCAAAATGCCATGAAAAATTAATAATGATTGCCAATCAGAAGAAAATGATCTGTCTTCTCTGAGGGATCAGAGCACATTAGAAATGGAACAGGGAGGAGGAGGAGGATAAACAGAGAGAGAAGTGAAGGATGAGGAAGAAAAGATGGAAACGCTCCTAACCTGATCCCTTGCGGGCTTGTGTGTGGCCATATGCCGCTCGAGCTGAGTGCGGTAAGCAAACGTGTAGTTGCACAGCGGGCAGGCGAAGTTCTCCTCGTTCTTCTCATGGCGGTACTTGATGTGCTCCTTCAGCGATGTCAAGCGCTTGTAGCCCCGGTCGCAGTAGGGGCAGGTCAACAGTTGGGCGAAGGCATCTGGCGTTCCAGGTGGCAGGTCTGCACAGGAGACAGCGGGAGGAGGGGGGAGGAGGGGGGAGGAGGGGGGAGGAGGGAGGAGGAAGGGGAAGGGAAAGCGGGCCAAAAGGTCAGCGAATCAATGGCAGCTAACGGGCGGGCTGCCCAGAGTGGTATGGGAGTTATCTCTGCAATCTGCTCCACATGAGAACCCCAGTGTCAGGCTGGCATCCGCTGCACTACGACCTCCTCCCCACCCTCACACACCCTCACACACACAAACACACACCCTCACACACACAAACACACACCCTCACACACATACACACACACACCCTCACACACCCTCACACACACACACACACCCTCACACACACAAACACACACACCCTCACACACCCTCACACACACACACATCCTCACACACACACACACACACACACACACCCTCACACACACACACACACACACACACACACACACACACACCCTCACACACACCCTCACACACACACACACACCCTCACACACACACACACACACACACCCTCACACACACACACACACACACACACACACACCCTCACACACACACACACAGACACACACACACCCTCACACACCCTCACACACACACACACACACACACACCCTCACACACACACACACACACACACCCTCACACACACACACACACACACACACACACACACCCTCACACACACACACACACACACCCTCACACACACACACACACACACCCTCACACACCCTCACACACCCTCACACACACCCTCTCACACACACACACACACACACACACCCTCACACACACACACACACCCTCACACACACACACACACACACACACACACCCTCACACACACACACACCCTCACACACACACCCTCACACACACACACACCCTCACACATACACACACACACACACACACCCCCTCACACACACACACACACCCTCACACACACACACACACACACCCTCACACACACACACACACACACCCTCACACACACACACACACACACACACACACACACACACACACACACACACACACACACACACACACACACACACACCCTCACACACACACAATAGCAACAGGCACACGATACTGTCCGTGCAGAAACACACAGACACATGTACCTCACCACATGTGGACCAACACACAGATGCCTTCCTAATTGCTTTAAACAGCGCTCACTTTTTAATGCCGTTCCCACCGACACGTTCATCATGTCTGCAGCATGAATCATGAGCTCATTCCTATTCAAACCCCCCCCCCCCCAGTTTTTCCCCTCCGGGCCGCTTCAGAGGTGCGCTATCTGATTTCAAGCCCCTGCCCAGCTGTTGCTTAAGACGGTAGGTAAACACCGAGGCATCCGGTGAATCTGTGGGACCAACAGCTGCCCGGTCGTGTCAGCGGGAAGAGCTGCTGCTCTGACCAGACTCCCTTTCTTGCTACAAGGGAGCTGTTATGCTACAAGAGGAGGAGCAATCGTGAACAGAATCATTTAAAATAGTCAATATTGGGCCTACATTTAGTTTTAAATGCTTGAAAGCTGGACTGTAACTTTAAATTACAATGACTGACGTTAGCCACGCTAAGCTAACTTTAGAAACGGACTGACGCGTCGCCTCAACACTCCTTCCCTGACTTGGTGGCTCTGGGGAGTTGGACCGGCAGACTCTGACCCCTCCCCCACCGCCCCTGGCGGGGTTCTTACCGTTCTCCTCTGGACCGGTGGCCTCCGGCGTGCCCAGGCGGGACAGCTCCTCCGGGGCTTCTGGGTAGATGATGGCGGTGTCGCCCCGCTGCAGGTACTCTGCGATGCTCACCACGTGGCTGTCGCCGTCGTCCAGCTTCCGCTTGCCGAAGAAGTCCTCGAACTCCGAAGTGCAATCGACGCTCTTGACTGAAGGGAGAGAGGAAGAGAGGAAGAGAGTCGGTGAAGGAGGAGAACAATGGAGACGGAGCGGGCGAGGACTCAATCGGATTCACTTCTTCCCCTGAGAAATGTCTTACTGAGGGATATTGGGAACATCTTGGTGGAAATGCGATGAGGACCGCCACCCTAAAACATTACAGCCGTGCTTTGGGGAGAATGCATCTAAATTACTGGGTTTGCTTGTCACGCCATGCCGGCTAAAATAAGAATTGTAACTTAATCCGGACAAAAGTCAGAGATGAACGAGCTACCATGAGCTGCTGAGGAGCAACGTGTCAAAGAACTTCATGACATTAAATCAGATGTAGGGCTGTAACATAGAAACGGAATCACACACACACACATACATACTGTACATATACATACATACATACATACACAAGCCGGGCTTAATCAGCAACAGAGCCACGTCTCTTTGTATCGACTTTCACATATAAGGTCAATCAAGAGACTGTGGCTTTTGTTGATTCTGTGTTGAAGAGATTACCGGGGCCAAACCACAAACCAGCGCAAAAAAAGGAGAGGGAAAAAGGAGAGCCGTGCTTTGCCGTAGCCGAGCAGAATGTATCTTAAGCCAGCCAAAGTGCTGAGGCCACACAATGCGCTTTCTCAAATTATTTGCCAGTCCCTTCTCTTCAGGGGAACTCTTAAGCTGCAGCGTGGAGATAGCTGCCTCCAAAAACAAACCGGAGCTAAAAGAAATCAGCAGCCTTCATTAGTCAAGGGGATGGCTGACTTTCACAACACACACACACACACACTGTTTACAACCTGAAGGAATTCTGGAGGCTGTTTGCTGTATCGAACCAAAAGAGCGAGCGGCGTCTCATCAGACTTCATCCTCTGTTAATGAGGCTTTCAGCCCGCGAGCCAAGGTGAGCTTTAAAGAGCCATTTGTTCGGCCGTGATGACTTTGCGGTCCAATTTGCGAAAGGTCAAGGTAGTAGATATTTGGTTGTCAAAAATGGCTCCGAAATGTCACCGGTGCCAATGGATTGCTTTTGATAACTGTGACGGCATAATATACAGCGTTCTCATTAGATGACTCGAGCGTCTGAAGCTAATTGTGAGAGCGTGTTTAAGCTGTTATTTCAGATATGATGACATAAACATAATAAGCATGAGGGTAGTAACGTTTTACTCAGTGTTTCCTCCAATGAAACGTCCAGTTAGTCGTTTGGAGTCTTTCCGCATGAAAGTAAAATGTAAAATGTTTCTTTGAGAGGAAACAAGCGACTTTTCTCCCAGCGGAGGAGGAAATCACCTGGATCAAAGTGTGCTTTGGCACCAGGACGTGATCAAACTGCTCATGCCTTTAAATGAAATCACATGTGATCGAGTGGCGGCGAGCAGCCGTGCCACAGTATTGTTTCCAAAAACTCTTCTAAGCGGCGAAAATGGAAAACATTTGCCGTGCTTGAATTTTCAGAAGAGAGAGAGAGAGAGAAGTGAAGAAGAAAACACAACGAGGAGCAGAAAGTCATCGTGATTAAAGCTGAAGGGAGGGCTTTGAGGCAGGGCTGCGTTCTGTGGGGCGAGTTTGGTTTGCCATAACAGCGTCCGGGGCCAATTGTCAGGGTGGCCAGGATGATATCATGGAAGGGAGGGTGTGTGGCTGCAAATCTGCCTCGGTGGCTTAATGAGAAATGGCAGGTAGGGTTCGGTTCCACCGGGAGTCGGCAACGGGACACAAACACACACACTGAGCTCACCAGGAAGGTTGTTTCCCCCTTAAAGAACCATGCGTCTGGATGTAAAGGTTTAAATATACCCGGCTGGCATGTGTTGAAGGGAGGGAGACACGTTTAAGCTTTTTATCGTCTGCGTGACCTTCGTACTAGAAACCCCTTAAGGTTCCGAAAAAAACTGTAAACTTAAGCAACCCGTGACGAGATGTCGCAAGCAGACATCGCTTCGTTTCTCAGGGGTCACAGGTCAAAGAGATTGGGACAGACTGATTGAAAGCGTGTTGCAGAAACAGAAAGTTCACTGCGAGAGAAAAGAGCACATCTCCAGTCAACTCACCTGTACCGTTTCCAACTGCCTGCAAAGTGGCATCAGGCCCCAGGGTGTCGAAATCATCTTTTATTTCATCTGCACGGAAACAGAGGAGAGAAAAGGGGGGAGGGGAGGGGGGGAGAGAGAGAGGGAGGGGTGAGTACCTCGGTGCACCATGCAAACCAACAAACAGACAATGAGGCCTTTAAGAAGAAGGTATGGAGGAAGCAATAAAGGCACCGCTGTGCATCGCAGCGCGCCGCGGCTTTGTTCGGCGTGCTTAATGAATGCTATCGTCTGGGCCAGGCAGTGACTTATTTACCTTTAACATGACAACAAGCGGTGGGGGAGGCGAAGGAAGCTTCAATCGCCAAACACAGCGATTAAACACAACGCGGAGCACATCCACCTGTGCAATCACAGAGCTGCAGCCAACACGCCGGCTGAGCTTATTACTCGCCGGCTGTGACGCCGCTGCAATCCTCCGCATGCAGGATCACGCTCGTTCTGTCATGTGTCAGTTGGCGGATGCTCTTTCTCCGAAGCAGCCCCGGAGTGCTTCGAGCGCACACATTCTTTTGATTTGCCACAGCGCCAGCGGAGGGTTTGTGCCCTCGCTACCGACTCAACGGAACACAACCCTGAACCACAAATTAAGAGTTTTAGTTGCACAAACATTTCTCCAGGGGCAGAAATAAACCTCATTGGTTGGGGTAAACCTCAGGTGGGTGGAGACAAAGAATGAATGTTCTCTGGTGAAGTATGTTAGACTGAAGCCCAATGAAATGGGATACAGGTTGAGAACCACCAATCCAGACGTCGAATCAATACTTAAAATCTCTGGCTCTTTGGTTCCACCCATGAACCAATCAGGGTGTTTCTGCCTCCCAGAGGAACCCAGGCTCTGAGAAACGTTTGCCTGACTGACCCTCCAGGAGCATTGGTTTAAACAGAGCAGGTCCTCACTGCCAATCAGGATAATGGCACCCGGGGTGTGCAGACGGGCGCATAGCGTCCTGGCACAGGTGAGGACGTGGCTGTAAATAGCCGGTGGATTGACGGGCTCATAAACAGACCCTCTTCTGACAGATTCATCCCTCCACGGTCGGCAGGAGGACACCGACTGGACAATCAGCTTAAGACGCCCCTGGTCCCTCCTTCCTGCCTCGTCGGTAAAAATGAAACCAAGGTGCTTCCCAGAACATGGGGGCTTTGTGTTGGGGAATAAAAAACCTGCATTGTGTTCCTCACACGCATCTGTTCTTGCTCTGCTGCTGCTGCAACGACGTTACAAGTGTTGCATTGTGAAGATCTCTGTGTGTTTTTTTCCACAGTCCACAGCAGGATCTGATGTGTCCGACTCTCCCGTAGCTATTAAACAAAGATGAGCGCCTACATTACAGAAAGCTGGCTGAGACAGTACAGGAAAGGTGGTGGGTGTATTGTTTGTAATAATGTTATCCTGCTACACAAAGGCCAGAAGCAAAACACTTTTGTATTTGTCGTTGAACACAATGGGTTTAATAGTTGTGGAATGCATTCTAAGCCTTTGCAATTCCGGGTTTTCTTGAAATTAAAGATGTGGCTTCTGCGGTGCAATGATAAATACCCCTGTCAATGGCTCCACACAATAATGACAGACTCTTCTGGAGGGGTATGTCCTAGTTTAACTTTCCCCTCGCGAGGAATTTTCTTTCCCTCCTCTCTCGCTTTTTTTTTTTTTTTTTTTTCGGTACATTTGATTGCACGTCTGCCAAACAGCATCCAAACCACAGTTGCAGTATGAGAAAATGAATGGGTTTCAAACGGCGTAAATTAAACTATGACAAAACAAAACAGATAGAAAACAAACCTCCACCGCAGATTAAAAATATACCCTCAAGTATCAGATATCAGCGTGTATGAAAGCTCCCTCACATCGCTGTGTCCTCGTAGGCACCGTGTTTGCTTTGGGTAATCACATTTGGCTGCATACTTTTGGTCTGACGCAAGGGGATGACCAGTGGGATTTACTGGCCTCCACTCTCCCCTATTTACCTTGGAGAACTTTTGTTATCTGTGGTCTGAAGGGAGGGATGGCTGCTTCCAGTAGGAGGTAGGCTAATACCACGTACACCTCTGGCACACATGCACGCTGAAAGCCAGCCCTGAGCCGCAGTCAGAGTCATTGTAGACACTGGGTGCACGCAGTAGAACACACACGTGTTGTAAGACATGACCGATTTCATGGCTTTGTCTCTTAAAGTATCAAAAATGTCACAAGTAAAATAGAAAAAGAGGAAAAAAGAGAGCGGTTTGAGTCCTTTATGCCACAGAAATGCGCCTATTTTGGGTAGTGGAGAGCATTTTGCAGTGAAAAAGAGTGTTTTGTCAGCAGTAAATCACAGAGGACGTGAGGCAGTAAGGTACACACCTCCTTGAGGAGCCATGTTGAGGTTTGAGACTCAGGAGGAGTCCAGAATACCTTGGCCAGACCGTAATTCCACCTATTTTCATAGCAGCTCTGATGCTGTTTATTTTGAAAACATTCCTATTTTTATGGCCGGTCACCGCAGTCGCTCTAAAGCTCTGCGTTCAGACTCGCTTCTCCTCAACCAGTCTGGTGTGCACACAATAGCCTCGCCATCTCAGAGAAGGATTTGATTAAAGCGGGTTTATGAAAGCTGATGCCGTCGCTGATATTTTTACACCGAGGTTGTCAACAGCAGATATTTTGTGTCAGTGTTCCATCCCTTCAGATTCGAGCGTTTTGCAGCCAAAGAACACAGCGTTTTTTATTTTTGGCAGGCTGGAAAAGCATCTGATACACTTATTGAAAGATGTGGGAAACTCCTGGACGCACGGGGTGTTTAAATGGCAAATGAGTAACTCCAGAACCAGATGAACGTGCAAAGACAACAAGAAACACTGTTTTATCAACAACAGAGGGACACCTTTGGCGGAGTTGTCTCGTTTCTATTTTAATATCTCGTCTCGAGGATGAAGCAAAAGTGCTTCCATGCGAAGTCAGGAATCCTCCCGACGCCCCGGAGAGGAGCTTTCAGAAGGGTGAAGGGAGAACGCAGGTGATTTATTTGAAAATGTCCGTCAGTGATAATGATGTCATGCTTTCCAGCACATCGCGTCCAGCCTCAATGCGGGGTGAAGGAATGCCAAGGACAACGGCAGACACAAGACTCTGATTGTGCCCTGGAATCAGAAGAGGCTCGGCGATAAAGCTGCTTTCTTAAATGCAATAGTTACGTCTCGGCGGCGTTGCTCCGTTGCTTAAGACATGCAACTAGTCCTTAGAGGGGCTGGTTGCGTTTTTGGGCGACATGTCCACACTTTTGTGGGCTTTTACTGCGATTTCCAAACTTCTGAGGAAATCCACTCACACTTCCAAGACCTGCGTAAAAAATCTTGATAGGGGAGTGACGAGCAAATCAGTCCGGGTAGGAAGGAGGGGGGGGGGGGGGGTGCTAACTTATCTCAGGCCTAAGTTATGTGCTGAGGTATCACTGTAGACACTTAGGCACCGAGGAAGAAAAAAACACAGGCTGGGAAACACAGCACCCGCAAGATTGGGAAAGAGACTCCCGAACGCTCTAATGAACTTGACTTGCTCTCCGAGATATGTCAGACACTTTATCACACAAGAAGCATATTATCTGGGAATTGCAACATAGTTGAATTACAGACATTATGGCACCGCGGGTCTTTATCAAATAAACAATTACCGTATGCAGCGACAGCTTGTTTATCCTTTATCTTGATTTATTTACCAAACCGTAAGGAGCCAGTGTGAACTGCTGTTCAGGAGAAGCAAATGTTGATACCCACTAAGTTTTTTTTTCATCCCTAATAAATGTGTAATTTTCCCCCGTATTAAAATTTAAGACTGCTGAATGTTCCTGTGCACAGCTAGTTCATTAGCAGGAATGAATAGCGGGGCCCGGCTCATTTAAATTGGCTGTCTTACATGACTTCTCGCCGTACTCTGTTCCCGTCACATGCTTCCAAGAATCATTGACTCTTATTATACATGTAAATGGCTATCATAAAAATAAAAATTTCATTTAAGATTGTTAATGGCTTTCTGCAGCAGTCTGGCTTCCTTTAATGATTATACCCTGCCCCCTAATTAAAAGTATTTATCTTTCAAGCATCCGTGACCGGGGCCCCCGCAATCTGAGTTGCTCAACAAAAGACGATAAGTCAGTGAGGTTTGAGGAGGTATCACCTGCCTGGGATTAAGCAGCTTGTTAGGGAGGAGGTGTTACAGGCATCAGTCACTGCTGGAACACCTCACACTGACACCCTGTGAGTGAACGTAGCCTCACGCGTCTCCTGCAGACTGAGACATTGAATCAGATCAGCCGCATTCTCGACTCCGGGTGCTTTTCACTTTCTGCAGCTCACATTGTTCTGTGAGGTTCTACAGGACTGTTGTTCCGCTCGGAGCGGGACTTTCCTCTAAGCGTGAACCAAATGGTCCCCGTCGCTCAGAGAGAAAGTGTTTATGGCGTCCGTCTGCTGCGGGAGCGGCGCGTCAGACCTGGCTCAAGCAGCGTTTGCACAGCGCTCCGCGGGGTTTGTTTGAGTCGGCTCGGGCACCAGACGGGTGGGCTTTACGGCATAAGACGACACCGCGAGCGGCAGGATGTGCACACATTTGCAATAAAGTATCTGAGAATCAGCTTAGTGGTAGCTTTTGTGACTGACAGCTCACCTGAAGCCCACACATCTGGCGGAGCAGACGGAACAAAAGAAAAAGGATTCCTTGAGAATATCCTTAGATCTGCAGGTCACGTTTCTCAGATATCACGTTTTGGATCACATGGTGTTCTCGTCTGCAGCATCTGATCGGAGACACTCACCGGTACCGTCGGCGGAGGCACTCAGCATGTCGTTGTCGGGCCAGATGTGCTCCACGCCGCTGTCCCTCATCTCGTCCTCCTCCTCCTCCTTGGTCAGCAGGCCGTGGCTCTCGGCGCGCGGCGAGGCCTCCGGGTTGGTGAGGCTGGCCGGGCTGCCCGTGCCGTTGATCAGGGCGTCTTCCTCGGACACCGGCAGCTTGTCCTCCTCCTCCGTCTCTGAGCCCGTCTCCACCACGTTCTCGTAGTTCAGAGCTGTTACAGACAGAGAGACAAAGGAAGCTCAGTACAGAGTTTTAGGAAAGGACAGCCGAGGAATAGAGGGTGTTTCACGGCAGCAATAACCCCGATCATCCGACGCGGTTAGCTTTCACATTTTTCATATTTCTAAACGTGCTGGTCATTACTGGCAGCTTGTAATGTTATTGATTGAGGAATGTGGGCGTGTACCAGTTGAGAGTGTCAGCTGAGTGATTAAACCCGAAACATAAATGACAGAGGAATCGGAAAAAGGATTTAGACTTGTTTTGGAAGTTGAGGTTTTTTCCCAGATTAAAAAGGTCACCCCACATCACTGCTCGGTCCAAGGCGTAGGCGCTTCTTTCTTTTTTTTTTTTCGGGTTACAACCTAATTACAGCATCCGCGACTGGAATCTGTGACTGAACCACAGCGGTGGGCAGACAGCTGTCGAGGAGATGCGAGCCAAAATAGCCACTAATTTTCAGTCCTGCTCGCATGCCTCGGATGCCAACGAGCTGCACCTTTCAGGACGGCTCTGCTCCGGAGCATACCCGTCACGTTCCACATGCTCCGCATAGCTCGTGCTGTTCTACTCATCTCGCTGCCGCGCATACAAAAGGCTTAACCGATCGTCATTTAGATTATTCATCATGTACGGCTCTCGCATGTCTTCACATTCGCATCGCCCGTGAACCATGAACATAAATATAAACGTTTCCCAACGTATGAAAATATGACAGGACCTCGAGGCCTATTGAGTGCACACATGCAAGGAGGTATAGGCTGACACACATACCACACACACCCTCACACACACACCCTCACACACACACACACTTAAAACTCCAGAGGAGCATCCGCAGGGCCCGCCCGCTCCCACAACACCCAGACATATGCCTGCTTTTCTTAAAATAGACGGCCTGTAAATAAGGGCTGTGAACTCAATCAAAGGTGGCTCGCGTGCAAATTAGTCACCACCGTCGGCAGGTTCTCAGCGCATGCTCGCCGCGGCGTAAATCGCGGCGGAAGAGGACGTCAGAGGACTTGTTGGCGGCGCGCAGATGGAGCGCTCGGCGAGCCAGAAGCGTGGCATCACATGGGGGACACACCTCACTGGCAGCTCGTGCAGGAATGTTCTGCGGTACGAGCCAATCAATGGGGAGGACCCGGAGACGGAGCCGCCACAGTGAAGAGGCGTTTTTAATGCGCTTTAGTTGAATTTATGTTTCTGAGCAATAAAATAAAGCTGCAGCGAGCTCATAAGTCTTTGGTGAAAATCAACAGATTTATAACTAATGGCTTTGGGATGTCGTGTTTTAACGTGAGCATAAATAGTGCGTAATATGTAAAACGCCTCACATTGTGTAATGCACGCGCTTAATTACAGCGTTTTATGTGCCATGCTTTGCCTACCGAGGCCTGAAAGTGTCCCTGCCTCTTGAACTCTCCCAGAATCAAGAGCGCCAACAGATGAAGTTCATGCATGACATTTCTGGAGACATTATACATATCAAAAGATAAGCCTCCCCACATCTCCTCCTGACACGTCTCCCTGCGATTGACTGGTCTGCACTTGCCTCCAGCGAACAACTGCACAACAGGTGCAAATTAAAATGAAAACAGGCCTTTCAAACGTGGGAGGGGAGGCAGGGGGGAGGGAGGGGGGAGGGGGAGGAGGGAGAGGGTGGGAGTGCGGTGACCTGCCTCGAATACCAATCGACAGAAGAAACAAAACCTTTTCAAGAGGTGTGATCACAAGGGTTTAGGCAAGTTCAGACTCAGTAATGCTCCTCGGAGATGACAAAAAAGGCAACCGAGGCCGGAGACCAGGAGCGGAGGGAGCCGCGAGGAGCTCCTGGGTGGTCCACGTCTACCTCGGCACAATTGATTTTGTGCCGTCATTTGAAGAGTTAAAGACGTTTATTGCACCTGCTCAACTCAACTCGACGTCCCGACGACTGAAACAAACGTGGGAATTCCTCGTCAAAACAACAAAATGTCGTTTTGGAATTTAAGGCCCGTCACCTCTGAGGTTTTGAACTTTTCTCAGCAATGTCCCATCAGCTCTGTGTCCCCCCCCCCCCCTCCCCCCCAAACTTCCAGAGGAGGGGGCCGGTAGAACAAAAGGCCAAGAGGCTTGGGAAGCTATCAACCCGTCGCTGTGAACCTGATCTCTGGATGCAGATTCAATGACGGCGGAGCAGGGGCCGGCTGAATGAAATTATCTAAGGCTGGACAGGTTTTAAAGGGCCCATTCTTCCCCAATAAAAGGAGCGAGGGAGCTTCTTTTTGTTGAGCAACACATCCACCGCAGCAACGCACACCGTCCCGACTTCAACACTCCCACGTAGGGAATGAGCGAACGCAGCATTGTGCACCTTCTGCGCACGAAACCGTTCAGGGCACGACTGAGAATTCAGGTCTCCGAAGTAAATCGCGGAGAAGCAAAGTGGAGCTTTCACTTTATTTCTGTCTCCCGTGACGTCTCGCTCTCAACTTTTCTGAACAAGCACGGGGGCGTTTGAACTGTCTCCGAGAGCTACAGTAGATGCAATCTTCTCCGAACGTCAGCTGTCTCCTCCGCAGTCGACGTATACCTCCGAGAAGGCGAAATGACAGTGGGGTGCTCGTCAAGTCAAACGCGTAGTATTAACGTCAAGAAAGCCGCCATTGTTGAGGTGCCACCGCTGACAAGAGCCTCTCCCTCCCCGAGCACGAGGCATCTATTGGTATTGTGTCACGCAACAAAGTAATTCTAACCTACTAATATTTCGCAGGCAGTTATTTCCCCACCCCTCCCTCCCCCCCGAACCTCGCTCCTAATCAGCCTTTTGTGTTGCTGAGGAGAGAGAAAGACAAAGAAAAGATAATGTTTACTCCGCTCCTTCTCTCCTTTTCTTACCTTAAGTGTCATCCTCAACAAAAGCGATCACGGCTGACGTTTTACAAACTCTCACTACCTGTTTCACACTGCGTTCTTCTTGCTTCTCTCTTTTTATGTCTCCCTCCGTTTAAGGTAAAGACTGTTTGACTTGAGTTTTGCAGATAATTAAAATGACACACGTAACAGCGCAACTCTTGTTTAATATCGGGTTTTAAACTATCTGACATAACCCTTTCACGGGCCTGGCATTATTCTGTCACTCACAACAAAGTACAGAGAGGAGAGGAATATTGAATATTGATCAGGACGGCTGGAAGCATCGGCAGTGACAGCCGGAGAGAGACCCAGAGAGCAGGAGAGACTCGTATTAAAATCTCATCATTCCTTTGATGGAAGCAAATATGGAAGAAACACAAAACAACAGCAAAGGCAACACACGTTTAGTCCGCATACGCTGAGTTAGTGCCGGGAAGCAGGAAATCAGAAAACGAGCTTTACTTCGAGGTTTTGTGGAGACGGTGACATGTGAAGAGCCGTGTTTCAAAAGTTTCAAATAAATGTGTCAGCGTTTAAAGGGCTTAATAACCCAGATATCCAGTAACGCACCGTCATAAAACGAAATGTCCAGGTATCTGAGAGGAAGGGGAACTTTGTCTCCAATCTGAGACACATTTAAACTCACAAATCTTCCCTTTCTCTCGCTGCGTGAGCGCGGTTCAGAGGCGTTACACCTGCACTCTGCAGAGGAAACCCATTGGACAAAGCCAACAGGTCTAATCGCATGCATTTAACCATCCCACAGGCCCGGTGCCGGAGCCCAGAGGAGGCTGCACTGAAAGCCCTGCCGGAGTCTGGAGAGCTCTCTCTGGTCGGCAGGCCGGCGGTGGAGGCGATCGCTGCGGGGAGAACGACTAACGCCCACGTTCGCGCTCTCTCGCGCTAACCCCGGCTGACTTTTTAGTCGAGTGTCGGGGCTTAGCTCCAGGTGACACGCTCGGCCTCCTACGCCGATAATGAGCCGGGACATTCTCCCTATTGGACGATAACTGCTCGCGCTCGCTCCCTGTCTCATGAATGTGAGCCGGGCGGATCACCTGCATGGCTGCGAGGGAGTGTGTGTGTGTGTGTGTGTGTGTGTGTGTGTGTGTGGGAGGGCATTAAGGTGGAAGCGAGGTCGCTGCCTTGTGGCTACAGCCAGCAGTGGAGGCTTCTCACGATGACCTTTTGTCTGCCATTGTTCCCGTCTGCAACCGTTTAAACACTTCCCTCGTCTTATGAAACCTCACACCTACAGGAAGTTACTCTTTGTCTTGATTTTCATTTTCTAACCATCTTCATTAAAATGTCCTCTTTCTTGATATATTATTGCTTCTAAAACACAGAA
>CM051711.1:2936877-3361874 GCA_028022725.1 Lycodopsis pacificus
ATTCCCATTCATGAGAACGTGTATGAAAATAAAACACACATGAAAATAAAGTATGCTATACTTAAATAAAAACACCAGATCCACGTCCGGGAGCACATAATGTACCGGTGGAGGAGAGCCCCCTGGATGAACTGGAATGCCGACTGTGAGCCGGGTCTTATCGGTTCCCAACCTCACTTATGCTCTCGTGGCTGACTGGCAAATCCCTGAATCCAGTTTCTCAAATCTTCAAACGGAAGTGGAGGCTGCTGTGGTTTTGGAATGAGGTGATCAGCTGCTACCTTACATGGGTTTAATGGGCCAATTCCCTCATACCTTCGGCCGTCACCTTATCTTTAGTAAGACCAGTTCCAAAAGTCAAAAGAACTCGGAACAGACCGAACTGTCCTCTGGTTCAGGAGTCACGTAGGCTGTTGCAGCTTCCACACATACGTCCACCGGCTCATGCATAAAGTTCCTCCAGCATACTGATGAGCTGAAGGGAAAAAAAGCATTGATCGCCACACCGCATGTATAAATATTAGTGATGAGATGATTGATGATAGGATTTCTAAATCTCTTTGGCATCGGAGAAAAATTGCATTTGCCTCGGAGTGTCTGCTCGTCTGCGACGCTGAAGGCCCACCCCTGGGAGCTCAGAGCTGCAGAGGGGGTCAGTGAAAACTGGGCCAAATCAAAGTGATTAAGGACCTGCAAATCAATAACGCCTTTATATTAGATTTACTCGCCCCTCTCGGATCGCACGGAGTCAGCAGAAAGACGGGCGGAGGCAGAGGCAGACATGAACCCAGATCCAACTGAGCGCCGGCAGATTGGGCGCCGGAATAAATCTTCAGGCTCGCATCAAGTCCGCCGTGCGTAATAAAATAATGTAATCATCTTTGAATGGACGGGCGAGGAGAAGTTGAGGACGGCCTCTTGTTTCTGCTGATCTCCTAAACTCCAGTGGTTTGATGACGAGTGAGGAAAACCATTACCCAGAAACCATCTGGGAGGGATCTTGATGGTTAACTGATGTTTGCCTCCTAACGTAGAGCCAGAGGAACATGTTGAACACGGAGTCTTTTTCAGTTTCAACAGCACTTAAATTACTCCACTTCATATGTCATCATGCCAATTAAATAGACGAGAACGTGCTGAAACAATGAATGTACCATGATACCATGACATCTTTCCACCTGCTGACAGATATGAAGATATGTACAGCGCAGATTGCACCACACCTGCACACACACAATGAGAGGAATCACATGTACAAGAGGCCCTAAAGGTGTGTGTTTCACACACAAACACACTGTGAACACCAATTAGTAAACAGCTTTGTGGTGACAATAAGTTGAACTACTGGGCATGTGCACACACACACACACACACAATGTGCCGTTTTCCCTTATCTCCATGGAGACAACATCCCCCCCCCCCCCAGTGTTTGTCTCACAGTAAATCTAAATTGGCGAGTGCAGTTAACCCCTCACCTCCTCCTCAGCCAGCTCCTAAGTCTGTGGATCTCTGCAGCAGACGATGAGAGGGAAATACAATCAATGTAAGAAAAAAGAAGAGCGGGGGGGAGGGAGGGTGGGGGGGAGGTAAGAGAAGAGCAGTGGAACGTGTTGGCACACAACGGAGCCGGGGTCACGCACAAGCCATGTTTTGGGTGTTTTTGCACTGAAGATAAAGACTAAAGAAACTCCATGCATGTGCGTTTTACAGTTTCCTTTTAGTTATTTTGCAAGAAGCTTTGATGCAATCCGGTGTGAGGGGGATGCATGTTGGAAAAGGGGGATCTGAAGGAACCTCCAATCTGTTTACAGCTCTGATTGGAATTACACAATCAATTACCACCCCCTGCTGTGGCCCAAATGAGCCAGCCCAAAAGACAGGGGAATTGGTTAAATGTTATTGTTGGGAGGCCATTATCCAACAATCGGGGTGGTTAATGCAAGAAAATGACATTCATTAAAAGGCTCGACGGGAGGCTCCCAGGGGCCAGGCTGCAGCTGACCCTCATTCAGCGCCAGGCTTTGTGGGCCCTCGTCCACTGTGGGGAGGGGAGATCATGTCAAAGGCACAAAATGCTCCTCTTTTGTCACAGAGTGGCCTTCAGTCTCTCTTTGCAAGCATGCGTGTGTGTGTGTGTGTGTGTGTGTGTGTGTGTGTGTGTGTGTGTGTGACGAGAGGGGCAGAGGAAATACCTGCGACTGAGAGCGTGAACGTTTTTGTGCTTGAGAGAATGTGTGTGAGGTGTCAGAGAGGGAACAAGGGATAATTACGTCATTCTGTGAATTAGAGGAGTAGAGGGGGAGTGATTGAAACCCCCCCTCCCCCCCTCGCCGATGGATGCACATGTAATCCTGCAGTAATGAGGCAGCACCAGAATCATACTCCACACACACTTAGTCCTATAATGTATATCATCAACGCTACAGCTTGTAACAAAAAAATCCCCTTTTTCACGAGTGCACTTCCAGCCAGCGACGGAGGCATCATCTATCAACGCAGACCGAGCGATCAGAAGCCAAAAGCCAAAAGTAAGTGCAGACATCAGCCCACAGAGAGACAGACAGAGAGAACCGGTCGTGTCATTATCTTTGATACAGCATCCCTGAGAGAGATTATTTTTGCAAACTCCCACCAACGCAAACGTCTTTCTTTGTCTCGTTCTAGTCAGAGCGTCGCGGATTGGACGGCGGGTCAGCGAGAAGAACACAGCCGCGGCCTTGTTATTTCTGCTCATCCTGCAGGAGACAAAAAGCCATTTCACCGATGAAGACGCGAGGAAGAAATATCCTCCTTTATGGAAGAGCTGGAACAAATGGATCAGCACCAGAGAGGCCTCATGTATGTTTGAGCAGCTGAGAGAGAGAGAGAGAGAACTAATGACTGGATATCCAAGGAACTTAAAGCCTTTTGGGTTTGGATCTGCATTGATTCAAATGACCTGAATGCTTGAATAGATGCTAGGAAGGAGCTAAAGGCTAACGCTTCCTGGACCATCAGAAAGTCCTATTTGCATTAGCAACCGTGTCCTCTTAGATGGCCACACCTTAACCTTTGTGTCGTCTTCTGCGTGCTGGGTTTGATTTGACTCCTGTTGCCTACGAGGGCACGAGACAGACTTCCGATTAGCGCCGATAGCCGTTACAGATAACCAAGACCAGGCGGGGAGCCACAGGAGTGCGGATCACAGCAGCGTGCCGCAGAGGACTGAATCAATTTTACTCACTCGCCGGGTCTCTGGCTTATTGAACACACAGATTGACCCTCTAAAGGCGGCTGTTACCTCAAAGCCAAACAGTGACCTTTGACACTTGACCATCTGTTGGCATCCCGGAAAGAAATAGCGCTCGATAAATAGCCAATGTGCATTTTGGCAGGAAAACTGTATTCGTGCGGAAAAAGAGACCAAATAGAAATCAAATGGAGTAATTACAAAGCAATAGTTTAATGAAACGTTCTGGCTGCTACAGTCGCACGCTGTCTAGTGTGAGCCGGGCTCATCAGAGAGAGGTGAAATAATTATCACAGGCACCTGTTATGGCAAAGAACAGGTGGAGCTATAGTGTTTGTAATCTCACATCTCAACGGATATTATCTGCATGTGTGTGTGTGTGTGTGTGTGTGTGTTTGTGCGTGGGTGTGAGTGTGTATGAGCACACACATTTCATCTTTGTGCCAAGGTACTGTGTGTGTGTGTGTGGTGGTGAGTTAAGCCTCTGATTGAGAAACAAGCCACAGTAGCAACATGCCTCGCTGTTTCCCCCAGCATCTGTCTTGAGCAGCATGGGGCCTCCATGCATACGGGAGGGAGGAGGAAGCCACGGAGAGGTGGCTTTCCTTCATCTCCGATTCCCCTCTCTCTCCCTCTCTCTCTCCCTCTTCTCATTATTTGGGAGGCAACATCGGAGTTTAAAAAGACCCTCTCTCTCCTCTCTCCCTCCTTCCTCTCCTCTCAGTGTGAGTTTTTTTCGTCTTCCATCATCTGCGAGTCAGCGGCGGGTCATATCACAACACGCCGCGCTCTGCTGTGAGTTTAGCACCAGACACGCCAGCTCCCCGCCACTTCCTTTGCACAGACACGATTTCTTTGCGGCACACTGCGCCGCACTGTCAAAACACTGGAGGTAGATGAGGCAGACAGTCGAACGGAGGCTGGTCCGGAATGTTAGGAAAATCTCACGAGTAGTTCCCTCGTTTCTGTTTCGTGTGACGGGGTGGGTGGCGTGACTGGAAAAAACACAGAGTGGAAACAAGAGTAGAAATTCCCAGTCGAACCATTTAGACTGGTTTTAAATGAGCATTCAGAGCTCTGCTGTCTGTGGGTCTCAATATAGGTCAGATAAGGGTAAAGAGTGGAGCACAGAATAACAGCAACACAGACAACGAGAGACTGCGTCCTCATTCCCATTGCTGCAGATATGATCTCTCTTTAGCTGTAATGATTAGAAAGGTAAAGTGAAGTCAGCTGTGAGATGATCAGCTCCATGTGCTGCTCTGTCGGGGAGCTTCTTCATCCACTTTTACCCACCGGGAAAGTGGCGAGTCAGGTTTGAGGAATGTTTGGAGTTCGTTGGGGATGTATACTTTGCTTTTGCCTCAGATATATGAATGAAACCCTCTTGGAAAGGACTCTCAGAAATCCAGTCCACTGCATGCATGTTATGGTATTAAGTCTGCCACATGAAGTCAAAGTTTGGGCTGATTTTAGTCCACCATGCTGCTTCAGTTTGCTGATCTGCCTGTGCAGATTCCGAGGCACGAGTTCAAGCTGCTGTGGGGAAAAGACGACCCGTCCTAAAAACAGGAGCCTCATAGCTGCGAAAAAGTACAACCTCAATTTCAAAGAAGACAATCGGTCTCTAAAGAGAATCCTGAGTGTCACTGAAGAGGGAGACAAGTCTATTAATAGCAGTGGATGTAACTGTGTGCGAGGCTGCAGTAAGACGAGTAAAGTGGCATTTCAGAGCCATTCATCCAAAGAAAGAGTAACAATCTGACGACATGTTGCGTTTCATGCCAATACGAGCGCTGCTCGTCTGCCGGCCTTCACGAGGTGTACCTCGCCTTCTGTTCTCGTCTATCACACGTCAACGCGAAGCACAATCGCTTTTTAGAGCGAGGGCTATGAAACGGATACAACCGAGAGAGTTAAGGGGTTTAAAAATAAGCAAGAGCAGCGTGTTGTACATGGAACGTCTTCTGAAACCAACTTTGTCGTTTGGTAAGCTGCTGTATTTCCAGATACAATAGAGACAATATGCTTGTTTGAGTTTTGCCCTCCATCCTTGTGCCCTCTGAGGTGAGGTTGAAACGGGGATTGGTTTGGATTCAAACAAACGTTTGGTTCATGTTTGTGGCTCGAGCATCAAGTATTGAGTTACCAGGAGAACACCACGCTCTACAATACTGGAAATGTAGACATAAAAACCACAACATTGTTTCTGATTTAAATAAATGCATTTTTTGCTGACTAAGGCCACCTGTGGATGAGACTAGGTTTAAACCTCGCTGTCTCCAACACACCGCTCCCTCTGAAGCCACGTCCAGAAGAAGGCCGAGCACACAGACAATAGTGTGGTTGCGTAAAGCGAAGGGTTGTTAACACTGTTGTAACTGGAAGGAGCCAATCAACCTGGTATCACTTCATCAAAAGTGACATTTAACCAGAAAAGCTGAATACGAGTCCAAACAAAACCCTCAAAGCTCCCGGCACCCAACTGCTGCTGGTTCCTGAAAGGCAACTATTGGGCTAACTGGCTGTTATGTACATTCTTACAGCAAAGCCGGGCTTGTATAAAGCAACAATAAGACAGCGACTGTGGTGCTTCCAAGCGAGTCATCTCCGGCAGCCAGCCCAGCTATCATTATCTGTTAAAGAGCCTCCGTCCCTATGGATCATCATTACGAGGCGCATTAGAAAATACTTTGATTAAACTCCCCTAATCCAGCACAGACAGCTGCAGTCCATTCACAGCTGCCTAATCTCCCCGCCACTAAATACCACCGAGACAATGGGCAACAAATGACAACTTACGTGAGTGGGGGAGGCAGAAATAAAGGAGGGAGAAAACAAAGAAAAAGAGGGAGAGAAAAGGGAGGGGAGAGCTGATTCCTCCATCAAAGGATGCTTGCTGATGGCAAGCCGCATCATGCCACGAGATGGCTGATGCTTTCTGTGGAATGAAAAGGGGATACGGAGAAAGACGGAGGGAATGTGAGGTACGGGGCAAAGAGACGGAGGAGGAGTGACGCGGAGAAGGATGATGGAGTTGCGTCTCCTCCCGGCTGGCAGATGAAATGTTGCACATGGAGGAGAGATCTCCTCCACGGCGACCACAAACAGGGCTGATGGGAGCTGCCGCAATCGAGAGAGCGAGAGCGAGAGCGAGAGCGAGAGCGAGAGAGAGAGAGAGAGAGAGATGAAACTACTCCTCAATGGTACAAATCACCGCAGGGAGGTTATCAGGGCCGCCGGCAATCACTATAATGACAACATGGTGTGACATGATAGTTACAGCACTCAAAGAAAATCATTCGCCGGGCCGGGGAAGAGATAGGCAGGCGCGCAGCTTCATAAGTACTGGTCTGGCCAGCAGAGAGAGTGAGTGTGTGTGTGTGTGTGTGTGTGTGTGTGTCACAGGTCCATGTGTGCTTTTAGAATTTAAGAAGTGTAGGCTGTGTGGCGGAGGAGGAGAGCAGGTGAGTGTTGTGATCGTGTGGGACGGAGCTGATCGGCGAGGAGGCGTCAACATAAATATTTGTTTGTTTTGATTGCTCGATCGGTCAGTTTGTGTTTTTTTATCATCAGGTTTATGAGTTGTTGTTGTGCAATTCTTCTTTTAAAGTCATAATATAATAATCAAGTTTACAGAGACTTTCATGTCATAATGTATCACGTTCTGGGACATAAATATGAAGCATGTGCTAACAAACAGATGTAATATGAAACCATCACCTGGACTCATCCGGGCAGTATGTTTCTGGAACATATTGTCATTGTGTGCACTGTGTGTGTGTGTGTGTGTGTGTGTGTGTGTGTGTGTGTGTGTGTTGCATGCAGAGTAATTTCTCTGAGCCATGCTGAGGTGCTTGTGGATGAATCATACATGGACATGTTCACAACACCCATGCTGGGGAATAATGAGACCCAATGAATATGAACACACATCGTCTGCATCAACACCTCTTTCTCACCCGCTATCCCTCCCTTTTCCATTCTCTACCCACCCCCCCCTTCCTCAAACCCATCACCGCCTCCTCTCTCCTTCTCTGATCTCCCCGTGAAGGTGTGGCGTACAGCGGCGAGGGTGTGAGCGTGCATGTGTTATTACACACCTACCCTGCGTGGCGGCGGGGCGACGGAGTCGGCGGCCATGGTCGTTACGCGGACGCGTGATGGTGCCTGGAAACAGAAGAGGTCCAGGTTAATACGGCTCAGCTCCACGTCGGAGAGGCTGCTGGCAGGGGTCGAAGGTCGGCTGATGAGAAGGCACAAAGCTAGCGGCGGGCTTCTCTCTATGTTTCTGTGTGTGGGCAGCACCGAGGTCAGGGAGAGTGAGTCACTGCAACCACACAGGCCTACACACACACACACACACACACACACACACACACACACGCATTGATAAAGACACAGAAGGCTAGATTGTACTTGCACGCACATCCTCGTGCGCTGGGCCTTTGCTGAAGGGCCTCCCACGTTTTATTTACAGAAAATCAATTAAAAACTGTTCTCAGCCGCAGGAACGCAGCAACAATCTTATCATCACTGAGGTATCTCATTCTAGACTCATGAAACCGACATAGTGCGACTTAGAGAAGTTGCACTTTTTACTAATTGCACACTCCACTGCACATTTTGCTTCAATTTATTATTTTATCCAGATCTGACAGAGCTCCTCCAGAGGCACAGCAGACACTGAAATGCATGATGTTCCTCTTATGATACTGTTTAATACAAGCCTGAAGGATTCGGGATGAATCCTCCATGAACGGCTCTGTAAGGCCCGTCTCTGCAAGCGATTCAGACACAAATTGCCAGAAACTTCTTGAACTTGGGCACAGTTTGTCTGAACCGTCCTGCTCAAAGTCGATCCTTTACGGTGAGAGAACAGAACTGTGTTTTCCATACGGGGGTTAGTCACTGTGCAGTAAACAGACCTGCTCATCCAACGTAACCCCCAAGTCACGTCGCCCCCCCGTCGCCCCTCTCCGAGGCCCCCGCAATCATGAAAATGATCGCTATCACGGCATCAGCCTCCGCCGTCCACTGGACTCTGCCGTGCTGAGACAGTATCAGTCAGAGGCCATTTGCATAATAACAGCTCATCATTCAAAAAGGTCCTTTTGTTTACGGTATAACAGGAAACTGTCAAGATGTCACCCTCGGCCGCGGCGGTACGCAGCGGAGGGGGGGGTCTAATTGTGGTCGGCGGTAGCACAGTTAGGACGAGGAGAAAGAGGAGAGGGAGAAAAGACACAAGTGGACTGAGTGAAAACACTAGAAAGATTGACAAAGGGAGGAATGAGAAGCAACACGTCTGAGAAAGGGAGTGTTGGGCTGAGACGAGCGATTGAAAGGAGATCCGAGTCTCACAAGCCTTCTCGGTGAGTCACCTCGGCCTCAAGAGCCCACTTTACCCGCCGATACTTTCAAACCTAAAATTAAAACTCCATTGAGACGCAGATGCAAGTCTGGGGCAGAAAGGGATGAAACATTAGAAAATTGTCCCTCTAAGTAATCCTGATTGCTCACCCTGCAGCTGTTTACTTGAAGAGGTTGGAGGTGCATGATGCAATTTCACCTGGAACTTTGAATTTATTGAGCGAGGACGTGCGCGGAATAACCAACAAATTAATTTGTTGAGTTTTCACACGACACCTACAGGCCGCGATGCTCCTCTAGATGCACAGGACACATGTTTGAATGTGACAGAGGAGGCCATTCTCATGATGAAGACCTCAGACATCATATTTTACAATTAAAAAGCAACTGAAGACCTAACTGTTCCAAATCCGAGCGCTTTGACATGTCTTGGGGCTCCTTTAGTTTGAGCGGGCAGGAAGCCAGAGCTCACACAGACACACACTTATACTCCTAAAACCATGACGAGCACACACCCGACTTATTTTCTTCACACCTCCCCGTGTGTGTGTGTGTGTGTGTGTGTGTGTGTGTGTGTGTGTGACAGGAAATCACCAGCAGCCACTCGACCCAGGAGCGATTCCTCATCATCTTCAACGCTCCTCGCGGGCTTCTCAGCATCCACTCCTCCCTGAGACCCGCTCCTCCACGCCTTTTCCACCCTCGTCGCCTCTCACATCATTTGACATCAAAGGGGCCGCGACGAGTCTCGCTGTTTACCCTCCCTAGCAGGCGCTCATTACAAAAACATCAAAATAAGCCGTGCAGAGAGGCAGGGCGAATTAATGATCTCCCTGTGCCACCGGTGCCCTGCACGCCCTCCGAACGGTGCCAGGCCATTTGATGCGGCGCAAACGCGCTCCGATACGCGCGCATGTGGAGGCAAAACGTGTAGATGAAGACGCATACATGCTGTATGCGCGCACAAACACACACCCACGCACGCTCTAGTGCCAAGGCCCGTGGCTGCTAACGACCATTCAATTAGTGGAAATTAGGGAAGCATTGTGAGGTCCATGCTGTGACCATTAGTTGTTGGAGAGAAGCACAGGGAGTGTGGGCCAGGACTAATCCCTCAGGAGCAGGATGGAGAACCTCGCAGGTCACCATCCAGCCGGGCTTTCTGGGGTTTTGACACTAACGAGGGCGGAGGATGGCGTCAGACGCAGCGATATGTCGTGTTTTTATAATTACTCGGTCCGTTTGCAGGTGGTGTGAAGAACGCGTTTGCGTTATTAGCAATGCCTTTGTGGGTGCACTCAGTTGTTTCAATAGCAGATTCAACAGTAACGCTCATTAGACGAGCAGTTTGAAGCAAATCCTCATTAGATCGAGTGATTTCATACAAATTGCCGCTCCACAAAAGCAACCCAGATTGTTGAATCAAAGTGCTTTGGCAATGCATTGTGACACAACACATACATCAGCGTGCACAGGTCGCTCTGCAGCACATGGCTTTCCCCATGCATGTAATGCTAGCTTTTTATTTGGGAATTAATTCTTAATCTAATCTATACAGCCCTATTAATAACTATTACAAAGCACACCCCGGTCATGAATTAATCAGGGTTTGGTAATTAGTGTAAAATTTAAATGCATGTTGTAAACCCGCATTGAGTGTCTGGCACTAGACGGAGGTGCCAAGCCATCGCTGTACTAATTAGTTTGCAATTATGTTTAATAAGTTCTGTGGAAGCCAATCATCTTACAGCCGGGGAGCTGGGCTCTCCTGATACACGCACTATGGATCCAGCATGGAGGAGCCAGTGAACATGGCTTCTGATACTGGTTTGTTTCTTCTCTCCAATGTTTGCTGAGCAATGCTGGATTTTAAGCAACTCTCCCCTTCACACTCGGATGCACACACTCCCTGCTGGGAGCTTCCCAGTGCCGCTGCCGTTACTTTCTTAATGAAGCTTAATCTCGGTGTACCTACTTTTCTCTCCTTGAGCTGGTGATTTCCTACATTTCCCAGAGTGCCTTTTTAAAACCACTCAACGTGGACTTGTTGCACCAGCTGCAGGTTATTTGCAAGTAGCCTCAGTCTGAATGAGTTCAGGAAAGGTCCATACAACTCATTAAATATGTAGATTGTAGAAACGTAGATTCAAATATGTTGGCAAAGGGATTCAAGTGCTCAAACTAAATGTGTGAGGTTACATATTCTGATAGGTTTAAGCTGTTAGGAACATAGCATTTTACTCAGACCCGTCTCGAAGCTGCTTTGTTTACTGTAGAAGAACCTCACAAACTGGTCTGTAAGGTTCTACAGTGGGAGTCCCCCTTAAACTGTGGTTCTAGAAAGAAGCCCTGTGGAAGTCCCCACAATCACCAGCTTACGACGTCGTAATAAAGCTCACACCAAGGTAATGACGATACAGAAGTGCCTGAAGAAGAGAACAAAACGTGGAAGAGAAAAATATCAATCCCGACTCGACTGTTGAGGCAAAGTGTCAATGGTAATGATAACACTTAGCGACACACTTAGCTCCCTAAAACGAAGGAAAAAAGGAACATCTGGACTGCTAATTTCGCTAACAGCTAATTCCAGCATCCTTTGTATGTGGTGTGACAACATGTCTGGTGATGGGGTCCATTACCTTGGAGTGATTCGTGTAACGCGTTTCCTGTTCTCCCCATTCTGCAGAAATGGCACCAACGCCGCACAGCACCAACATCTGCAACGACATATTTACTGGCGTCAACGTTTACTGTGGCTGGAAATATGTCCACGTCTTGTAATTATTAGTTTAATATGATTTGAATTACTTTCAGCTCTGACCTGAATAAAGAGACAGGAAAGGAAAGAAGACACATTTTGGAATGAGGACTGGTTCTGGAGGAAGGAGCTGGACAAAAGTTAATAAAATATCATTTGGGGGCCATGTGGCCATGCTGGAGGACTGGCATGAAGCACCATCACCTCCTAAACCCTGATAAAACAAAGGAAACTCAGCCGTGTTGTGTAGCTGTTTAAATTACACCGCAAAAGTGAGAGCAGAGATCAGGGAGGACGAAGCGATGCACTCTTCAACCCTCCAGTTATGAAAAATAATAAAGAAATCAACACAATGAGCGGCGTGAATGTGTGAACCCTGGCTCCGTGTCTGCCGGGCTGAGTGGTACATTGTGAATTCAGAGTTGAAAGCATTTTGAGAAACTTGGCCGTGGACCAAAAAGCCTCTAAACGGCTTCATGGGTTGGGTTTAGAATGGTCAGCTGCGGGTGGGGAGGATGGAGGGAGGATGGGGGGGAAAAAGGGTGGAGGGAGGAGCCCTAACCCAAAATATAGAAAGGGGGAGCTCAATTGCAATATTCCTTACAGGATTTGGCAAAAAGCAGGTGGTTTTTTTCTGCTTTTTTTTTGGAATGGCATTGGACAACAGCTTCGGAAAGTGACGCGGCAACATGTGAGTAAAACTCGGCTCACTACAAAGACCTCCTGAGCTCATGGAGACACACGGGGCCTAACGGCAGGGTTCAGCTGGGACTCTTGGCTCAGGCGGGCTCTGCGAGTGTGTGTGTGTGTGTGCGCGCTAACACTCGCTGCGGCGCCATTTGGACCAACGCCCGACACCCTCCGTGTTAATAAGAGTAATCAGTGCCCCCATGCCTGCTACCAGCCTACATAGCACAGCAGAGACATGGCACAGGCCTGCTCCGCCACCTGAGTGTGTTTACCCGAAACACACGTCACCTCCCCCGCTGCACACACACACACACACACACACACACACACACACACACACACACACACACACACACCTCATCAGAGCTAATGAGGGGGAAATGCAGTCAATACAGTACAATTGATCAGCATTGTCCGGCGACAGCACGCCATCGATTGGGTTCCCCCCTCGCCAGTAATGCCTCATTAGCCGCGTCTCCAGCGCACATGAGCAAACACACAATCAGGTGTAATGCGTTGGCGCCGCAAACAAATCACAGCGTTTAATTTCAAAGCGCTCGCTCGGCTTCGGTTCATTTCGCGGGGAGCGCCTCGCGTGCATTCGAGGTGGAAGAATGTGCCGCTACAGCTGCATTTCATACATTTTCATTAAAATCAATTGTTTGGTATCAATATTGGGGCTGTGCGTGCATTTGTGTTTGCATGTTGAGGTAGTGGGAGCAGGGCAAAAGCAATCAAACTGCAGTTTATTTTACACTTGAGCGTCACAGAACAATTGCTCTCTTCAACTTCAGTCTGACAAACAAACATTTGAGCGTAAGTGCATGTTGTACACACTCATATTTCACCGATATTTTCTTTGATTCTTTGTGTTTTTTCTCAGCAAACCTGCCACTTTGCACGACTCTTGCCAAAGTAGGGATGGGATTGATTTGTTGGAGCATCTGTTGGACCGACATGCAGCCGTGCACAATAAAAAAGCAACAAACACTTTTCTCCAGGGTGAAGCAATTGATTAGATGTTGTCCAGAATCATTACTAATTATTATGTTCATGGTGGTTAGAGTTCAGCTTTAATAGCCACACAATCATTTCGCGTCTTCAGCATTTATAGCATTGTAGATCCTCTCACTGCTGGGAGAGAGACTTGTCGTCGGGTTATTTTAGCGGCAATTATGACGTTTGATATGTTATGTTCGAGGCCAGAGGCCCACATGCTAACCTGTGCCCATCACATGCTTCTGTCCTGGAGGGGCTCACACCACATTCAATGCGATGTAATGTGATATATGGTTTGTGGTCAGGCTGCATGTGTGTGTGTGTGTGTGTGTGTGTGCATATGTCCATCATTGTATTTACGCGTGAGTTTCAATGTGTACGGACGTGAAGCGCGTGTGCGAGACTCGTTACATTGGCCAAACACTGCTCCCATAGAGGGGCACTGCTGATCCCCGGCCAGACCACCGCTTCCTGAGGCCAGCGTGGATGAAAAATATCCCAAACGCCGCGAACACACACACACAAATCTGTGGAAAGCCCACTTCTCTGCTTGGAAAACCCTGGAGTCCCAGGGGACTGGATTCCCCACACACTATCCCTCTCAGTGTGGGCAGCGTCTTAAGTCTGCTTGGAATCAACTTTCCGAGGAATAAGAAGCAGCCTTGGGCAGATGATTCTTGCACTTTTATTGCGAACACTCTCCGGAGGCGAGTCCACCCCCCCTCTGGTCTTCGACGCCCCAGTTGAACCTTAGAATGAAGCAGCAAGAAGTAGAAGAAGAGCAGTGAAAGACTCCCCCTCAAGCCCGTCTTTGCTGTTTGCCTTTTATCTCCAAGCCCGCAAGGTCCTGCGGTTCAGAGTCACGCTGAAAATAGAGGCGGACGCGTCCATTAAGGCCAAGAGTCGGGCCCGTCAAGCCGCAGTTGTCCTCGGCACTCGGCGTTACGATTGAACACATCTTCACAGCTATTACGAGAGGAGCGCGAGGTCGGAGAGGTGTTCCGTCGCGTGTCAGTCAGCAAAAGAGAAGCGCGGGAAGCAGCGGAGGGGCGGATCGATCAAACACGTCTGATTAAGAGGAAGAGGGCAGGTTCCCATTTCCCTCCAAACCAAAGGCAATCCCGCTGCATGTAGATTGGGCGCCATTGAACCGCGAGGCCGCCACTGACTCGTATACATACAAACACATTAAGCACCGGGGCCGATCGCCGTAATGGCAGTAATAGAAACAGCCCGATGACAGACAGACAGAAGGGCACTTTGGCCGAGGCTGACAGGAAAGGAAATAAGGAAAAAGATTTGGTTTTTTTTGAGAGGTCTCTCTTTCCCCCTCAGCTGAAGGTTCTCATTTGTTGAGGTGAAACGGTTGAGACATTGCAACCGGGGCCCAATTTCCCGCCCATCAAGTGCATGTTTAATTTTCCTTGTCCCTTTTGTACTCGTCTCTCTCCGGGCCGCTTGTTTGTGACGGCTACAAGTGCCGTCAACATCTCACTTGATTGTACGGTTTCTGTGCTGGAGGCCTTTCTTCTGCCAGTAATCCTTAAACATACACCGGTTTCATTCTTTGTCTTGTCAAGTGGTAACGTCCCAGCCAGGTATTAGTCATAGAACGTTGCCGACAACGCAAAAAAAGCTAGATGCCCCCCCCCCCCCCCACTTCAAAGCCATAACCAGGGATGTACACAGGTGCCAGTTTATTAGGAACAACTAGCCGAAATTGATTTACTAAATTACTGCAGCTCAAGTCTTTCCTAGTTTACTTTTTACAACCAAACACAGAACAGCAAATTCTGCTATTTCCTCCCCTGTCCTCCAACAAAAACACAACACGTGCACATATCTGCATCGATGGAAACCTACAAACACGCTCGCATAGACCCTCAGCAGCAGCAGGGGTCCAAATCAAGCTGATGTTCCCCTTTGATATTTTCAGGGGAGGCTTGTTTGGATCTGGCTCTGCAAAGTCAGAGTGGAGCGGCTAGTTGGAGGGTAGTGGGAGACGAGGCGGCGTATTATAATGGAGGGAAGGATGAGTGTGTGTGTGTGTGTGTGTGTGTGTGTGTGTGTGTGTGAGAGAGAGAGAGAGAGGCAGTAATCTCTCCCTCCGAGTATCTGTCTTTCAGTCTTTCGATCTCTCTTCACATTCTACACACAGCACGACCCTGCAGGGGGAATAAAAAAAGCAACCCTGTCGTCTAGTTATGCAAAATCAGCAGAGTATAGTGTTTGTAAAGCCGGGCTCGCTGTTCAAACAAAGCATTAACATGCAGCCGATCTCGCCTCCACGTTCTCTTTTCTCCATTTTTCCAGGTGAGAAGATTACGTGGCTGGGTTGTGTCATTCCGCTCAAATTGCACACACCTGACAGAGCGTGCATGTGCTGCTGGAACAGTACAGTGCGTTTGCATATCCGCCTGTGTGTTGTGAGAGCGTGTGGGCATCTGCGGGTGTGTCTGCCACTAACGGGAGCATCGCCGGTGAAAGGTTGGCCTTCGGTGGCGGTGGACCTCTAATTTGTTCCGCCACGGCAGAAGTCGGCTAATGCGGCACACCTGCTATCCCCGCACCATCATTAGCTGGTGCAGAACGGCAAAAAGGTCAAAGATAAACAGAGAGATCACAGAGAGGGAGAGAGAGAAACACAGAGAGGATGAGAACAGAAGAAGAGAGCACGCGTGTGCATGAGCGAGATAGCGGGAGAGAGACGAGCGCTAATGTGGGGATGATGAGTGGGCGTGGGCTGCCCAGGCATGGAGCGATGCATGATGGGAACACTTCACACACCCGGGGCGCCTGCCTCTGATCTTGGCAAACAAGCCCCAACACGTAGGCATGGTCGCTGCACACCTGTACACAAACACACACCGACAGAATGCTCACAAACACACACCGACAGAATGCTCACAAACACACACCGACAGAATACTCACAAACACACACCGACAGAATGCTCACAAACACACACCGACAGAATGCTCACAAACACACACCGACAGAATGCTCACAAACACACACCGACAGAATACTCACAAACACACACCGACAGAATACTCACAAACACACACCGACAGAATGCTCACAAACACACACCGACAGAATGCTCACAAACACACACCGACAGAATACTCGCAAACACACACCGACAGAATGCTCACAAACACACACCGACAGAATGCTCACAAACACACACCGACAGAATGCTCACAAACACACACCGACAGAATGCTCACAAACACACACCGACAGAATACTCACAAACACACCTACAGAATACTCACAAACACACACCGACAGAATACTCACAAACACACACCGACAGAATACTCACAAACACACACCTACAGAATACTCACAAACACACACCGACAGAATACTCACAAACACACCTACAGAATACTCACAAACACACACCGACAGAATACTCACAAACACACACCGACAGAATACTCACAAACACACACCGACAGAATGCTCACAAACACACACCGACAGAATACTCACAAACACACACCGACAGAATGCTCACAAACACACACCGACAGAATACTCACAAACACACACCGACAGAATACTCACAAACACACACCGACAGAATGCTCACAAACACACACCGACAGAATACTCACAAACACACACCGACAGAATACTCACAAACACACACCGACAGAATACTCACAAACACACCGAGATCTGCAGCAGATCCGATGTGACAACGCTGTCATTTTGCCATATAATGATTTTTACTGAATCAATCGTGAATGCATGATAACAAAACTCAACCTCCAATAACATTGGCTGTTTTCATTATTTGAATTATTGTTCACAGTGTATGGAACAAACGACTATGACTGAATGAGAGATTACATTAATTTACAGAATGTGGTGGAACAGATGCTAGACAGGAAGTGATGTCATGACTCGGGCTCTCTAAATATCCGCTTCACTTAAAACAAGAATCAGAAACAGGGAAGCGTGGTGACATCAAACGTCCCCTCCGACTTTAAAACAAGCATTCATGTGTAAGGAGAGACAAACACCCGCCTGACTACGCATGGCTTGAGATGCGCACACACACACACACACACACACACACACACACACACACACACACATAGTGTACACACATGTAATAGACACACACACACACACACACACAGAGCTGCGGATGAGAATAGACCGTCTGCCCGTACCTGGCTGCGGGGTAATTAATCGCTGTGGTATTTAGGAGTGTTCGACTAGACAAATATGACAGAGACAGGGACAATTAGTTTGGCTGTTTAAGCTGCATTAACTCTCTCTGCCGGCGCCGAAGCACAAGTCCTCCCGCAGGAAGGCAGCGCTGCTACCGGCGCTCCTCGACCGTGAGAACTAAAGCAGGGAAACGTTGGGGAGGGTCGTTTGCCGTGTGGTATAATTGGGAATACATTTCAATTATCTGCTGTGTCACTTTCTCCCCAACAAGCTCAGTTGTTTGCTTTGCATCTCTGAAATGGGAGCGTTTCTTCTAAACTAAAGCAACTTATTCTTCGTCTGACCAGCATGTTGGAGATTTATCTGATGGGTTTTGAAGTCTTGTAGCTTCGGCAGTGTGAAAACACCACGTTCATTGATTATAGTCAAAACAATAATACATCAAAATCGGCGTATAAAGACAAAGGGTGAAACATTTGATTTGAGAGGAGAAAATGTCACATTTTGTCCATAATGTGTACAACAGCCTGTGGCACTGACTGGTTCAGTTGTTAAACGATTATTACAATTTAAAAGGGGAGAAACGATATATTTTTCTTACACAAATAAGAATCAGTTGCCAGTTGTTAGATCCACTAGATTCACACCTAGATTAAACTAATGCAGTTACACCGATGGTGTAGCGTGATGGAGGTGTTTACTTAACTGTGTGATTATACAGACAGGTGTTTCTATTTCGTCCGTCCCATTTTCTACCAGTGAAGGTCAATTTACGGCCAAACTCAAACTAAACTGGAGGAATTAAATGCCACCAAACAGGACCTTGGCGGTAATTGAAAAGCTCTTCAATGTGCCGTCCAAATGTGGAAACCCCTGTGACAGATTGACCGGCGCAGAGACACAATAACAATTTCCACCAACAGATAAAGTCAGCCGCAGCATGGAAGTGTGTTCCGCGGGGCGACTGGTCCGAAGGCTGACCTCTGGTCTCCTGGTGGAAATGAACGAGAGCAGAATAATGATGCATTGTCGTCTAACAGGTCAGTGCGAGGGCAACGCACAACTGACTCACTGCCGCCTGTAGAGATTCACTTACACGGGGTCGTGTTGAGGCAATGAGACATCAAACAAAAGGCTTATTGAATATTCATCAGTAGGTGTCATCTGCACTCTGGAGACTCATTTGTGTGCCTCTTTATCGTGTTAATGGTTTGTTCCAAATCCTAACGGTGCAACAAGCAGTATTTTAGACAAAAGTTTGCCTTCAACTCTTTTTCCGGTTTCAACATGACAATGCCAGGTCCAAAAACAAATGGCCGGAATCATTTCGGATGATGCTTCTGATTTCATCGTCCCATGGAATCCAAATATTCTCAGTGCTCAGAGGCTGCAGCCTGAGAGAAAGAATCACATTTTAAGATCTGGAATACCAACAAAAACATTGCAATCATATAATTATTGCTAATAGTCTCAAAAAAACAACATCTGGTGGAGCCCAACACCCATTTATACAACCCCTCTGGCACAAGAGAGAGACTGAGCTCTGTCTGCTGTTGGACATGACAGAAGACAAACTGATCATTTGCCTTGATGTTCCCTGCATGTAAATCAACTTTAGCTGGGAGATGTATGGCTGCAACAGCGAAAGTTGCTCAATTTGCACCCCTGTCTGAGGGGGAAATGGTTGAGTCCGTTAGCCTGCATTGACCTCGTTCGGAGCTTGTAGTTGGCCACTTATCATCAAAATGGGGGGTGAGGCGAAAAAAAAAAAGGGACCACTGCCAAACACTCCAAAAAAAGTTAGCAGCTCGTGTGGCACTCTAAACAACAAAACAATGATTGCTCTCTTGTCCGTATTGCCTGCGCTACGAGGCAGCGGTGCCAAGACTCTTGTGGAAAATTCAAAACAAGTGGGTGTTTGACAAGTAGCGGCAAACGCATTAACGCCAAGGTGGGAGAAACGGCAGCTCAGTGAGGGTTGCTCAGCACATGTTTCAGCCTGTTTTTGCACCGGTTTGCTTTCGATAGTGGCTGGTTGTTGAAAAGCTCACGTAAAGCACGGTGAAATGTGTTCATCTGACAACTTTAAAACCTGTTATCTGCAAATAACACTAATTACCTGATAATTATGCTGTCAGCAACACCGCAATTGTGTTGCTTCACCCGCAAAAACAGAGAGACTAGAGCGGTTCGGTGAGTTACGATGACATGATGGAGGGGCTGTCAACACAGCGTTTGTTTATTCATTTGGTCTAGCATGGATGCTGTCACGGTGCGGTGATTAGGACCAGCTCACAGCAGGAACCAGAGCTGGGGCGGTGGGTAGGATCTCATGTACTCTAGCCCAGAGGGCAAGTTCTGCCCTCCATTCTCATCCAGGGAGCAAGGGCCTTCAGGACGAGCTCAGAGAACACGGTCGAGGATGGAAGAGGAGGAAGAAAAGCCAGGAGTGGTGATGAGAGTGTTGGAGTGACAGACAGAAGGAAAGTAGAGAGGAGGAAGAGTCGGACCTCTTCTTGCCTCCAGCCCGTTCATACCAGCTGAACCTGCACCCGACTCCTTCTCCAGGCCTCACACCTTCTATTGAAGCCAGAGCAACACAAATTCAAGAATGTGTTCCCCCTCCTCCATCCGCTCCCTTCCCCAGCTTTAACCCCACCTTCAAATCCCTTCATCCAGTCTCCTCCAGCCCCACCCCGAGCCTCATCCCCCCCCCCTCTGGCTCAGCCTCTCCCTGGGCTACCCAGCAGGGGGTGGGGCAGGCATCTGCAGTGCAGCGCCTGACGCTCAGGGCGGCTCTCAGGGGTGAAAAGCCGGCAGAGTTCTGATGAGCTCAGGGTGTCATCCTCAGCTTCCACCAACCCCGCGAAATGAGAGGAATGAGAGAGAGAGGGCGGGGGGGGGAGTGAATAGGCGCGCGTTGTAAATCTTCACAGCAGCAACATGCAACCGTGGAGAAGGGAGGGTGAGGAGTGGGTGATGGACGAAGGAGGGAGAGGGAGAGGTGGCGCAGGATGGGGAGCGGATTTGCCTCACTCACTTAATGCACTACTCATGACAGCTAAAGGGGAAAGTGCGCTGGAAATTGGCGAGGAGGAATTACCAGTGTTATACCGCTTGCCATCTTACAAATGAATACCGTTTAGCCTCGGCATATAAATGAGTGGATTTTTGCTTGGAGAGGAAAAGGGAAGGAAAAGAGAGTAGTGGAATGAGAGACTGAGGAAGGCAAAGTGGCGGCGCAAGCAATCAGTGGCCGGCGTGTTTTGCGGAGGTGTGTGTGCACGCGCCTGTGCACACGGACGGCGCGCTTGTGTGCGCAACTGCGGGCGCGTGTGCGCGGCTCAGTGTGAGGCTCTGTGCCCAGCCAGCCGCCTGAAATTATGCAAGCAAGTAACAATGAACAAATTGAACCTCCGCACGCTGACACACACACACACACACACACACACACACACACACACACACACACACACACACACACACACACACACACACACACACACACAGCACAAGGTCAGGCTCAAAGGCAAGGGAGTAGGGGCGTTTTAGCGGTGGGTGGGAGCGAAAAACAGATCATGATAAATTGGCTCACATTTTACAAAACGCTGCCCTTAATGCACCTCGGCTAGCCATGCCCCCTAGCCCGGCGCTGGGGCTGCTTTAATAGCAGCAGCTAGCCATTTGTGATATATGAAAACCAGGCTGTGGCACTAATTGCGCAATTACAAAGCGGAAGCGGTACCGCGTTGTGGCAGCGTGGGGAGGACACAGACAGGGAAGTGGAGCGCGGAGTGGATTGTGCACAATAATATCCCTCTCTTTAGGTCTGTTCTATCCATTTCCTCCACCTTGTTAATCCTCCCTGCTTCCCTTATAGCTGCCTCCTCTTTCTCTCTTTTTTCCCATCACCCCTTTTTTGCAGAGGGCTCTGGCCAACTGAGCTGCGCCCGTGTAGTTTATTGAGAGGTAGAGAGTGAGTGTGCCAGTTTCACGAAGCCATAGGGAGCAGAGGAGCTGGGAGAGAGGGAGCTCCAGATAGTGGAAGTGAGAAGGTGTAGTGGGGGAGGGAGGGGGGGTGAGAGGAGGGAGAGAAGGCAAAATTTGTCTTGCGCATCGATGAAAGGACAATTTATTAGGAGCTGCTCAGGGAGACAGAATATTTTGCCCCAGTGCTTTACGGACTGTCTGGATGAGGAATGGGAACATATTAGCGCAGTGCCGGGCCCGGGCCTGGGACGGGCTGGGGCCGAGGCTGCAGCAGCAACAACCTGGCACAGCAGCATCGCAGCCTGCTGCAAACACCCTTGGGGGTCGTGGATCAGGGGCACACAGGGACGGAGGGGGGTGGGGGTCTGCAGTGATGCTGGAGATGGCGGGAATGTGGGGAAATGGATCCAGATTTATCCACAAAGCCAGCATCGTCACAGGATTATGAATTCAGAATAGTTTCTAAGCCGTTGAAAAAGTTTAAGACATTTGACAACTTTAAAGCTATTTAACACGATTCATACTATATCTACAAACGTAGATATTCAAACAGACTTTTTAAAGTTTGGTCAAATTGAACTTCTACTTCTCTGCTCATTAGTTTGCTCACAATCACGCTTTGCACTGACTCAGGTTGGTGGGAGGCGTTTCCTGTGCAGTCGACCTTTCAAACCCGGTAGTTTATGATTGTGATCATGAATACACTAGATTAATTGCGAATGACAATACTTGAGTTCTCATGCGTAAACTCAAATATGTGCCAACCTGTTAGCAGATAATGTTATGTACAAACTATCTTTGTGTCACTTTATGATGCTTTTGTCCGAGTTATGTGACCAAAAGTGCAACCCACTGCTTGGAGTGCGGCACAGCGAGGCGCCTGCTACATGCGAGAGCAAACCAGATGAGAGCCGCCCGGCTACACAAACGCTGCTCGGTCAACATGAGGCCGCGGGATTATCCTGCAGGCGTACAGTATGTTTGCTCACTCCCGCGGCGGCGGCGGCGAGATTAAGGAATCCCACATTGGCGGCGGCGGCGGCAGCGCGGCAAACAACACCTGTGCACATCACAGCGGATAGCTATCCCAGGGTGGAGCTAACATTAGCATGCCGCTGTAAACATGAGCCGAGCAGGTGGATGCGCTTTGATTGTGTGTAAGTGAGACAATATATATCTCTGTTGACGTTTTTCCTTCACAAAGGCCTCACGTTAACCTGTGTGCTAACCTATGGAGGAGAGTTACGAGTACGTGGTATCAGCAGCCATTAGACATGAATATATGATGGAGCATGGTGTCAGTTTGAGACCGGGCTCTCCATAAAAATATAGAAAAAGAACATACTTCTGATTAATTCCCACTTTTCTATATGAATAGCAGTGTCCTAGTGTGAAAATGAAACAGGGAAATCACCGATGCGGTGAGGTTAAAACTATAATTGTTTTTCCTTTAAAAGACATTCGGTTAACTTTCCTCCGGCGTGGAATAAAAAAAAACCCAGATTGTCACAAAAAAGCCAAGCAGCGTTTCTGCTCATCCCCCCTGCTGCAGAGGCCGGTCCCTCGACGCATCTCCGGAGTAACCAGCGGAGAGCGCTTCCTATTCATCTCCCGTCTCGCTGAGCCGCAGCTAGCTAGCGCGGCTGGCGTGACCTCCGCTGGGCGCACATTAATTTCACCTCGCCGTTTCTACGGCATCGATTAATAAAAAGTGACTCGGTTTCCAGCAAATGAACACACGCTGATAAATGAGGGCCGGCGCCTAATTGCTTGGTAAATTAAGAGCTCACCATAGTGACGACGAAGCGTGCTGCTTTTAATGTTTGAGAACTCATTAAGTGTGGCAACGTCTACGCTCCGTTGGACAGGCGGCCTTGTATGTTCACCTTTAGGTGCTGTTGATGGCCGTGTGAAATGTCAGTGCGAGTTTCAGTTTGGAGGTGGAGCGGCTCATCTGACCGGAGCTGCTTCGACTTGACTCCAACCTCCAGTTTGCTGCTTTTCACCATAAAAACAATATATACTCGCCTACACACACACACACACACAGTAAACCCACGAACACACACGCACCGCGCCACACACACTTAGACCATTGCAGACATGCATCCATATCAAACATCATGCACCATCTGGAATCACCACATACTGTATATATAAACAGACACTCCACACACACACACACACACACACAGCTTACTCAATGCAATATTATACACAATCTGGAAGCACACGCGTGTACACAAACAAAAATCCCTCTTCACACACTCATACAAGCAAAGACTGTCTGCATGTACAATACAACATCTTCATGCAGTGTGAGGAATTACTCGCAAATTCTCGCCACACACACACACACACACACACACACACACACACACACACACACACACACACACACACACACACACACACACACACACACACACACACACACACACACACACACACACACACCAAATGTCATGCACCATTTGGATTCTGGAGAGCAGAGACGAGCGAGCGCATGGCAAATATTGAAAGTATTTATTTCTCTCCACAGATGAACGGCACGTAATCCTCCAAATATATTTAGTGGCGTTATGGATTTGTTGTCGCTTAATTTGCATGACAACACACTACCTTTCGCTGCGCACACAGCGGCAATTGCGGCGCCGATATCATCTTTATTATTATTGAGCCATAATGTGGCGCTACACAGAGGGGGGAAATTGAGCAAGTTAAGCCCGGAGTAGGAGCAGACACTTGGCTTATGGTGATGGATCGCTTTCAGTAATTTCTCTTTATTATGATTGGCCAAGATCAATATTTTAACAGTTCGGTTACGGCCTTCAGTACAGTGCTTTATATGTATTATTCACGACCTTTATCAGCACGGCGGGAGGCAGGGACGGGAGGACGTATGGAGAAGAGGGCTGACATCTTTCACACCGAGGCCTGCTCCATCGGGGACATGACTATGACTGTGTAATGGACACAAATGAAAATGGGCTGTGTGCGTGTGTGTGCACGTGTGGGCGTGTGAGAGAGGATGCATCCTCGACTGCAGGAGCACATCCACGGGCCAAGAGGCACACGGTTAAATGGCTGCTTCACCCAAATTACAACAAAACACATTCTCTCCCTTAACACCTCAAGCCGGCTCTAGTCAGCAGATCTTTTTTATTTCTCCGGGTTTTGAGATTTCTGTCTCGCCTGTTTGGTAGTGTGATCTAGACATGTGGCAGGATGTGTTCTTAAGTAATGTAGTCAAATGGGACTACTTCTTTGGTAGAAAGTAGTTCCAATGCAGTGAGGTCAGAAGACTTTCCTAGGATGACAGAATGCTTTGAGCACCACAACCAAAATCCAACTCACCCCTGATTGTACCTGCGTGGAGGCAGAGATATTTGAGAAGCTAATAACGCACGAGGTTTTGCAGAGAAAATGTGTTTTTTTGGAATCAGAACACAGTCAGAAAATACAAGAAAACACCGCTCACAAATCCTTTAATCCTCACCGGGCACGTCATTTGGAAAGACTCCAGCTGCAGTATGAGACATACCTATAGCTTGGATAATGTTATGCTATCCCAATTAATATTCTAGGTCAATCCCACAGAAAACACAGGGAGCAGGGTTCAGGGGAACGTTGGGGAGGAGGGGCGCCTCACATTGTAAAGCCCGCATCAGATAAAACGCGCCATACTTGCTGCGGGTTTTGGGAGCTGCGAGAGAAGCGTCTGGGATTAAGAGCTGTGACATATTCATATCTGACCAGACTTAAAGCTGCTGCCACAGGGGAGGGTCTGTCGCTATCAAAGCTGCAGGAAATCAGCCAGCGAGGGAGAGAGAGATAAAGAGATACAGAGGTACAGTCACGAGTGAGAGAGAGGAGTCAGAACAGCAGAGAGGATTTCTTACAAAGCTCCCATAACCTCTCAAAAAGAAAATCCTTTGTACCCCTCATCCAAACCTGATGCCCTCCCTCACCTTAACCCCGCTCCCCCCACACTTGTACTTAAGTCCCTGTGTGGAACGAATGGGGAGCGAGCCCTGGAAAAGTTTGTCTCGGGGAAGGCCGGGTCGCTGTGCAGCTGATTATATCAGTTTCAGCGGCGGACTGGTAATAGGCTCCTCTTGGAGCAGCCGCTAACCCCGGCTCTCCCCTGGCAGCCGGCGAGAGTGGAATTAATCAGGCCTACTGGGAGCCTCCTCCATCCCCTCTCCGCAGGCAAGCCACTCCGCAGTCATTTACCAGCCAATCCCACTGTCAACCCACTGTCATTTAGGCCCTTTTCATTACGCCCCCCCCCCCTCTCCTGCGCACACAACCTCACGTTTTCCCTCTCAAAAAATGAGAAAAAATGGAAATGGGTGACAGATTAGCCTAATGCTGGGTACCTTTTGTAGACTGCCTAATATGATCACTATCCCTTTGCATCAAACACACAGTGAGGTGCTGCAAATCTGCCCAAAAAAGGATGAAATGAGCGGTTTTCCACGCAGTCTTTCCACTCACTGTCTGTAATTAGGAGCTTGTTAATGAACCCATGCTATGACTTGTGGTGCGAGCACGCCGTTGTCCTAAATGTGACATTAGATGTCCAACTTTGTTCATCGCCTATAAAAACCCTGGGCCATAACCACCAATTAGCGTGGCGAGGTGTCCCTGGGGTGCAGGGCCCTCGTATCAGGCTGGCCTCGCCTGCTAAGCCTGCTTAAGTGACCTATTTTGGGCTCGGAGGCAGTCTGTAAAACACCTCTAAGGTTAGATTATCCCATGATGAAATACAAGGCTTCCCCACAGATGGAGCGCCACCAGCCCATCCCGACACCATGCTTATGGTCGCTATTTTTTTCCCTCCTTTTCCTTCTGTCCCTCTCTCTCTCTCTCTCTCTCTCTCAACAAGGCAGACAAATATTCATGAGTAAACAAAAGAAGTGATTTGAAAAACGGCTGGAGGAAAAGGAGATTAATAAAAAGCATGAATAGTGCATTATGGACGAGCTGAGCAGCGCCTCCATCTCATTGGGGTTAGAGGGAGATTGCATTTGGGTATTATTAAGAGTGCCGCTCTCGGTCGTAGTAAAGAACCCCAAAGAGGAGGCGGGGCTTGGACGTCTGAGTGACAGTTAGCAATGAACGCAGAAGGGAAAGGCTTCTGCTGCTGAATTTCATTTTTAATGAGGAATTGTTCAACATCATTACGTTATGATTTTCAGATATGCGACTCATCCGTACGTCTGAAACCGATTTGACTTTTCCTGAAGTTAAAATCAAAACTCCTGATGTTTGTACACCTGGCGCACGGGTTTGAAAGTCAGACATTTCGAAGTGCTTTTGATGACAACGAAATGAGACTGTGTTGTGTTGAGCCAGACGAGAGGCAGACTCTGTGGCCATAGCCAGCACAGAGACAAGACCAATTAAGATAAGAGGCAGTTAACAGGAAGGGCTTGTTTGACATCCTGTCACGTTAACGAGGACAACCGTAATTGGACTCGTGTATTTAACAGGAGGCGTAAAATGCTGTTAGTTGTCAGCGGGTACATTTTTGTGTTCCCTGAAAAGGAGGGAGTTCTTTTCATTTCCGTAGACTTAAGGGATGTTTCTGTCGCCTTTAGTAGCCGAGTGGAAATGTCAAGACTTTTAAGACCTACTCGCACAGCAAATGAGGCGCTGAGGATTGTTACTCATCAAAGTCTCTTCCCTTCTGCCTGTGCTGGTATTCAAGATCTCAAAAGATTAAAAGAATACGCTGAGCTCCTTTTATTAAGGAGAGCTTCTGCTGGGACGGTTACCTGGGTTTCTCTTTAAAATATGAATTCAACAGCCAACAGAGTCGCTGTATCGATAGCCTGTAAATCACGTCGGTTGGGGAGTTCCTCGGCGGCGGAACCGTTGCTGCTTGTCTGCAACTTTTAGCAGCACCGAGCTTGCGAACAGAAACGCTGGCCGGCTCAGCCCGGAGCCGTTAAGTCCACTGTAACACTATGCAGGTGCAGGGCTCACGGTGAGCTGCCGTGCACGTTGGAGTTCCTGTTTGTTTGGGTTTGGCCCCTCTTTCAAGCCCCAGGAGGAAGTGAGCTGGCTGGGGTTCTGCTCGGGATCAAACATGGACCTCGAGCTGGAGAAAAAACAAAAATGGCTGGTGTTTATTGTAACTGTGGTTGCCTGGAAGTGACTGGCAGAAAGCATGCACGGTTTGTCAAAATGAACAGAGGCCAGAAGCATAACACAGACAAGCTCTTAACACACGGGAGATGACTGGGACCACACTTACTGCACCGAGAGCATTACACCAACTCAGCGTCAATGTCTGCGCGCCGCAGACGCTGGTGGATTCCCATACATGGAACCGGAATCTATTAAAAATCCCATTCGGGTTGACTTGGAATTAATTCTCCCGTATAAACTCATGTCAACGTTTGAATGTGCATGAATGAGATAATGACACACCGCTTGTGTAAACAGCCACGCTAAATGTTTGAAAATGCAAGTCACTCATCAGCGGAATTATGGTGCCGAATTGTGTTTCTCTGCTGGCTTTGCGATAACCAGGACATTCTTTAACCCGAGCACCTCCAATTAGAGGATTGGAGAAAGGGGGGAGAGGAGGGAGGGGGGGGCTGAGCGCTATTGCTTTGACCCGCCTGCTTTACTTGGAGGCGCACTCGAGAGGCAGAGATGTGGCGGCAGGATATCGCAGAGGAAAAACAGGCTCAGGCTCAGATGGCCAGGGGCTGCCTGTGCCTCTCTATCAATGCAAAACAGACTACTTCCTTGGGCAATGAGGACATTTCACTTTTTTATAAGCCTTTCTTTTTTTTTTCGTGGGCTTACATTAATTTTGAAAGCAGAGGGGAGGCAGAGAGGGTACAGAGAGCCAGAGCAAGAAACAGAGACAGACAGAGAAGAGAAAGGCAGATGAAAAGAATCTTCGGGATACCGGAAACATCTGGTTTCATATTCAAAGACCCCGAAAGGAAATTGCAAATAGACAAAACTCTTATGTTTTGATTTATTTTATTATATGATGGCTGGGTGATGCCAGCCGTGAGGCCCCTGGTCGTAAATACGGGAGCCGAGCTACGTGACGGGGCATTAGGGATGTCTCCTTACTGTCCCGGGACTGATTGATGCTGCTTCTAAGAACATCCACAACCGCTGTGTTCTGTTCTAAATTACACAAAACTGAAGGGCTGTTGTTAATTGGATGAATGGATGCAGGGGAGGGAAGCTTCAGAGGAGAGCGAGGGAGGAACATGAGGACGGAAGAGAAGGAGAACAGTGAGGATGAAGGGAGAAGGCAAGGAGATAAGAAAGAAAAGGAGACACAGATGAGCGGTATTGCTTCATTTGATTAAACCTCTTCTCTTAATGTTGCCCATATACGCGCGTTTAATTTACTCCAGGTTTAAAAAAAGTCACTTTCTATTGAGATAATACGACTTTAGATTTTAATTTGGGGGTTTTAGATGATGAACATTGGCCACAAACAGCCCGTTTCTTTCAAATCACATTTGTCCCCGAGCACTTTCCATTTAGAAGGCCAACAACCGCGACACAGAGCAGAGGAGTCTAAAGTTGTTTCTGTTCTTGTCTGCGTCCTGGGATGATATTTAGAAAGCATGTGAGAAACGCCTCCCTGCACGTACAGACGCTGACCTAACGTTGGGTGCTCACAGCTATACGGACACGTTGTGCTGATGGCTTCATCTCTGTAGAACATGGCGGCGTTGCAGCAACAAGTGGGAACTTGCAGCCCCAACGGCATGGCTTTCACGTGTGCTGGTTATTTTGACCCTCACAGCTATCCATCATGTTATGTTTTGTTCACTGCCAAAAATCTCCCAATGCAACTGCGTAGAGCTGCAGCTCCTACAGCGGCGAGGCGGAGGATAACCTCTGAACCGGCCTCCAACCAAGAACACTAGTAGGTGGATATCAGTCCGAAGAGCAATCAGGTCACAATCCATCCTCGCCACGGAAGAGATGAAGCTTGCTTTTCTTAAGAATCTGTTCATTTTACTTATTTTTGGAGGAAAAAAAAAATGCGGCAGCACAGATAATGAAAGTTGAGCCGAGTTGAAATACAGCAAACTCAAAGAACAAGAAGCTGGCAGGGCTCCAGACCAACTTTTGCATTGGTTGCACTGGTGAGTCTAACTTTTTCATCGAGGGGCACCAGCACAGACCTTTGCCCACTACCTATTCTCTCAGTTCTTCACGTCTTCTCACAGTATATGATTGTAAACAGAAATAAAGGCGCTGATAAGTGTTCTTTGACATCTCCGCCCAGATGTTTGAACCAGAAGTCGGGAGTCCGGGTCTCAGTTCCACACATGCACAAAGAGACAGACCCGCTAAACGTCAGGCGCACCGGTGCACCGTCCACGCATCGTCTGCTGCACAGCTGGAAACTTTGTGGAGCCGACATGCTCCTCTTGAGCCACACGAGCCCACCATATAAAGAGTGAGACTCTGTGCGACGGCTGAGCCAACAGATGGGAGGAGGTGAGCTGTGCTCGTCCTCCAGGCCATTCTCGCCTGCCTTCCCACTTTCCAAGGAAAGATTTACGGCGGCGGCCTTGGAAAAAAGCAGCCCGCAACATCTGGATACGTGTGACGCCAAGGCATGGTTGGCGGTGACGGCGGCTAATTTGAAGGTAGTAAAAGTGTTAGCTGGGAACTGAGGAAGAGTGATGGACAGCTGTATTCCCCCGGCTGACCAGGCTGGGAAGACATGGTGGAGGAGGAAATAAAGGCCCGAGCAGGCTGGAGGTCTCACCGGGCCAGACTATTCCCCCCAGCTTCAGATTCATTAGCCTGGAGAACGAGCCGGAGACAGAAAGAGGTGGAGGGAGAGAGTGAGACAAAGGAAAAGATGGAACAAGACAGGCAGAGGAAGGGAGAGGAGAGTATTTCAGAGAGAGAGAGGATCAATCAGGAGGCACAACAATAATAGGAGGGGGGGTGACACCCCAATCACAGAGAAAATCTCACTGTAATTCTGTTTGCTTGCCTCACAATGTGAGCGTAATTGCCACGATCAGTTACGGGCGACGACAAATCGAGCCCTGGATTATTGTTTTCCTCCGACTGATATGAACTGTTCCATTTGTTCCGCGGTCCACAGAATGGTGAGCGTTTTACTGCAGAACGCCACGTCTCCCTCCGCCTCCGTGGAATTCATTACCGCATGAGCGCTTTAAAAGGAGCCTAAAGACCGGTCGTTGCCACAGAACTGTGAATCTAGGATGACAAAAAAAATAAAATTTAAAATCCCATTTTTGGCGTACCTGTCCAGAGCATGCATATGCATGAGCCCATGTGGCTGGTGGGAGGAGAGGTAGGCGACGCAATCCCTGCAGTCGGAAACTTAATACCGAGTTTGACCCATTTTATCTCAGAAATCCATCCACGGTGAGCGAATACACACCAAGAGAAAAGCTTTTTTTTTTTTGCCACAAGTGCGCGTGTGCGGTTTTGTTTCCCGACAGACTGAAAACACACACACTCGTTTGTTTCAGCCAAGAAGGGTAATGAGACAGCCCGCTCCGGCAATAAGTTTAATGTCACAAAGAGAGGTCTTTTTTGTGGGTGTTCTTTTCATTGAGGGAGTTAATTGCTGAAGAGAATTAATTATAAAATGTTGACTTGACAATTGTACATTGATTACTGTAAATATCCTCCAGAGTTTTGCTCTGCTAATTGAGGAGCATCCAGCCGGGTGCATCTTATTACGTGGGCTACTGTATTAGCTGCAGCACATCACTGCCAGTATTGATTTTTTTGTGCTTTTTGTTTTGCTTTGATGAAGGGTATAACAATAACATCGCCAAACATCTTAAAATATTGCAATTAGAGATATGAAAGTGATGCACTGGATGGACAAAAGTATGTTCGCATACATTTGTGTGCATGGGTTTGGGGCTGTTTTAATCCTTACAAAGACGATAAATAGCATCCGTCTAGCTGTATGACAACATTCTGGGGAAGGCACATCACGAAATGGCTTTCCAACTTAAGTTTGGGGAGGAGGAACTTTACTGGCCTGCACAGAGCCCTCACCCCATCCAACACCAGTGTCCACAGCCGGAGTAGAAACAGAGATGGAGAGAAGGACCTTGCATCAGGAGTTGTGTGTGTTGCCACATCACATGCAGCTTCCCTCTGAACCCCCATCATCAGAATGATACTTTAACCCTTTAACGGCCACATCCCAGGACGCCCTGCCCATGCTAACCTTGTAACGTCACACACAGTGAGATGGACAGGCAGACTGGGCAAAGACTGAGGCCTCGTCATGAAACATGACTGGTGAAGGGTGAACCCCCCCCCCCCCACCTCAGCGCAAGAGAGGGGAGAAGAGAGACTGGGAACTGGAGAAAGGAGCATCGACTACCTCCTACCTCTGACAGATGGAGGAAGTCGGCGCAGAAGAGGAAGTGGGTTGAAAGGTGAACGAGTGAGAGAGACAATAGAGTGCTGCAGGGATGAGTACAAAAAAACAGAAATGAGGCAGCAGTTTCTGCACAGAAAGTGACTGAAATTAAGTTGTGACGCAACAAAATTATCTTTTTTTTGCACCAAACACCAGCGGACAAACTTGGTTTCCTCTCAGCTTTTCCATCGTGATACATTGCAACTTCTCCCTACCTCCATCCTCCTCTTTTTTCATCTACCTCTGCACCCACCACCCCCTTTTCCCTTTTTTGTACCTTCCTTCCCCCTCCTCCCCCCCCTCCCCCCTTCATCCGACTAGTGTATCTACCTATCCAGGCAGCAGTGCTGGAGGGGTCCCCGAGGGCTGGAGTCCTTTGCTCCCGGCTGTTTGATGTTGAGCCGGCGCGGATGAACCTCAGCCCCCGCCCAGAGTTCGCTCCCCATCATCAAACACCCTGGCTGGGTGCCGGGCCAAGGCTGTGGCCCTAATCAAACACAGTGCCTCCACGGACCCCCTCGTACACTCCAAATGGGAGAAAAAGACTAATTATCGAGGCAACCTTCAGAATCACTCAGCCGCATCTAACATTGACACAAACTGCTGCTTCTTGCCGTGTAGCTTAGGTGTGTGTCTGGTTCTGTAACACGGTTGTGTACCGGTGCTGGAGGAGGCAGAGACTACAGGCAGAGAGGAAAATCCCCCCCTGAATTTAAGATACAAGCAAAGATGTCGTCATTATTTTGGTAGATTATCTATGATTGGCTTGCAAAATGTAATACTTATAAATGTTATAAGGAGTGCTCCAAATTGGGAGGGAAAATGGCAAGAAGAAGAGAACGGCAGAGAGAGGCTGAGCCCGTCCTTGGAGAGGAGGCGAGCGCTCGATTTTCTGTTTGCTGCCATTTGTCTTGTGCTGCTAAGAGAGATCAACAGTCCTCGGCACACAGATCAATATTCTCTTAACCCGCACCTAATCTGGCGAGAGTTTCCTCCAATTTCACCTTCCCCGCCGCCTCATCCTCGCCCGCTTTCCCTCCACTTTTATTTTCCCTCTCCTCTTGTTTTCAGCAATCATTTTTGGGCGTCGGCGTGACAGCCATTTTTCATGCTCCTGGTCCGAGCAGGTGACACAGAAGGGAATGATGTATCCTGACGCAAACAGGGAAGGTGTGTTAGTGTGTGTGTGTGTGTGTGTGTGTGAGGAGGGAGGGTGATGGATACGATGTGCTGGCGGGACGGCGTAGCTGCCGTCAGGGGCCCCCTGACGCCGGCGAGATAGACTAGCTGCCTAATCGGCCGCATGACATCGCATGCACCCCCCCCTCCTCCTCCCTCCCTCCCTCACTCACTCACTCCCTCCCCGAGTATTCCTCACCCCTTATCGTATCTTCTGTGAGTCTCTGCAACTCCCAGCGCACGGTTTGGAGCTGTTGTTGTCAGAGGTGTCCTGTCGGCTAAATGGAGCGCTGTCAATGTGTCTCTTCACTGTGACGGTTATGGGAACAGAGAAGTGTGTGTGTGTGTGTGTGTGTGTGTGTGTGCTGGTGTTTACTTGCTGTGTATTTGTGTGTGTGTTTGCTAAGGTAAGGCAGAGGAGGTTTTATAGAGCACTTATTTCATTCAGGGTAATTTTATTCATTAATTGTTTGTTTGATACCTTGAAAAATTAATTAAATTTGACTGGAAGATCATTTTAAAGTCACAGCTTCCCGCTTTGTTCCCAACCAGTTTCATTTATTTTTCTCGTTGTTTTGGCTTTTCTTGATGAGATTCGTATGTGGTCTGCATTCTTCATTTTAACTGTTGGCTGTGTGGTGCTTCAGGTTTCCGTTGCTCCAGTCCATCTGCTGAATGGTTGTGGCTGTGAGCACTTCAGTCCCATTTCACAGTGTTTCATAGCAATAGTTTTTAGATGTCAAACTCACAAATTTCACATGATTTGAGAAAAGTTAGAAAATGTTTTCTATTTCTTTCCGATATTGTGAAACATTTCAGAGCCCCTCTACGGTCTTGGCACCCTTTGGGCCTGGATGGATGGATACATGTCTGGATGGATGTCTGAATGGATGGATGTCTGAATTGATGGATGGATGGATGGATGGATGGATGTCTGAATGGCTGGATGTCTGAATGGCTGGATGTCTGGATGGATGTCTGAATGTATGGATGGATGGATGGATGGATGTCTGGATGGATGGATGTCTGGATGGATGTCTGAATGGCTGGATGTCTGGATGGATGTCTGAATGGATGGATGGATGGATGGATGGATGTCTGAATGGATGCATGTCTGGATGTCTGGATGGATGGATGCATGTCTGGATGGATGTCTGGATGCATGTCTGGATGGATGTCTGAATGGATGGATGTCTGGATGGATGTCTGGATGGATGGATGTCTGAATGGATGGATGTCTGAATGGATGCATGTCTGGATGTCTGGATGGATGGATGCATGTCTGGATGGATGGATGTCTGGATGGCTGGATGTCTGGATGGATGTCTGGATGGATGGATGGATGGATGGATGTCTGAATGGATGCATGTCTGGATGTCTGGATGGATGGATGGATGTCTGGATGTCTGGATGGATGGCTGGATGCATGTCTGGATGGATGTCTGGATGGATGGATGTCTGGATGGATGTCTGAATGGATGGATGTCTGGATGGATGGATGGATGGATGTCTGGATGGATGGATGTCTGAATGGATGGATGGATGGATGTCTGAATGGATGGATGTCTGGATGGATGTCTGAATGGATGCATGTCTGGATGGATGTCTGAATGGATGCATGTCTGGATGGATGTCTGAATGGATGCATGTCTGGATGTCTGCATGTCTGGATGGATGGATGTCTGGATGTCTGGATGGATGTCTGCATGTGTGGATGGATGGATGTCTAGATGGATTGATGGATGTCTGTCTGGATGGTATTGACATCTTCAGGTCGTTTTCATGATGTACAACCATCCCTCAAATCCTTCCTAACCGAACTTTCCAGTCGGTTTCCTGAACCAAAGTGTTGCGGTTTCTCCCTCTTTTCACTCCGTCCTGCTTTGTCATCGCACTAGACAGGTCGGGATAGAAAATCTGCATTTCCTCCACGCTTGAAGAAGTTTAAGGAGGCCTGGACATCCTCTCCTCCCCTTCGACAAGCCGGGGAGTGATTGGCAGGCCGCGAGAACAGAGCCTCTCTTTCATAGCCGCGGCCCGAAGCGGAGGGCTTCTTCCACGGACGCACGTCAGCCCCCCCCCCCCCCCGGTGCAGACAAAGCCCGCTAGTGTATGGCTGCCTGTACTCAGAGGCAAGTGCCACACACAGACACAGTAACAGGAAGACAGCGGGTTCAGTTACCGCGCGGGTCCTCAAAAAGACGTGCAACGTCCGAGCGCACACGCAAAAACAGAGATGCTCATGTACGTACTCTGCACTCCCCACATGCACAACACAGACACACGCTGTCGAGTAGGACCATGCAGGATACACACACACACACACACACACACACACACACACACACACACACACACACACACACACACACACACACACACACACACACACACACACACACACACACACACACACACACACACACACACACACACACACACACACACACACAATAGCTGCTTTCTTTGACTGGCTGGCATAACAACACAAGCCAGTCCTGATCCTGGTATACTTTGCCCCACATGCACTGCTTACGGGATTATGTCACAAATGAGATGTTTATAGTGTGTGTGTGTGTGTTTGTGAGTGTCCAAGGGTGAGAGAGAGGGGGAATGGTTTACAGTAGTATTATGTCAGTGTAAAGATATTCTAATCGACTTCAAGAGAAACAACTTGTATGAAAGGGCAAGAAAAGCACAATACGACAAGAAAAGTAGGTCAAAACTGAAGCAACAAGTCAGTCTGTAGACTCTGAATGTTTATGAAATACAGTTTGGGAAATAATTCGATTATAGACGATGATGATGGAAATTGTCTCGCAATGTATTCTGCGACCATAATGTTCTTATTACCAATACTATTGATGGACAACTGCAGAGAAAAGATCCAAAGTGAATTAAACTGGAATAAAACTGCACATTTTCACAAAAATCCCATTTAAAAGAAATCATGAATGAATGATAACGACGTTCCGATGAGAAAACAACGCAGGTGTGTATCTGTCTGCATCACCACAGACAGTCTGTCATTCTGCTTTTCGAACCCGGTGCAGGCCGTCCTGACAACGTCCATTCAACATTGAATCGTTTGCCAGTTCAGCAGTCCGCCATGTCTGAATGGATGCTACTGTACTGTCTAGAGTGGGCCGCTATCCCAGTTGGCAAAATGACTATTCCAGACTGTGGGCCGGCGGTAAGGAGCATACAAATGAAAATAGCAGCAAAAAAAAAAAAAAAAAAAAAAAAAAACAACACGCTCGTCTCTCTCAAGCCAAGCATCTGCTAAGCATTTTAATGGGGATCAATGGAAGGGCAGGGACAGGAGATCGAGGGGTTGATTGGCTGGCTGGCCCGGCGCTCACGCCGCCGCTCTCCACACCGACTGCGCTGCTGTTTACAGCCAACACAAGCTGCTGCACCCTGCCCGCTCTGCACCAGCTGAGCGGTGTATCAGCACTCTGTGTGTGTACTGCAGGGATTTATGTATCAGGAGACTAAGTGACGTGTGTGCATGTAATTATGTGTTAGCATTAACAACATAATAAATGTATCTAGTGTGTGTGTGTGTGTGCGCATGTATTACTGCAACACGTGGGCATGTAGTGTGTAATCACGCGTCTGTGTGCACATGTCAAATGTATGCCTATTCTGTGCAACAAATTGCTCGATGAGTGCATCTTTTCTGTTTGTCTGCATCTGCTTTCAATCTCAAAGTGTGTTTTTTTTTAATTGCAGGTTGCATGTGTGCCCTCTTTCCTGACACACACACACACACACACACACACACACACACACACCGTGTGCATGGAGACGCGGCCCAGCAGCAAAGAAACAGTTAAAGTGATGCTTCCTGGCATGCCAAATGAATCAGATTAATATTAGCCAAAGCGAATGTCATCATTGGTACTTCTCCCGTCTTCCTCCATCTCTCCATATCACTCCCCCTCCCCTCCGCCACCCAAACCCCGTCTCCCCCTCCTCTCCCTCCTTGCTTCGTTTGGGTTCCTGAGTCCTGGGCGGTAATGAGGGAACGTTATGCAGTGCCATAAACGGAGGGGCTCGCTGTCAGTATGCATAAAGGATGAGACAGAGAAGATGGCGCTGGGGTCAGGGGGGAGAGAGAAGGAGAGAGTCGAGGAGGACAGGATGGAGAGAGTGTGTGTACACGTGTGTCACTCACACACACACACACACACACACACACACACAGAGTGAGCACTCAATGGGAAGGCAGCGAGCTGGTGACAAATAGGCTCCCCTCTGTGCAGTCTCACAGGTGCAATGCAGTGTGTGCAGCGCCCCCTATGCTCGGCCTGGAGGAAGGTATCGCAGAAGAGCGGAGAACCCCTCAGTTCACCTATAATGACATTAACATGAGGGGAAAAGATCTACTCGTAGGTTAAAACCAGGTTACGGTGACATGTGGCCATCGTTTCAACAGCATTTAACCCCTCACAAGTACATCTTTCACAAATGGACTGAAATCAACGAAGAGTTGGTGCTACTGACAAGTATCGTCTGTGCGGTCAGAGCCTGATAAATCCTGATCTCGACCCTGCTGCTGTCAAAAAGATTTAACACATATAAGCCACACTGCTTAACAAGTTCCTCCATGACGAACAGACTCTGTTTGTCACAGGAAAAGTTAACTAGAACCATTGTTTCAACAATGTCCCCAAGTCTCCCGTTCAACTTAAGTTTGTCTTCGCTTGTATGATGAAGAAATCCAAGACTCTTAAGCCAGGTATGACAAACTGTCTCCATGGAAACTGTTAAAGTTAACTGCTGTAAAATCTCTTCCAATGCAGTAAATGCCTCAACGTTCATCCTTAACTAAGGAAACATTTAAGGGACCCTTCAGTGAATCCCTCAGTAAGTCCTCACGGCAAATGAACGAAACATTGAACATCAGACGGACATCAGCTAATCTGTGAATGACCGAGTTCATGCTTCTTGGATAGATTCTACCAGAGACAATGATCAGATACATCAGTAAACATGAGCTCTCACTGGATGAATTCTGCTTGAGAAGTAACATATGGGGGCAAAAAGAGGCGCAGATTTCAATTAATTGAATACATGAAAGCATAGCTTTTGACTTTGTAGCTTTCACTCTGAGCCAATGCTTTCGCTGCTAATCGATGTCAGTCTGGAAGAAATCCAGCTCTCTCTCTCTCTCTCTCACACACACACACACACACACACACACACAAAAAGCCTTCGATATCATTAGCTGTCATGTTTCACGGTGGGTAACACAACAGTGCATCGGGATACACAGCTCACCGCCGAGTCTAGAGGGGAAATGTGTTTGTATGAGCGCACACACACACACAAGGATGCATGGTGAGTGTGTGAGTGGATTACACCGGGTTCACAGTGTGTACGGGGAAAGCGTGGCAGCAACTTGGCTCCATAATGGGATTTCTCAGTACGTACACACACACACACACACACACACACACACACACACACACACACACACACACACACACACACACACACACACACACACACACACACACACACACACACACACACACACACACACACACACACACAAACAAGCAGGTTAGCAGTAACAAAGCAGAGCACATATCGTATCTTAGCAGTAAGAGGTAAGCTGCAGCAGAGCTCCAGCTCAGTTAAAGACACATATCCCCTCACCTCTCCTGCTCACAAGAGCCAGGGAGGAAGGATGGAGTGTGTGTGGGGGGGGGGGGGGGGGGGGATCAGCTACATTAGACAGGGATAAGGAATGCTGTGGTAAAGCTGGATGAGGGCGAGGAGAGAAGAAGCTACTGTACACTGCCTACTTATAAAAAGCGCAAATGTGTAAAATTGACTTATGCGGGAGATGGAAAGGCTTTCATTGCTAGATGTGACTTTGAGAGTGATCATTAGGATTCCAGTGCGCGTTGACATCTTTGGTGCCGAGTGCGATGCTTTTTAGCTTGGACCTCATAAAGTGCCAGGTTCTTTAAACTGACATAGTTCATGGATATTTAAAAGAAAACACCATCTCCCACAAGAACAAGAAGAAAGTAAACATCAGCAGCTCGACAGACCTAACAGAGGAGCTTCATCAGTCCAACATGAAGGATTCTAATGAAAGCCCTCGATACCAATGCACCTTAGAATATCTCGTAAAATGCATCTTTCACTTGTTGATTAAGATGAATGAAAGAAACGCTCAATGAGAGATTCCACCACCAGCCCAGTTTCACAGGGATTAGTTCAGTGCCGATGCAGAAAGTAGTCTGAAGTGGATGTAGTGAGGCAGCAAATAAGGACCTTCATGCACGAGACTAGTTTGGAATCATGATCTTTGCCAACACGTCCTTACACCAGACTGCACTGTAGCTGCTATGTGTAGATATTGCAGCTAGCCTGGATGTCAGGACTTCATCTGTGTATTGTGGTCGACCCTCATGTAATCCCCCATCCTGCCAGTAACACGCAGAGCATGTCTCCTTGTTTCACCTCTTATTGTGGCGTTCCCTTTGGATCAATCAATGCAATTTGAGGTACATGTCCAGATGTGTCTGGGCACATGGATCAACAAAAAAGTCCATAAAGTAAATGTCAATGTAAAGGCTGGGAGAACACTTTGTGTATTCATTGGGGTTAAAATTCTCCATGCAACACCGTCAGACGTCTGGGAATGTGTGTGTGCATATGGAAGTATGGGGGGGGGGGGGCAGCATCTCTGGAATATTCTGTGGTGTGGACTAACCGCCCACAGGCCATCTAGGGACAGGACGTGCTGCTCGCAGTGTTGAGCGAGCTTTCAAACCACAGCATTAAACTACAACGTCGCCCTCTCCTCCCAGGTGTGGTGGAGAGCCAGGTGCATCTCTCCCTCTACGTCTTTCTGTTTGTCCCTCTTTTCCTCGCCGTCTCTCGACCTACGGCACCTGGAGGGAACTCAGCCAAGCCATCACTGCGAATGTGCCACAGGCCAAAGAGCGCAGACACACACTTTACTCGTCCAGGGCCAAAAGCAAATAAACACCTGAGCATAATGTGAAAATGTGTTTCTGCCCACCTGCACACAGAGCCTCCTTCAGTGTGGCCCCCCCAAGATAGTTTTGTCCTTCACCCTGCAATTTCTTTCAGCTTGTCTTCCCATCAAATGCGCCTGCATAGAAAGCATTGTGGGTAAATATTGCGTGTATGGGTCCCGTTTAGATTGCAGTTCAGTCAATGGTGTCAGCCAAATGCTGCCAGTACAAGAAGCATTGAGAGGTGAGAACTCGGTGTGCAGAGGAGAGGAAATATAAAACAAACTGCAAACACAAGGCCGTTCCCTCTTTCAGCCTCTTTATCTTCATCCCCTCCCTGCCTCCTACTCTTCACTAATAACTCAAATCAGGGCCGCCATCCAGTTCTCCTCATTTTCACTTTCTCCTCCCACAGAGCAGAGGAAAAGTAAGCAAGGAAATTCTCCGGGCTCTCCGGGAAGACAACTGTCCCCCTATATCCTCGAGGCTGGAGCCGGCCAAATAAAATAGCAAGTGCTGCACCAGGAAATGGCTAGCCAAACACGCAGGGCCATGAATCCAGGGCTGGCAGAGAGGAAGGACTTCTCCATGCAGTCCCCAGGCGTCCTGCGTGACTATAGAGGCCTTTATGTATTGAAAGGACGTCTCCTAAATGGATTCAACAGGAATCGGCACCGACGTTTAACTCCATCACTCAATCTATTCTCAATGTCTAGATGTGATTCGTGTTGCCATAGTTAATGCAACATCATCAGTGAGTTAATCAGGGAGTTTACATACTGAGGATTATTAGCTCATAAAACATGATGCATATACCTGTGCTCGGATGTATTGAGTCAGCAGCAGGTTTAAAATAGATGGAGTAACAATCGGCCAGTGTTTGATCCAAACAAGGTCGTGAAAATCACTAAAGAATTGTTTGCATTCCATGCCTATCAGAGAAAACCGAAGATTCTGTCTCCCTCATGGGCCACTCGCCATTAGGAATATTGTATCGAAGGTGCTTCACCTCAACACAGTCGAACAATTGTGTTGTTCATTTAGCTGGCTTAGTTAATCTGAACACATTGCAGTTCTGTGGCATGCAGCCGTCTCTCTCACCTTCCCTCAACTCCGTAAAGAAGAGAGAGGGAGCCTCTGTCCAAGATTGTGCTGTTTGCACAGCCGACCGCAGCGGAGGGAAGCCAGCGATCACTGCAGCCACCGTGGAAATGCTGGAAGTGGGTGGCAGTCACAGGGAAGGATGGACAGAGAATAGTTACTGTACGCATGCATGTGCTATCAACCAACCACTGCGCATGTTAAGGTACTGAATGTCTCCATTGGATGTCATACGTGTTCCTGATTCAGCAAATTGTATAAAATTTGCAACACATTTCAACCTGCAACAGGGGACATTTTTCAATGCAATGTCATTTCCTTTCTTTTGTTGCGATGCATTTCATATTTTATTGTGAAAATACACCGGGAGCGCCTCGTAGCCTGACCATGAACAGGACCTGGATATTGACTCCGGTGCTCCGGGAGCCTTGCGATCAGGAGCGGTGCTCATCCGTGCAGCGCAGCAGTCGGGAAGTGACTGGCGCATTAGTTAGTGGAATTATGTGGATCACGGCTGCAACAGCTAGAGGTGCAAATGCTCACCGGCAGGATTAGATAATGCTATTATCAGTATGATAGAAAGAAGCATTAGCATGGATAATTCCACGGATTCAGCAGCAGAGAATCGCCATAAAATCATTGCATTATACCCGAAGAGATGAGATCCAGATATAGGAAGGCGCTGCGGAGAATCAAACTTGACGGCAAATCTTCGAATTATAAGTCGCCACGTTTTCCTGTCTTGTCGGGTAAACAGGTATTTAACAAAGGACGATCAAACACGTCTCACCAGACAACACTCTCCCCCTCCATGCATTTCACAGTACACCACCGTATTTCCACTGTTGTTTCAGGAACAGTTGGACTACAAAACACATCCTTCGATGGTGTTTTTTTTATCCCTATAGGTGTGAGTATATGTGATATCTATTGGCCACACATGGAGTCAGCTGTTGTGTGAGAGTGCACCCGGCCTACTGGCATCACAGATGCTGATGAATGAATGTGAATGGTGGGAGCTGTCTCACTGTTCTAACACAACAGGTCAAATACAGACGCTTCAAACTACGACGCGCTAGCTTCCCCTCAGGTCCGAAGCATGAGCACACACACATGACATCATGGCTGAAGAGACCTGGTCACTGCAGAACCACAGCAGCCATGAGAAAAGCATGGAAATAAATAGATATGATCTTTATCCTCCTCTCGTGCTGCGTCTATTCTTTTGCAATTAAAGTCATATTCACTGAACGAGCAGGTGGCCGTAATATTGCGCTCGCTCTGTTTTTGTGCGAAGGTGGAATGGTGAAGCATGTTGGTGTGGGAGGTCTGTTCAGCATGCTTCAGTAGCAGGAGGTTGTACACACACACAGCTGCTGCCACAGCACACATGGCAGGAGATGTGCTGGGTATAAATAGTACGCCACTATTTTGTCTTTACATATTTAGCTGTTGGATATTTTAATGCAAATGAATGTGGTGGGATTGGAGAGGGGTGTTTTTGTTGACTGGGATTAGTGTTGTGAGCGAGCTTTCTTCTCTATTCTTTCCTTTTCTTTCTCTGCTCTCCAAATTACAGCTATTAAGACAAGACCGGTGTGAGCCAAACACGGCGCTCCACTTAATGTGATTTCCCCCGCGCTGAGAAAGGAATAAGAGGCAATGATTCATGGGAGCCCCACAAAAAGCTGGAGAGACGGGAAGATGTCCACCTCCGACATGTGCTGAACACAAACACTGCTTTCAAGTGTGTAATTGCGTGAGTGTGCGATTATTGCGTGTGTGCGCATGAGCTTAAAATGAACATTATGATTCATGACATCCTGCATTTAAGTCGGGCTAGTCTTAACATTAGCACAACACTAATCTAATGAATAGACTGCCTTAAAAAGAAACATGCCTATTTCCAGAAACGGGGCTCGGGAGCCAGAAACTGTGCTCCCTCATCTTGATGTGGCTTCAGAGTGTTTCTGCAAAATGATCTCGCTTGTAACTTCCCCCCACTCACACACACAACTGAGGAGTAATGTGACAGCAGCACGCCGGCTTTTCTTCAATGTCTACCATGCCAGCTTTCAACACCCGCCATTGGCAGAATTGGGTTTGACAGCTCTCGCCGAGGCCTGGCGATCGGCCGGGCTCCAGGGACGCTGTACGGGAAGAGACGTTTACACACCGCCACAGTCCAGGTACAGGGAAACAAAGCAGTCACCGCTGAGAACTCAAGCAGGGGTGCGGTCAAGCCGGGCTAAACCCCGGATCTCATTTCATCACACACGGCTTAACAGCCGTGTTAAGAAACCCTGTGATAAGGCGAAAGGGGAGGGAGAGCGAGGAGGCCATCTGAAGGAGTCCGGCGCTGAAAAGTGAAAGTGTGAGTGCTGACAGCAACACGGACCCTTTGGAAAGACACTTAACACCAGCGCCAGCACACAGTAGATCAGAGATACAGCAACCAGCAGGCAGAGAAAGGCCTTCACTCGACAGCTTTGTCAGATTCACAAGATACTGTTGTGCCGAGGGTGAAATGTAGCGTCGCGCTGTCATGAAAAATGGCTGTGATTAGGGAGAGAAAAAGTGCTATTTCCTAAGTCCACATTGATACACCATGCGGATGATACTACCCAACGCGAGTCCGAGTCCAACTGCTCTGTGCAGGTTCTGCAGCAGATACAGCGTCTGAATCCCAGGGCCAAGTAGTCTGGCCCGCCCCATAGATCAAGGCTTAATGTAGCCCGCGGTGCTGGCAGGACGGCCGAGACAAATGACAGTTCACGGAGGTGGGGTCCCTGGGCAGAGCTTGGCCCGGCCTCTGGCGCTGTACTGGGGCCACGTTGGCTGCTGGAGCCTGCAGGACAGAGGGGCCCGTGCGAGGGAGGGAAGGAGAGGGGGGGGGGGGGCTCACTCGCCTCGCTAATGGGTCCCCAGACAACCAGGCTTGACCTCACCGGCTCAGTGCATTCATTATCAGCTGGTTAGCAGCGAGTGCTAGCACGGCTAGCTCTAACAGCGGTTAGGGGTTAAAGCTTAAAGACCTGTGTCAGCCGCACATTTAATTACTGCTGTTGCTGTTTGAAACAATGGAAACTGCAGTAGCAACATGGTATCAGTCAAATGGGCAATGTATGCAAATAGAGAAATAGTTTGATGAGCTTGTTTTAACACATAAACCTCATTGACGTTCCAAATATTCTTCAAATTAACAAAAAAAGTCCCAGTCCGCCAGTTACCTCCTTTAGGACCTCACTCAATGCTGGCCTCCACATGTTATAGAGAGCTGTAGTTTGGTAAAAATATTCCTGACCACTCCTGTCTCGTTCCGCCTCCTCATCAGGGCAAAGCAAACGTGCAGTCATGGCACAGCAGATCACAGGAGTCCATTCCCAGCGAGTGCTCAACTCGGCCAAAATAACCTCCTGGAAGTCTCCTCATCTCTATGCAGCTATCACTTTGCTCCAAAGATGTCCGCCCGCCCTGCAGCAGCAACCCACAGCGCCTGTGAACTCTGCATACATTATCTCTCCTCCCTCCGTAGGGCGCCGCGCTTTATGCGGGGAAACTGGCCCCATTTATCAGCATCCTCTGTATCCCCCCACGGCCTGGCAAGGCACCTGCTGCTCGTCTAACCAAAGCCCGGCCGCGGCCTTATCGCTTCTGCAGATCACGAGGCGCAGGGATGTAGATTGGCTAAATCTTCAGCTCAAACAAACAAACAGAGAGCGAGTCCTTTTTTCCTCCCATCAGATTTGCCCACATCTGAAGGTGAATGGGGCGAAGCAAGTTTAAGGAATGGATTAGGGCCGGCTTTTGAAAACAGCGCTAACTGGGGCACGGGCGTCTGGCGCGCTCTCCCCTCGGTGTTGGGCCTAATGATTTCTAATGCCGCTAAACATTACGGCGCCGCCAAAGCCCCGCTTTTCACTGGGGACGCGGCCGCAAATCTCCCATCGCATGTTCCCTTTGTTGATTTTTGCGAGACAACAACACGGCAACGCTTATCTCCATTACAGACCAGCACCACGGGGAGCTTTCCCAAAGCCTTCCACCCAACGCCTTATTAGCAGCTATTCCCTTCTGTCTCCCTCATCCTCCAACTCCAGCAGATAGAAGGAGAGAGAGAGCATTAGCCCAGCGTCTCTTCTTCCGCTCCACCACGAACCCTCGCCATGTCTATTCACACGCCACTGGGCCTGGATGGCCCCACTTCTCCGTCTCCTCTCCCTTCCTCTTCTTTCACAGTCTTAGCCCTGAATCACGCTAAGGAGACGGGGGGGGGGAAACAAGGAAGCATCTCCAGTTATTTATAAGCCCATTCAAAGGGCTGGCTGTTCATTTCAGAGCCTGCAAGAAGATGAGGTTCTTTTGTGCTCGTTTGTATTGTGGAGAACAAAAACAGGGATAACGTCGTCAACACCGATAGCGTCACATTAGTGACTCAATGATATGCTGTTGGTGTGAAGTGGCATAGCAATAGCAAAGGTGAAGTTTCCCGCTACAGCTTAAGAGATAAACGTTGTGCACAGTGTCGTCCATGAGTTTTTTATTTAAGGGGAAACAGATGAGATGAATTCTAATGCGAGGACGTTCCTTAAGGGGTTGATCTCGTGGTCTCCATCCCCGGTCTCTTTTCTCCTCCTCTTTCTGCTCCATCATGCCCTTCCTCCCTTGCATTGCATGCATGTGTGTGTGTGTGTGTGTGTGTGTGTGTGAGTCATGGTCTTGCAATGACGATAAGGATCTGCTTTTTTTCTTTCTGGGTTCCTCCCCAGAAGTATCAATTCCTGCAGCCCTCAGCTGGTCCCCCCTGTTTGTTTAGCTTGTGTTTATTTGTTTCTCTGTAGTCCTGGGATTAATTATCATAACCATATGCCTGGCTAATACATCTCTCTCCAAGCCAATAGCGTGGCAGCCTGCTACTTCTCCATTTTAATTACAGCTAACATCGTTAGCCTGATTTTGTTTTGCTGTTTCCCTCCTTTTTTCTGAATTCATAATTCAAAATACCATCAGAAAATGTGGGGCTGGAATAATTAAGTCACTGCAGCAGTCTAGCAAACGGGAGAAATTCACACTTCTGACTCTGGAACAGCATAAATTCAAAGAGAAGCCTTCGTTAGCTTTTGGCAAAACAGTCCGATACCGCCACGCCTGTAGATTTCATTTGACTTCCTTGACACCAAAATTAGCTATTTATCAACTTTCACACCTGAGTCAAATACACAGCTTCCCTCAGGTGTGAATATGTTGATTACGTGCACGAGGTTTGAAAAGCAGGCCGTGTGACGGGGGCCGTCTGCGGTGAAGGTGAGGCTCGGGAAGTGCTGCTAATGTATCTGGGAAGAAGTGGTGTCATGGGTTCAGCGTCGCCTCATATTTTACCAGCTTGGCTGAGGGCCAGACAAGTTTTGTCTGGGTGTGGTGGAGGGGACGAGGGGGGGGGGGGGGGGTAGTGACTGCTGAGTCAATCAGCACAAGCAGAGATGGTGTTGGGTCAAAGTCACGGTGTGGGGGGGGGGACATGAAAGGGAGGAGGCGGCCGTGCTGCTCTTTCACACAGACGTCGTGACGTAACGCTGTTAGGTGTTGCAGCGCTTGCGATGACACCTAACAAACAGGCTCCGTATCACAGTGAATTCCACATCTCTGGGCTGACGCCAGTAACCACGCAGGGCTCTGCTGTGGCCTGCTTCTCTGCGTGGTGTGTGGGATTAACATTCAGCTCTGTTTCCCTGGTAATGACACGCTCGCTCCCTCTGTTTTCACCAGGCTTTATTTCAATAAGAAATCATCCATTATTTAGCTCCCAACCTCTCTGCCCTGTTCCCCTCTCTCCCTCCCTCGCTGCCAGCCTCCCCTCGGATCGGGGGCACCCCGCTGATTTTCACTTCAAGGACGAACGTGCACGGCGGAGAGGAGAGGAGTCGACCCAGTCACCAGACAAGAGAGGGAGGGAGACAAAGTAAGGAGAGAGAGCATACACGCACACAGCTCTCAGAAGAAACGGGGGAAATGTGTGACCCAAATATACATTGCTTTGTACTCTGGTTCAAAGTTTCCTGTCCTCTCCACCAAACATTCAAGGAGAAGGGGAAAAACACAACAATGAATAAATCATACAGCAACGGAAACCTACTGCCGTGCTGTTCCTGAAGAGGAAGGGAGAGAGAGACAAAGACGCAGAGACGGCGCCGAGGAGAGCGAGAGACTTAAAGCGAGTTGAAAGTGAAACGGAAAGAGCAAACACCTCTTTGGTCTTTTGATGGCACTCTTATGGAACATGGTATTTCTTGATTCGCTCTTAAATCCATCATCAGTCAAGCTAATAACTCGACGTAAGTGCTCGCTGTGAAGCAATAGATCACATACACCAGGCGCTGTCCCCTGTGAGCACTCAAATTACGGGAGCCAAACAGTTGGAGAGCCTATTAACCAACTCCAGACTTTGATTCAAAGTGCCTTTTTACTGCGAGAGCGTCTCAAATTAACAGATTACGTTTGATATGGGAGGGCCACGCAGATGTTTGAAACAGTGCAAAAGAAAAGTGAGACTGTGCGGATTATTTTAGAGAGTATACATGTTCTCCAACATATAAGGTCAAATGTATACTTTGTTCCAAAAGTATACATTTATAGCTTTGCAGGTATGCTGTGTCTACACACACACACACTTCTCTCCTGTGTGGATTTGCACCTGCCACAAAGTCTATGACAATATTAACCAGCTGTGGTACTTCCTGATGGCCCCCGTGTTGCACAACATACATCAGATTCAGCGTGACGGCTCTGAAGCACAGGGAGACCCACCAGAGAAGCTGTCAGACGGCGGGCCGGGTCCCACTTAGCAGATCCATCCCCGCCTCAAGCCTCAAACGACTCCAAACGAAGGCCATCTTCAGAGCGCACGGTGGGCTGAGGCACAAAAAGCCATCGCTCCGTCTATCACAAGAGAACGCTGCTAATGATGATGTTTTTCTTCAAGTGCACAAACATCCAGTCCGGTGAGGTTTATGCGCGCGTGTCTGTGCGTGACAGAAATGTCTTTCTGCATTACACTTCTGCGGCGGCAAGATGTAATAATTTCCCTTGAAAACTGGGGCTAGATGCATGCTTCCTAATGATGGAATCTTTTGATGTTTAAATTAGGATATCACACACGAGGAGCTATCCTCTCAGGGCCGCACCTTCTTATGACAAGATTAGCAGCAAAGCAAAGCCATTACTGTGGTTTATTTCTGCCCCAGCCAACTCCCAGACACAGGCACAGGGGTAGGCAGCCATCCAGAGAGAGAGAGATGCTGGAGGAGGAGGGAGGGAGGGAGGGAGGGAGGGAGGGAGAGTCAAAAAAAGCAATGAGAAGAGGTGATACAATAAATAGCAAGGCAGAACCCAGAAAATAAGAAAAAGAGGGAAAAAACTAATGGGGTACACACTCTTTATAGATCCCATCCAAACCACTTATTTATAGATCATCTGTGAAGCACATATAAACCTCGACTTCATATTCCTGTCAGCCTGTCACGATGTCAGCTTTTACATATTTTGCTGTCAACACACTGTACAGCGATAAGAATTAATAACGCTGTAATGCTGACAAGCGCTGAGACGGACTGGTACCAACGTTTACTGACTTGGCTGACTGTCCCACGAGAGCCCAGATAGCCGCTGTGTGCGTTGATAGGACAAGAAAGGGAAACTGAAATTGACTGACAATAATCACATTTTACAAAAAGACATAAAACACCACCACTACGGAGCATTCGCCTGTGTGACAACTTTATTTTCCAAAAAGCCTGGGTTTGGATAGCTGCTAGCTACCTGGATATACAGCAATAGAACACCTGGTTACTCATCAACATGCATGGCGATGCTGGTATTTAACCATCCACAGCAGCAGGACACAGTTGTTCTGCACTTGCTGGGGACAACAAATTAGCCACATATGAGCCAAATCATGTCCTTTACAAAAGCAAATTGGCTCCTTGAGTTACAATTGTCCCTTTATCTGGAGAGACTGATATAGTTTAGCTATGTTAAACCCATTTAAAGCCTTCTGTGGTGATTAACAGTTCATACTGTGGACAGCTCCTGGTGCTGAAATAAGATTTAATGGGACTCGCCAGATGACAAGCAGATTCAGAATAAAGCACAACACAAACAAGTATTATTTTACCATAAACTCCTCACAAAGACAAATGCCAGCGGGATTAGATTATAAGCAACAGTTGCACAGCAAAGACAGATGCCTGGACCTGCACTGGCAAATAAGCTGAAGATAAACAAACATACTCGTCTGCAAAAGTCCTATTTATATTATCTACTGTTCAGAAGACAGACAAGATGTCTTCATACAACCGTAGTACAACCCAACACGTTTCTGAAAAGACACGGTGAAAGGGTTAAAGTTGGAAGACAAAAACGAGGACAACTCCCAGACATAACACCGTGCTAACGACCTGTCAATCACAAGGTAGCCCCGCCCTAAAGCATCCCCTGCTTTATGGTCTGTGTGACTCTAAATGGACCATAATGTACGAAATGAACATCATGCTGTATTGCAGAAGACTTGAAACTACATATTGAGATGTTTACAATGTTTACTGAGGGAATAAATCAAGAGAGAAGTCGAGTCATTTTCTATAGACTTCTATACAACCAGAGGAGTCGCCCCCTAGTGGTCACTAGAGAGAATGCAGCTTTAAGGTACTCTCTTTGGCTTCACTTTACAGTGAGGCCTTAAACCCCATGCAGTGATTTCATGGCAACAATGACAGCATATAACAGGTCTCACACACCCACACACACACACACACACACACACACCAAGGTTGGTGTTCTGTGAAATGTTGCTCGGCTGAACAGGGGGCATTACCTGGGCTTTCATGGCGGAGAGTGGCTGCTGGGTATAGGTAAAGCACTGAGAGCCCTCCAGCACTCCACTCTTTCTCTCTCCTCGCTTGCCGCGGTTGGGGAAGAGAGCTCAGGCAGCCGTTAGGACAGTGAAGAGAGGGCCGGCGATGGCGGGTCCCCTCTGAGGCCCTTTTCATGCTCTCAGGTTGAGTCACAAGGGCCCACTTCATCGCCGTTATCCAGGGATGGGAAATACATAGCTTCTCTTTAAAACTCTGACCCGGCCTTTTAGTCCGGTGCGCAGGGGGCCGATTATCCTCACTCACCCTTTTAAAAAAGTCATATGAACACACATACACACTCACTCACATAGAGATATAAGCACATTAGAGAGTGGCACACACACGCATACAGAAGATACATCCGCCAAGAGGCTCGTATTGGCAGAGGCTACAGCCCCGACTCAGGGACAGATCTATATTTAAGAGGGGATACAGTGAGCATTTAACCTGGGAGTCGAGGTGACTTTGAGTGAGTCACAGAGGTGTGGGAGTTGCTTTTGTGGGTGCCGGCGAGCTCTTTCTGCTGAATGTTCTCTGCCAGTGAGTCAGCCAGTCAGTCAGCGAGCTGAGAACTAAGGGACGGCTTTGCCGAGTCTTCTTTTGAAGAGGACCTTGGGCTCAAGGTAAAACACGCTGAATGTTTTAACACGCGCTCAAAGTTTCATGCTTGTGTGAAGCCTCGTATCTCATCCCAGCCAGAGACGGCCCGCTGCTAGAGCCAGTCCTCTCAAGCTTTGAACTTCTCTGCGACAGGTGAAACAGACCGGTGGAACTCAGGACTCAAGCGGAGATAAACAAACCAGCGACTCATCAGTGTTGGCTTTCTGTGTTTGTGTTTCCCGGTCGCCCCCAGCTATGTTCGCTCATTAGCTCGCCGCGTCCAGTACCTCGCTAGATGAAAGATGAAGCCAAGGACTGATAATGAAAGACAATGCAGATAACAGCGACAAACAGCGCACACAAAGCCCCGCTGGGAGCCCGTTTCTCTGGTCCACGTCGCTGGAATGGGTGGAATCTGCTCTGTGGTTGTTATTACAACAATACGAATCAGACTTTCAAATGGGATCAGCTGGGCGGTTTGGGGGACACCAACTGCTTCAGCAGTTCTGTGTCAACGTTGGTGGTTTGTCCATCCAAGCTGTGCATGACTAACCTTTAATGTCTTCACCTGGCTGTTCTTAGGTTTCTGCTAGTTGAGACACTCGCTTTATTTTGAAAAAGCCTTTTATTTGAGCATTTTAAGACTTGGGAAATATATGCATGGGCAAGACAAGTTAGCATCTGCTGTGCTGAGAAATGCTGTAAGTACTCTGTTTACAAGCATGTTTTCTTTGCCTGAGGCAGCGGGCCTGCAGGGTGATGGAACAGCACTGAACACAATTCTTCTTGTACTGCTGGCTGCCTCCTGCTTCTGTTATTAAGTCCACAGCGATGCCAAGCGCCTGTACACAATCCTCTGTTGTTTGGGTGTGCAGCGCTAGGTAGCGTTAGCATCACCCCGGCAGCCGAGCAGAGGATAAAGCGTGTGTTTCAAGTGGAGGAATGCCAGTCAGCCATGAATCCCTCTTTTCCCTGCAGCATCTCCGGCATCTAATCCATGACCACGGACATCCCCCTCATTACCGCCAAATTACATGCAAATTCCCCCAAATAAATGAGTTTTAAGTACTTGACAACCTGTCAGCCTTCGAATATTGAAACGTCCTGACGGCTAGATAAACAATCAACAATAATCACTCTATGCAAATTTGATATTTCCTGCACAATTACCAGAGGAAGAAACACCCACTATAAATAACTGGACACACAAAGGCATCTGGCATTTGTTCAGGTTTTGAACAGATACGGATGCAAATGAAAGATTCTTTAGGATGTAATTGATTCAAACGCCTCTGCGCCTCCTCTGCCTCCTTTTTATTGTTCTTGTTTTTCTTCTTCTCCTGGCACTTGTTTTTTTCTCCCCTTCTCTTTATCTCGCCGCTTTCAACGTACACAGATAATGGCTGATGTAAATGAGTGAAGGAGAGAAAGGGGAATAGAGAGGAAGCAGAGAAGAGGACGTGAATCACCCTTTCGTCGGCTTCTTGTTTTGTCTTTTCGAGTGCAGGCTGCATGCTTTAGAACAGAGATGTGTGCAAAATAACGGGCTCTGATGAAGTGGGTTGGAAATGACTGTGGAATTGAATGCCGGCTGGGAAACGGCGAGCTCTGTCCGTTGCTTGTGAAGGAGATTACTGTGCGCCTCACCCCCCCCTCGCACCCGCTCCTCCACAACACCCAGAGATTAAGACTGACAAGAACATATCAAGTAATTTCAGGACAAGCAGATCTCTCACTCTCGTCTCTCTTTTGGAAACACTCTTCTCTCACTGCCTCTTTCTGCTCAGTCCAGCTTTTTTCTCTGTCTTTTTTTTGTCTCCCAATCTTGCCTTTCCATTTGTCTTCTTTCATCTCACTCACTGTCTTCATTTGTCTGTCTTCTGTCCACACTCAGAGGCCTGGGAGGCTTGTCTTGAAGGTGTAATGTGTGCCGAGTCTGACGCCGGTGACCGCCAACCTCCAGGATCAGGACATCCATTAGTGGGAGCTAACGGCTTCATCCCTGCCCAGCGCCGCTCCCTCCCGCTGGGCCTCTCCATCGCAGACTCCCCCCCTTTCCTGACGGCCTTGGATCGCAACTCTCTGGGCTTCAGGTTCATGTTTTTATCGCTGCGAAACACTCCCAGTGTCAGGGGAGACGCTGCTGTGGCTGCCATCCAGAATAAAGGGGTTTGGCTATATCCCATCACTCCTGGATGTTTTAAGTGACTGCTCAGATATGTGTTGCTTGCATTGTGTTTGCAGATGCATTCCTTTTACTTTTGATTTTGAACACTGGTATCGGATCGGTGTAACCTGATCTGTTCACCTACACCAAGGTGTCGTTTTGGTCCTTTGTCATGAGCACATGGAGTGACGAGAAGCCGCACCTGGCTCATCACCCTCTGGATCGTCATCAAGTGAATCCTAAAGTAGTCCAGTGGATGCAGAATCATAACGGTCCATAACTCACATGATCATAGACTTTAAACTGTCACTGTATCATGTTGTGTCAGTGCAAGTTTTCCAGATAGTCTCTAGAGTCCAGAATCATCTTCTCTGTCCAGTGAGATTCTGGTCATCTGGTGCACAGTCGCTTCATCCACTGTAGGTAATCCAGCCATGACAGCTGCTGAGGTTACCCTGGTTACCTTAAAGCACCACAGCACTCAGATATGTATTTTTACTTTGTCCTGTTGGGGAACAGAAGAAGATGATCTCTCCACTGAGACACCGCTGGGAGATGAGGAGCATTCAGATGAGGGCGATGTGAGAGGCGAAGGGCTGCAACTGATAGGAGGGCCGTGGTGGACATGGGCTTGTGGGAGACGATGGGGGGGGGGGTAGACGAGCGGTGCCGTTATCAATCACAGGCTGCTCTATTAATTTCATCAAGGCCCCGGTGCCTGCTGACATTAAATGGCACGCTGGTTGGTCCGATGGCGTCCCTGAGGTGGCAACACGGCCGGCCGCCGCTTTTGAAATGCAAATCAGGCTTTAACCTTAAACAGAGCCGCCCGGCCGGAATTATCTTTCTGCCTTCGAGTCAGGTGCTCCCCTCCCTCCTTTCTTTTTTCTCCCTCCCTTCACACCCATCCCTCCATTCCCCCTCCCCTCGTTCTTCCACCAAGTTGACCCCTGGGGTACCGGGGATGGAGAGAGCATCTTTCGAAGAAGCGACAGATAAAGGCAAAGGTGGAGGAGGTCGGGAAAGGAAGAGGGGGAGGAGGAAGGGAACGGCAGTGCTGACACCAGCATTCTGTCCTGATGAAGGGGCAGAGAGCCACCGCCGAGCCCAGGGATGAAGACGTCTCAAGGACAAGAAACATGGGGAGGAGGATGGAGCCTGGAGGAGGGTGTGGGGGGGGGCATCTACTCCCGAGGACGACCACACACAACCCGCCTCCTTCCGTCTGTGTGACTACACAAAACTGAGTAAAACTCCAGGCAATCCCCCGCCACAATCCAGGCCACCTGAAATCAGTATGCAATCCAATACGCATGCCCGATGCCTTTGGCCTCTGGTTTAAAAAGAATACGCCGTTAGAGGAGCCGCGCCATTAGAGCTGTCAATATTGTGAAGCATTAGCGTGGGCCCAGACAAGGAAGGATTGGTTACCAATATGCAAGAAGCTGCCATTGTTCGGGAAGGCTTTTTCCTCCTCTTTCTTCTTTATCTGAGCAGACTGAACACATTAATTTTAATTGAGACATCAGACGAGAGTGAAACAGAGAGCGCTGCCTGGACAGGCGGCAGATACATGACGGAAAGAAAAAAACATATTCAGATGGTGACTAAAAAAAAAAAAAAAAAAAAAGGGAAGAGGGAGAGGAAGCGGGGGGGTGAAGAAAGGAGGTCCCCGCGGCAACACAAACAAACATATGATAAACACATGAGAGCTATCTCTCTCTTTATCTTTCTGCCTCCTCTGTTTCTCTCCCACTTCCATTCCTCCGTCTCCTTCCTCTCCTCTCGTGTCTTTAAAGAACAAAGCAACGCTAAGCAAACTCTTTCAGCACACGAGTTCTCCACACACACATCTCAGTAACGATACGTTCGCTGTAAACAGCATTTTGTACAGTTGATGCAAATCAAGATCCATATGACTCAGCAAGCGTTACTGTAGCTCGGGGATTTGATTTCACTGTGATTACCAATGTGCAGCTAAACCTTTTGAGAATATTGAGTTTATAAACTCCCCTACACTGAAAAGTATCATTTAACTTGACTCCTTAAAACAAGTGGAATCTGACACCGGAGTAACAACAGGTTGTAATGTTCCCGCAGCACTGGTCGGTTGTTTTTTACAAGTTATATATGATGTGGGTATTATACACTTTAAAGACTTGTGCCAATATTCAGAGATATAAGTGTGTTTTAGAAGAAGTGTGCAAAAGCTTGCTGTCTGCATGTTTTAATGCATGCAGGTATCGGTTTGTGTGCTTCCATGTGTGTGTATACACACAGCCAGCATGTGCACACACTCTGTATGCGTCTTCAGGAGCCAGGGGAAAGAGGCGAAGGAGCCGTGGAAACGAGGAGCTAAGCCCGGGATGTTAAGCACGGGGAGACACCTGGCACGGAAACTTAAGTGCTTCCACCAAGTATCATCAAGCCAAGATTAAAAGCGTCGAGGGGGAATAGTGGGAGGAGAGGGATGGAGAGTGAGGATGAGAGAGGGGGAGGGAGTGATCACGCATATGACAAGTCGGGGGAAGAAAAAGAAAATCAAGAGAGGATAAGGAGGAGGAGAGGAGGGGGGGGGGGATCTGAAGGCAACAGCGTTACGGTAAAAATGCAGTTTGTGGCGTACAGTTATTAGGACACACTGGACATGAAAACACACACATGCAAAACATAGAACACAGGTAGAAAGCCACATTCTTTGCTGCTTGGCAGATAATAACAGGGTGTTATTCCCCTTCACCAGACAACATGATGATTGGTGACATATGGACTGCACAGAGAGGGGGGGGAAGGTAAACACCACACTATATACAACCATCCTGCATATCGCTGCTGCCACGTAGAAACCAAAAGTATTAAACATTTTTCGATGTATTTTAAAAAGGTTTCCCCGACTGCTGGATGCTTCACCTCACAACACTAATCGCCATAATTGGAGTTATGAGGTTTTACTCCACAAGTCCCCCGCCTGAAACCGCATAGCCTGATTACCAGACAATCCTGCCTCAGATGTCTCTGTTCAGAGACTAGTCTGTCAAGGGCCCACTGATTACTGTGCACAAATACCAGGCTAATATTCTCCGTCGATGGCAAACAACAGGATGTGTGCACTGCAATCTATGGCTGAGTTGTGTGTGTGTGTGTGTGTGTGTTTTTTGCTCCAACTCGTCTTCAGAAATCGGTGTTTTGATTGCAGAAAGTAACTGCGTGTACGCCTCTTTAAAAAGACGTCCATGCTCTCTCTTCCCCATTTGCTGCCACTCCTGCGAATGGTTATTATTATCGTCATCAGCGGAGAACGGTGAAATCAGGGCCCCGACGAGCAATCTCTAACTCAATCTCACCCACCACTGCAAGAAATATCCAACACCGGGGAACAGAGTCAGCGTCTTCTTCAGAACTAGCAGGAAACCTGCCTTCAAAGTGTAAATGTTTAAATGTTATATTTTCAAGAAAGCACAAATACTTTGATAATAACGTGACAATCTGCTTTTTACATGATATCACTGAACATTATTGCCATAAAACTGACAATTTCTCACAAAAAAAATAATAAAAAATCAAATTTTCAGGGGTAAGAACAGAAAATATTGCCTCAATTTCTCACTCGATTAAAGAAAAATGTGATTTGAAGAGCGAACGTGTGACTAAGCGGCTTGTTAGAACTGGTATTTTTTGCAGAGTATCTCCCTCTCCATCCACTTGTCTGCATCCTACAGTCGCGTTGACAAGAGGAGGCTTACAACCGGCACACACAAGACCCACTACAGGCTTAATAGCGTTTCAAGTGTTTTCTCCGGGACTCGAGTTGAATCTCCCGACTGAACAACAGGCCGGCGGAGACGTGAAGGGGCTGGAGGAGCGGCGATGGCAGCCAGTTGGAATGCACATGCAACAGTCTCCAGATAACTGCACAACAAAATGAGATCTGGCAAAATGAGCAGCTTCTACGAATGCTTGTCTGAGGTCAGCGTTGCTTTTAGATAGAGCGATGACGACGGTGCTGCTGCTGTTGGTTATCAGGAGGAATTGACTCAGTATTATTATATTCAAGGAGGAAATTAAATGGCAAATTAGATGACCCTCGTGTCCACTAACGCCATTCAGAGGCCAGTGAGTCATGACTGTGATTCCTCTGTCTGGCAGTGAGTCAGGTAGATAGCCTGGCTGTCTCCAGGACATAGGAGGAGAGCTGAAGTTAAGCTCCTTCTGCGGCTTAGCATCAATAATCCAACCTACAATTCTCCTCTCGTTCTGAACCCAGAGAGAGGATGAAAGATTTAGACTTTCACCCTTGGTCCCTGCAGCCTTGCTCTTTCTCTCGCCCTCTTTTTTTACTCCATCTCTTGCACCTATCCATCGTCGCTCTCCTCTCCCTCTCTGTTTGTCTCTCGTTATCCTTCACCCCGTGACTCAGAACAGGAAAAGATCTTGTGATGATTATTTCACAAGCGTGCCGATATCATCTTTGCGGGTTCTCTTGCTTCTTCTCATCTCAGAAGAGGTTTACAAAGCACTGGACAGTGCCTCTCCGGGTCATCCTTACCTTGAACAACTATTAGTTGCCTTTAAATATGGACCACGCTTAATACCAATGGATATAAACAGTGTAGTATCGTCTGCATAGAAGGAAATGATGTTAGTTGGGGTTTCACAACTACTAATCTTTGCTAGTCAAGAGGTTTTGAAAAAGAAGTCCTCAACTAGTCAGGGTTTGGGTGTCGTGCAACAATGGGATGCAGATGTTTTAAATGAAGTGATTCAACAAGAGGTAAGACTATGATTTGACTGTTGATTCTTAGTCGGGGATACAAATTCCCAGGGTCAAGAATGACCATTCAAGCGTCATGTCTTCAAGATGCTGTTCCCTCCACACATTGACAAGTCAAGCATTTGTTTGCAACCCTTAAAAGCATCGTCAGTACTTCCTGTGTTTAAAGCCACTAATATCACAATAAATCTAATTTATTGTGAAGCATCTTCAGGAAGTGATGTTTTGGTAACCGCACTAGCTTTTCTGTTATTAGTTTACTGTAAATGAACAGAGAGCAACTGGGCAAATAGTAATAACATATTAATAAATAATTATAATAATTTCAGCGATTTTGCTCATGCTTCATGATGCCAAAATATTACATTGACTATGATGACTAATTTAGAAAATTAAAAAAAAAAAAGAGTCTGTAAAACAGACAAAAGGTTTGAAGAATGAGAGAAATGAAACAGAACTCATTCCGTCTGCAGGAACCTCCTCCCACTGATCCTTCTGTCCTCCGGCTCGTTTGGCAGCTCGTGTTGCCTCTCGACTGGCATCTAAAGGCTTTGATGTAGTCGGCAGACGCCAGGCGAGCACCGTGGTAACCTGTGTTTGAGAAGTCTGTGAGCGGCCCTCTCTACATCCCCTCTCTCTATTCCTATCCTTTTGTGTCCGTCCGTCTCTCTCTGCCCGTTAATGAGCCATGCAGGACCGCCATCATTCTGTGTAGTCATGTAGAGAGTCAGAGGGAGGGGGGAAAGAGCTGGGAAGACAGAAAACGGGTGAGACACAGAGGAGAGAGTGGGGACATGATGTTTTCCCTCACCTCCTCCCTAATCAGGCCCGTCTCCCGACCAAACACCACACGGCAATTAGACCTGACAGTACTCCGACTCCCACAATCCCACCAGGACGACACATTCAAACACTCAAATCAACACGAGGGGGGGAAATGCCTGAAAGCCGACACAACTTCAAGAAAACAGAGCAGAGAAGCAAGCGCCGAGGTAAAAATCTCAAAACTATAAAGACAGAAAATACAAAACAATCACATTTTGGCGTCCCACCGTGCATGCATGGCCGGATGTTTTGTGGGGAAGTGGTCATGACTGTGTGGGGGGGGGGGGGGGGGGTGCACCAGCAGTCTGCGGTCCCCAGAGGACGCCTTTTGGAATAGTGGGACGATAACACATACAGTTGAGCTCGCTTGCATGAACAGTGAGCTAATTGGGATAATTAGTTTGTTACCTCGCTCGTTATTGCATTTTAATGTGGGTTCCAAATGATCGCGAGGGGAGGAGTGGGATGCTGCACGTTCGTTATGTTTATGTGAGCCTCTACTCTCTGCTCATGGCTTCATGCACGTAGACATTTATATTTTAGCCGACTTATCGGCTTGCATTGAGCGAGGAGGTAGAGTTACAGGGACCTATTCAAACACACAGTAACTCTTATGGAAAACAAAACGCTCACAGAGTGGAACAGCATTAATCTGTGGGAGTGTTGAACGTATTCCAAGAGATATTTTGTAGAACAATTTGCATTTTCAGAGCCGGATGTTCCCCCCCCATCCGTGGTGAAATATCTAATTCTACTCCGGTAAATGATTTTCTACATTTTCCAGCGTGTCTTCCGACAACTTCCAGAGAAGGGACGTATGGACTTGTTGCCTTCAGCTGGGGGGTTAAATGCGTGGGCAGGGAGAGCGATAGCGATGCACGTTTTTCCAGGCAAGATGCAACATGTGCTGCGGCTGGATTTAATTATGGACGGCTGGCTGGTAACTCTTCCTCCTCTATGATGGATTAGTGCCTTTATAATAGTTAAACATCACCGGGAAACGGCCAAAGGTGCCCTTGTTCTTTACTAAAGGGAGATCTGATCTAAATCCAATGATGTTGTTGATAGATGAAAGAATAATCCGTCGTATTTCTCAACGTGACATCGTGTCTTTTAGTGTTTTATGGCGTATTGTTCCTTTAGAGTACACCTTGACTGCTGTAGAAGCTAACCGCACAATGTTTTGGCTGCGGGAGAGTTTTCTCGAATGTATACGCTGCCTTGCCACCCATGTGTGTGCTACATGTCTGAGGCAGAATAGAAGAGCCTGTGTCCAGCTGATGACAGCTCCCTATCTCCCCTCTTCAAGAAGCCATTCCAACCGCACGCATCAAAAGCCAACTCTCTAGAGCAAAGCACAGCAATGATTCCAGATGAATCATTCCCTCGCGGAGCCACTTGATGCGTTCAAACGCACCCGTGACCTCCAGCGCTGCCTCTTTCTACATCATATAGCCCGGGAGTATAAAAGCTTATTAGCTCAGAACATTGTTGATACGCTTGTTCGAAGGCAACGCACTAATGAGGCGTCGCAGGATGCGAGCAGCCGCCCGACGATCCTTTTGGAGATGGAGGAGCACAATACACTGCTAATGGCATCTCATTCGCAAGTGGGTAAATAAAAAGGAGCGATGAAGTGCAATATTGCTTTACCATATCAAAGGAAGTGGCATCCGCGGCTGTCTATCGCCATGTAGACGGGTGAGCAGGAGGGCGGACTTCTGTCGGCACGTGATGGATGCGGGGAGGCGGTTGGAGAGGCTGACGGAGAAAGAGAGAGACGGTGAATACTCACAGGCAGACAAATAAACAGAACAAGTACAAGCAACAGACAACATGACATTGCATTATAATGAATCTCGGCATGTTAGTTAAGGAAAGACTTATAGAAACACATTTCAGATGAAAGAGTGCATTACTTTTTCAACTATACATCCTTTTAGTCATATTTACTTCAGTGTTTGTGCATCTTACTGACAGAACCAGATACTTGCACACATTTGTTGACACGCTGAGCAGCAGCTCCATTGCAGCAGCTCATCTGCTCAACAGCAGCTGTAAAAAGAGAGGATTTCTCAACGTTATCCGTCTGTTTTAGGTGCCAACTGTCTGTGAAAGGCCTCGTACAGGAGCTAAACATGGACACATGTCAGACAGACGTTCTCCTGTGTATCAAATCAAGCGCTTCCTAAACTAACAGCGAGTCACCCGCCAGCCATCGAGATGTTTTGGCTTGCAGCTGCAGTCCCGAGTAGAAGAGGAACACGCTGTGAGCGGGACGCTCTCTGTAACCTGCTGTATTCAGGTGGAGAAGAACCTTTTCTCAAGTCTTGTTTTGATGAAAAAGGTTTGCACATCAGCAGGAACGCAGCACAACATGGAAGTTGAAGCAGTGCCATGCTTATTTAAATGTGCAAGAGATCCTAAAACTGATGAATAAAAATAATCGTGATTATTATTTTAGCCATAATTGTGCAGCCCTAGCATGATAAAACAAGGAGTTTCTAGAAGTGTTACCACAGCATCCACTACCTGCTGCTGTTTGATTATCAGCTCATCCAGATTCAGCAGAACGCCGGCACACCTCGTGTTCCTGCACTGCCAGGTGACAGACAGCCTACCGGCACAGTGTAATGAGGCGCAGTGGATGTCCCCCCTTCTGTGTGTTTGTCAGCTCAGTGCTCACAGCCCTCGCTGGCCAGAGACGATCTGTACCGACAGCTTTAAAGTCGTTACACTGACAAATACTTTCTCACATCTGCTCGACTCTCATGTGACCAGACGGACTGTGATCCGTATGGATGGGCGCTGCATGACACCCTGCATACTTCTGGGAAAGTCATTTGTTGTTGGGTCCATGTACAGTTTTCAGTAATGGAGCACACTTTCTCAACCTATGTGCGATATGCTAATCAACACTTTACCTACTTGTCAGAAACCTCGCTTTGTGGGACCATGACGCTTGTTTTCAGCACCAGAGGGGATTCACTCCCAGTGTTACGGTGTTGTCTGATCACAAGCCTACATTTTTTAATTTGACTCTCCCATCATACGCGCCACAACATATGGAGTTGATGGCATCCGCAGCAATCCCTCGTTCATTACCATCCTCTCTCTCAGAGCCTCTTTTTTTTCCACTTTTTTGTAAATTCACATCCTCCTGCTTTTGCGAAAAAATGCTGAACTCCCCGGAGTGTTCGCCTCTCGTCGGGAGACTCTCACTCGAGGGCCGCCTCAGAGGGGGAAACATTTTAGACTTTGTTCTGGCGTTGAGCTCTCCGAGGGGGAACACGTCTAACAGGCCCACGTAATTAGAGGAGGAAGTGAGAGGTAAAGACAGATCCTGCTTTAGATTGGAACTCGCAGTAGTAAATCAAGTCAGCATCACTTTTCACTGCCACGTATCGATGCCAGCCTCATTCTCAGGCGCAACAGGCTGCTACTGTCAGACTAACGCCGCTAGCTTCTGAGCATCAAACAACAGAAACACAAAGTTAGCCACTAGCTGCTACAGTCACAAAGACACATTTCCTCCAGGAGATAAAAAAAAGATTCAACTAAAGACACATTTCTTATTGTTGTTGGAAAAACAAGCAGGATGGAAACACAAAGAACATCTAATAGAAGATTAAAAGGACGACAAAGCTGTTGCACAGCAAGGGAGATGTGTAAGAAAGAGCAACATAGGAGTGAATATTGGACTTGCATGCATCAAATATGACTCAAAACGAATGCATGACAATCTGTCTGTCTTCTGCAGGATGTAGACATGTCAGCCATGTCCACTCTATACAGCGATAATATGTCAGTGTTTGTTTTGCTGCCCCCATGTGGCCAAAAACAAATAACTGCTTCTTTAGACCGACGCTCGTCTGACTCGTCGGAGTTCAGTTTTTAATGATTGGTCAGGTCTAGACGGTAACCGACAATTTACAAAAACTTTCAAAAATCTTATGGCACACTGCAGTAACACACTCCCTCACACACACACCCCCACACACACACACCCCCACACACCTCACAGAGACAACTTGCAGTTTAGCCCAAACTGCGATGCGAGGCGTGCGCTCCCTCGCCGACACCCTTCTCCATTCCAGCTGAACACATACCTGCTCTCACAAGCACACACACACACGCCTTGTATTGTCTTCAGCTATGCTCAATTATTAATGGATAAACAAAGAGCCGTGAACTGTGATGGGCTGTCGGCAGGTATTTTCCCCTCTCATATCTTGGGGGCCCAGGAAACATACACAAGAGCTGAGACTGTAAACAGGGAGGAGAAGCTTAAGGTCAAACTCACTCAACGCTCGGGATGCTCGCACACACACACACACACGTGCATGTGTTCACCAACAGATACAAACAAAGTGAAGATCTGCAAGGAGTACAGATTGCCTAAAAATGTCAGGGGGAACTGCCTGTGCATGTGTGCTGAGGAAAGTGTGTGTCTCAGAGAAGTGGAGCAGATAGCTCATTTCCTCCACTGACACGGTGAGATGACTTCTCTTTCTCAGGAGGTTGGCTAGCCATGAGAAGACCGTGTGTGTGTGTGTGTGTGTGTGTGTGTGTGTGTGAGAGACTGCAGACTCTCGTGAGTAAGTGAGGATGATGTAAGAACAGTTCATCGACTTCACTTCATGCGGCGGTAACAGAACTGTTCTGAAGAAGGTTGAGCAGCTCTTACAGACTTACAGGTAAATAACACCGATAGCTGCAGGAAATAGAAATTTAAATCACATGAACACACGGAGGTGGATTCCTTCAGTGTTGTCGTCCCGGTTCTGTGTTTATATTTGTGGTTGTTTTGTTAGTTTTCAGGAAATGCTGCTTTGTTGATATCACCACGTCTCTGCATTAACTGGGAAGTGACTCAAATGAGCCATGATGTCATTCTATCCTGTCTGTCAGCAATATGGTGTCTGATTCAGCCGGCTGTGTCTCAGCGTGTCTGCCTGTCTGTCTGGCCTTCCGTCTGTTTCCGTCCGTTTCAAGTGATCACATCTGTGTGTTGTGACAGTAACATCATTTGTTGTGATTATGAAGTCGTCGTATGAAGATGCAGGTGTGCATACGTTTGCCCAGCAAAGCTCTGATGTTTTCTTCAGGACATCATGCCGTGTCCACATTTAGAGAGGAAGAGCAGCATCATCATGGCAACTCCTCACTGCAGTACGGCGGTATATCAGGGCCTGTGGTAATAATTACAGAGGAGGAGGATGGAGGGAATATTCAGAAAGAATAAAGAATATTCTCTGAGATTATAAAGTCACAAATGCACGAAAGAAAGTGTTGCTTTTTTTGGCAAGGAACCACATTTGTGCAACACTGCAGCAACAGGAGCCTGCTGAGTGCAACATATATCAATTGCAGAAGTATTTATTCATGACACAGAAAGAACGAGACAAAAAACGCCACTTTAGGAGCAACGAAACGCAGACGCTGGCAAAATGCACTGTACGACTTTATAATCGTAAATTTACCAAATCAATCTATTTTTCGTGAATTCACAACCATTAATCTGGATATTTATCAGCATATTGTCCCGCTCCCCTGCAAATCAAACGTGCATTAAAAGAACACACTGAGCTGAAGCTCACAGAGCAACACCAGCAGCTGATGAGCACGTCTCCACCACCAGCCCACCAACACACACCGCCTGCATCTCATGCACACAGAGAGGAAACGTTCCTCTGTGCACACACAAATCCATCAAACTCTGGCGTACATCTCAGACTTGTTAAGGTACCATTTGTCAGCTGCTCCTGGAGTGGCTGTGTGACTCCGCCACTAATTGCCACTGGTGCTAAATTTAGTAGGGGAGATACGAGTCCTTTTGATCAGCAGCACTGAATCTAGAAATAAAAAAAAAAAAAGGGAAAGAAATGTGCTCAGCCTCGCAGGCAAGTTTACCCGCCTCTCCCCCATCTCCCCCATCTCCCCGCCACTGGGGAATAGGTGAACTATTCCATATGTCAGCCTTGTCAATCAGCAGCAGAAATATGGGAAGTGCTCCCTCTCTCTCCCTCCCTCCCCCCCCTCTCTCTCTCTCTCCCCCTCTCTCGCCAAAGCTCCTGGGTAGATGTTGTTCGTCTCTCGGAGAACTCTGCCCGTGCTCCGGTGTGTGTTTATTTATTTCCATGTCATCATGGGTGGTTTGGAATCTCAAGACAAGAAGGGAATATTAATCAAAACAATCTCAGCTCGGAATTTTAATTGTACCGTTAATCAATCACTGTAAATGAGACGAGGGCTTGCCGAGTAAACCTGCTGCTCCACTGGTGTTCAGGAAAGTCAACGACAGCTTGGACTGAAAAAAGGAAATCTTTCTTTTTTTGTATATCAAAATACATCTCATGCTGAAGTTGAAGCTCTCTTAAGTTGCTAATCAAACAGGCGGGGAAGATGAAAGATGGTTTTCCCACATCTTAAAGAGTTCAGCCTGAAGTATCATATAAAGAAATACAGCTTTTAACCTCCTTCTTCCAGTAGCTTATTACACACTAAATACACACCCGTCTCAGGCAGTGCAGAGAGCTCACCTTGACGCCAACACGTCAGCATCTCATCACCCGCGCTGGTGCCGGAGAGCAAAGCCGTCGCTTCTCTGATTGATGGCGGCGCCATCAGGACTTTGATCATAACTCACGAACTTTATCCCTTTGAGTTCCCGCCTGCAATCAAGGTTACGTCGGATCAACTTTATCGCCTGCGTTCTGCGCGAGCGTCACCAATAAATATTACGTTTTGATCTGTTTAAGTGACGTGATGCCATCCAGAAGGCTCTTATTTTAATTAATACATTTTTCATAATCCAGCCGAATGGCTAAATAAAGGGCTTTGTGGGAAAATTGATCTCCTTGAAAAGCACATCAATAAAAGGACACAAATCACACTAAAAGCACTGTCGAAACAAGAAACACCAAGGACAAGGTTGATTTTAAATGTCTGCGTTGCATCATGGCTGTTTATTTCCTTATTGCACTTGTTGTTTGTCCTTTTTTAATATTCTAGATTGATATGAATCTTCTTCCAACCGTTCCTCACTGACAGGAGAAGCTCAGCCTGGGATAAGATGCGACTCTTGAGTCATGCTCTGTTTGAACAGCCCTAACAGGACATAAGACTCTGAGGTTAATAAGTGTGAGGAGCAGTGACATGTGCATTAAAAACATTAGCGTTTAACAAGTTGTTCAAACACAAGGGTGATGCTGACTGTGGTCCAGGATCTCATCGTTAGGTGGGAAAGACGAGCACTGTAACAGAAGAGTGTCCGGGCAGGAAGACGAGTCAAACAGGAGGTGGGGACTTGGTGACATCGTGAATATTTCCACAAACCAGACAGTAAGTTAACAAACTTAATTCAAAGAAGATGCACAAACCGCAACATCCCCGGTTTGATTCCAGATGGAGACCTTTGCTGCATGTAACCCCAGCCCAAGGAAACACATTTGTTTGTCGACAAACACCAAAGTGGAGCTCTATACTTGAAGACTCAGCACATATTTACTTTGCCTCCTCGAGCATTGAATGATTGATTGCAGCAAATCCATTAAAAAGGCCTGACTGGAGTTTGGGCATGGGCTTGTGCGAATGGCCCTTAACACCGGAAAAAAAACTAAAACCGATGTCACATCATCCATCCCGATCTCCACGGAAACAAGACAAATACACCAAACAACTAATTGGATGCAGACACGCAAAGGCACCAACAGCAGCTGTGTTTAGCGCAGCCCAGCATCTCTCCGGCACACCCACGCGTCCACAAACACAACACACACCCGCAGACGGGGGGGGGGGGGGGGGCGGCTGAGACAGCCAGAGCGATGATATCACAAATCACAGGGGCAATCAAGACCGTGTCATCTGGGAGCCGGCGTGCGGACTTGACGGTGAACAGGCTGCTAAGGACAAGACGGGATGATGGAAATGACTTCCTGAAGGACCTCCTGTTGTCCGCTGAGACCATCCTGCCTGTAACTTTGGGACAAACGTTGCATGTTGATGAGATGGAACAATAAGCGTTTTTGGTGTCACTTTAACTTGCGGCGCGATGGAAAGCGTAAAGGAAGATTTGCTGAGCTGTCGTGGAGTGTATGGTAACACAACACTAGATATGGACGTTGAAAACAAGACATAATGTAGTTATGAATTTGTTTAGCATGAAAGAGTGCGAGTGCTTCCTTTTGCTTTTACATGTGACAAAATGGACACGACATGCGATCAGTCAAAGTTTTGAAGTAACAAAGGCAGCACACTACAGTGTAAAGTGAACGTCCAGCCTAATGAAGCCAGGATATGGCCTTCACTTCAAATAGAAGATCCAGCTTTGAACCTATGGTGTGTGTGTGTGTGTGTGTCTTTACATCTACCTCTTTGAGACAGAGAGACAAAGAAAAAGCAGGGCAGCTGTGTGTGAGAGGATCTCTGCATTGACCTTGCTGCTGGCTACGACCCCCCCCCCCCCCCCACACACACACACACACACACATTTCAGTTCATCCTCGGCATCGGGCCGCCACCGCTGCCCTCTCCCTCGCTGTGTGCGCGTAAAAGCAGCACTTAACCTGGTCCCTGCTGCCTCCCACCCCGGGACCCGCTGACGGCTCACGGGCAGCCGCCTTCAGAAGGTGCAGCGCATCAAACACACTCGTGCACCGACACACTCCCTTCTGACCGGTATTCATCCAGGGGAAGTCAAACTGATCTTTCCCCGGCAAAGCAGCTGCTTTGACCTCACACCTGCAAGTTTCCCAGTCCAACCGCAACCCCAAGCTGATACTCTGTAGCTCACCACTCTGAATGCAGTGATTTAACATGCAACAGAGTGTTTTATTCCACTGTAGCATCGCTACATTTACTCGAGTGAAATATTCACAGGCTAGTTCTTCCACCACTGGTAAAATCACAGAAGCTACTCCATCGTACAGAGGATATGCAACACATTTGCCGTATCAACATGCATCAATGCCAGCATGGTGTCTGACTGTTTTGTGTGCCAACCAAAAATAAACAATAGAGAAATCAGTGACAATGTTATGTGAAATTAGAATGCTTGTAAAACATGCTGATGCACCAACAGCACAAAACCTATCCGTGTAACTGATACAGCGTCTTCACCTCTACACAGGCACACAATCTATTACTCTGCATCACTGCAGTGGGAGTGATGCAACACTTTGAGGGACCCAGAAATCCTCCCCTGATGAAACCCTTGGAGAAGCCTAGAAATCCTCCGCTGACTTCTATCGTGCTCGTGGATCTACCTGGCTGTCGGTTCTCATCAGCTGCAGCCCCGCCAGGCTCCACGGCGGGGAGGGTTCGGCCTAACTCTCCCCGTCACCATGAAATAACTGACACCATCCAGGGCCGGGGCTGGGAGGCGGTTGGAGGAAATAGCCCGGGTTGCAAAGGCGAAGAGGGGGAGGGGAATACCGCTCCGACTTGTCACAAAATATGTTGAACTGTGAGTGAAGGCAGCATTGTTTGCTCAGGGTGTGTGTGTGTGTGTGTGTGTTATCTATGCATCTCACACCCAGGACTACCGGTGGAGGCCTCCGTCTGCTCACAGGGGAGAGGGATGTGGGTATGTTACGGCCACCCGGGGCCCTGCAACCCCAGACTGGAATCGTACTGGGAGCAAGTGTACAAAGGCCTCCATCCTCAACAACACGACATACCTCCGCCAGACAGAACAAGTTACACTGCCAGCACCACCCCCCCAAAACAAGCTCGCATTACCTCACAACCAGACGACCGCGTCTGCACACTCTCTCAGCGGAACAGTGCTTCTGTGAGGGACGTGAAGGGGGGAAGCGAGGGCCTGATTACTGCTTCGCTTCTATTTGTTTTAATCTGCCGGCCATACGTTATCGAAGAATCTAAGGCCCGGCTCTCGCCACCTCCTATCCCCAAAACCCTTCAACAGAATCAGACCGATTCATCTGCTCAACACTGATGGATGGACGGCCGCTGTTTATATTCCGCCTCTGGTTCCAGAAGAGGAAACTCCCCGTGCCCAGCACAGAGTGGGCTTTGAGCGCCGGTGCACACGGCTGTGGCTCTGGACAAGCTTTCAGTTTGCCTTGAATGTTCACCTACAAAGAAAAATGATGAACAGCGCAATCATCCATCCTAAATTGGAGTAATTAGGTCTAGAGCTAGTGGATTCATACGGCCACATTTCTCATAACAGAGAAAAACTAATTTAGAAATGGATGAAAGTTGAGGTCCAAGGTTTGTTTCGATAAAAATATTCACACAGAATTATCAATCCATTGGTATGTAACAAAAAAGCCAAAATGTCAACGTTACCGCAGCGTTTTATAAATAAATAGGTCAATAAAGTCATTTGTATTTCGCTTAATTAATATCCCGACCAAACTTTACGGCAATTCATCCAATACATAAAAAAATGATTTATCCTTAATTGGAAAAATGAGCCATAAAGTAGGACAATGGAGGTCTGTGTTGTTGTTGACATGTTTTTCTGTTGCTTCAATCGGATGTTGATATCAGTTAAAAATATGTGGATTGAAAGGAAAATGTTTTGTCTTTTTAAAGATGAAGTGAATAAATCGTTTTTTAAATGAATAATCAGCAGAAAAGATGGCAGATAACAAAGTAAGACTTTCAAAGCGCTGCTTTGGTTGTGTTTTTGAAGCATCAGGCGTCAGTTCATTTGCAGTTAATTACGTTTCCATCCAATGAATCTGATACAGCCGCTGTTTTCCTCCCATCCTCTCGTCTCACATCTTCAGCTTTTTGATGGTCTGTTGGTGTTAAAAATATATCCTGCTCCAACTAAACAACACCTTTTTGAATCGTCGGTCCAAACACAAGCTGCAGCAGCGCTGGAACACCGTGCAGCTGTGCCAGGTGTGCAGCAATGTTCATTAAAAGTGACAAATACCCGATTCGTAAAGAAGTCACTGAAAGCAACATGTGCTCGATTGACACGTGTGATGTGGAGGGTGAGAGAATTCGGAGGTTTTTCTTTGAAACCCGAGAAGTCAAGCGAGAGAGATACATCGCACGGATTCATCTCCACATCTGTGTTCACGTGCACACATACGGTAAGATACAGATTGGATCATGTGATCATGTGGGAGCCGCTATTGTTCAGAAATAATTCACCATAAAGCACAACTGACATCATCGGGGCCTTATGGCTGGGTCCTGTTTTATTACATCATCGTGAGGTTAAATTACTTCAGGCTCTTACAGGTGAACAAGGTAACGGAACTCTGACAGTAACCTCCCGTATGTCGTAAACATTTTAACACTATGAACAGACCAATAAACACCTCGGCAGCATGTCTTCCTCCACTGAGATGAAGAGCTATAAAAAAAACACAAAAAGCACGACTTCAGATAATCACTGAATCACTTCAGCAGCTCTGTAGTGATGCAACTGATGAGAAAATCCATCTCACGACCAGCGTAATGACGCTGAAAATGCCTTTCGGTTGTTTGAAGTCGTTCGACAAAAAGGCGGACTGATTAGGCCGACAGGTGAAACGAAGGATTTGATGCATTGTGGGATTAATCTCGTAAATTTGAGTCGAGCGTATTTTCAAAGTGCGCTCTAGATCCAATTTGTACGACGCGTGAGGAGCATATTCATTCATCTTTTAATTACATATCATTACTAAGTCATTCTGATACCAATGGATTACCCACTGCAGAGTGTAACTAATTGCTGGACACACTTGGTACAAGTTAATCAAGAGTTTCCCTCCGAGGAATCCCTGTACTGTAATCTAATGTAGAGGAATGCTTATTCTGGAGTTGGCTACTTCCTCCTCCACATGTAATATTCATGACAGCGAGTTCTTAAAACCCTCTCCTCTGCTCACCAGGTGGGGAAGCAGGCATGCGTCTCCCGACAAAAACCCCATTCTCTGCTTTTTATAGACCCTCCCTCTCCCTCCCTCGCCGAGCGGCTAAGCTGTCCCTGGGTTCCTCTCAGCTATTGTAATCCATACACAATACCCACGCGGTTAATGGGAGAGACGGCTGCAATAAAGCAGAGGGTGCATTTCGCAGGGAGCAATTTAGCCTTCAAACAATATGCCAAGGTTTGCTTCCTTGGGACAATGCAGAACACGGGATATAGTCATTACAGTTTGGACTAGATGACGACAAAATGAAACGGTGAGTCCTTGTGAATGTGAGCACATGTGCTTTTAGAGGAATGTTCTGGATGGCGGAGCGGCGACAACCCAGCATGGAGTCCTTTTAGTAAGCACAGTGTCCGGCCGCTATCGCTCATCTCAGCCGGCTTTCAGGCTAAATGCGAAACCCACCTGGGCTAAAGGAGAGGCCCTCGCCCCTGCATGCTTTGTCTCCCCCCCTCCCTCCCGCTCCACCGTGAGGATACACAATACCTTCCTCGCACTAACCTGTGGGGACAATGGACAATAAAAAGCAATCATTCTCACTTCACCGGCACAATTACTGTACAACTTAACAGCCCCGGCTTCCCCCCACTGCCGGCAGAAAGTGAGAGTAGAGGAGCGATACAACAAAAAAAAAAAAAGACTTCTTTTGATGCGAACATGGCTTCAACTTCGCTGCCGCTTGCTCCTCTTCCCTCCATTTCCCCCGGTGATAAGATACACAAGACTGAGCGCACTGGCACGGTGCATGCTGGGATAATGTGGCAGCGTGCTGCTAAGCACTTCCTGTCCACAGCGAGTGCAGGGGGTTATAGCTGCAGCGGGGATGGCTTCCCTCACTCCTTCCACAAACTGAGAGTGAATTAGAGTTAGAAGTTCCTCCATAGAATAAAATGCAACTTTCTCACAAACATCAATGTGGCTCCGTGCGTCCACTGATACCGGCATGGCTGGCTGTGCTTCATTAAGATGGTACGGATACCAGTACCTCAGCCTGTCATTAATGACGACAAGGCCCACCACTAAATACATGTCCACTGTTAATTATCACAGGCCATGTCTGTTAAATATCACATTCCTCCCTCTAAACAGTGGGCAGCTCTCCCTTGCAGTCTCATCTGTCACTGTAAATGTCATCACTTTATTCTCTCGTTGGGGACCGTGACAGGCCCCGCTTTATCTCCTTTGCCTTCCATTCTCCCTGCTACAAAGATTCCCCTTTCCTTTCTTTTCTTTCCACCACTCGCTGCTGTATCCGCTTTCCACACGTGGCAAATGATTGCCCGGGTAAAGGTATTTTCTGTTTCAATCTTACACTTTCCCAAGAGAGAACAAAAAAAAAAAAAAAAAAAAGGGGAGACAAGCTTTCTGCAGCTGGTTTCACTGAGAAAATTGTTCAGAATTGCCTCATTCCAGGGCAGATTAGCGAATGCATACAATCCCAGGCTAAGTGCTATTGTGCACCACAATTTGGCCATTATACTTTGTCTTTTCCATTTAGAGAAGCCCTACCCAATTAAAGTAATACAGCCCTTCCAATACCTGCTCCCAATTAAATCTGGGCGGTATTACCTGCCTTGATAGAGCCGGCCAGGGCTCCTCAACACTCACTTGCATTCATTAGGCCTATTCAACGTGACGGAGCTGATGACAACGATTCAAGTCGCTCTCCTTCCATCCCTCCCCCTTGCCACTCTCTTCTCTCTTGTTCTCCCCCTCTTTCCAACGGGCTCTCACTTTCTTTCTCTCTTTTTTTTGTCCCTGCCTTTCTCTCTGTCACTCCTCTCAAGACCAGAAATGCCCGCCGCTTACTCAGAGGATTCAGAACTGGCTGGGGAATAGAGGGGAGTGAGGGTCCCCCCCCCCCCCCCCTTTTCTCTTTCTTTGACATTTTCTCGCCTGCCCCTGGTTTTGTTTCTCAGGTAGCTCGGGTTTTTCTTTTTTTCTTTTTCCAGCTCATTGTGCCTTTTTCAAATCCTTCGTCCATGCTGCTTGGTTGGCACCATCTTAAAGCCCCAGCGCCACAAAGAAAGAGCTTGTCCAGGCCACTGACTCGATTGACAATTTCCGAGTGTTAGAAAAAAAAAATTCCACAAAAGCCGGAGCTCGGGGTGCTGCTGAAGTGGGGGGGGGGGGGGGGGAAGCCGTCAATATGACATGTCTGCTGTCCAAACCCATAACCACCAGGTGTTTGTAGCCTTTCAGGAGAAATCCGTCATATCCAACCGCTCCAATTCAACTCATGCAAAGAAACTTTTCACAGTGTCACATTTCATAAAGCTGCGGTTATAATGAGGCGGGCCAACAGAGGGAACACTGACAGTAGTTGCACTTAAAGCTGGGACGAAGGCCATTCAAATGTGCACGTATCCGAAATTAACATGCTGTGAACACATTCACGGATTTCCTCAGAGGGATACAACTCGACAAAAGCAGCAACTCATTTCTGTTATTGAACATATCAAGAAGCAGGTGCATACATCCTGCATTCATATAGGTGAATGCACAGGGTTATTATACTGTTACACAAAGAGTATCCATCATGGGTTGGGATCTTTTTGATATAAACTGCCATTTTAAATTAATAAAATGAATAATAAAGACACCACTTTGTAGATGAATATAAAAAATACTTTTTAATACATCTATATAAGCAAAACAACAACATGCGTCCCATTATGAGAACACCAACTATATATGAGAGCAATACACACGAGGCTGCCGTCCTTGTGAAAACATCCACATCTCTAAATCATCAACTCCACCTAACTCCACCAGTCTGCTTCATCAGCAATCAGCAACGAGCATCAGCGTAAAGACCCGACTGCACAACTTCCAACGGCTGTGAAAGACGTCATGCGGAAACCCTCTGTCACACGTATAGCTGGTGCCATCGGTAGTGCTTGATGAACGCATCACACGGCACACGGAGATAAAAGTCACTTTTGCAGGTTTACATCTTTCCATCAAGCACCTAGAAGAGCCGCATTGATACATCCTCCCTGTCCCATTGGGTTTTACTCGCAGTGACATTTGGAGATGGATATGATGGCAGGAAGGAGGAAGAGGGGTCTCCTGTATGGGAGTGACATTCTCAGGACCCCCCATGAGGGGAAGCCTCTGTGTCCCGCTCAGCCGACGATATCAACCGTCGTCAATCCTCCGGAGGATCAGCGGCCTCTGCCTGCCCGGCTCGCAGCCGAACAGATGAACGTAATACCAAACCAACAATGTTTGTTGTTGAAAGTTTTCTATATGCTGCAACAAAAATGTGCCATTTCGTCAGTATGTGTGCTTCGCATGTTCATGATTTTGTGGACGGATTTAATTTACAACATTGTGATAAAACACATAAAAAGATGTTGCGCGCCGTTTCATCAACCCCTCCACATTAATTGAAGCGCTTTGATTATTTGTGTAGTGGAAAGATGAATTCTCTATATGTTCTCAGGTAGATGTGCAGCAGCACTGAACCACCAGCCAATCACATCCTGCCAAAGTAGGTCTGCGAGTCACAGCAACCCAGGGATCGTGCTCCCCTTTGATGAGCCGAATCAAAGATCCCGCTCGGCAACTGAAGGCTGTTGTGTTGCTCTCGCACTTGGTTTTTTTTTTTCCCCCCGTGTCCACGTTAAAACAGGAAATTGTCCGTGACTTTCGTTGACGCTGCTCGCATGAAAGAAAGGAAGATGATCAACCTCTCTCACCTCGGGGGAGATCTTAAAGGGAACGCTACAAGGTTGTTTGACATGCTACACTGTGGCTCAAGGAATAATGAGGATAACGTATTTAAATAATGAGTAAATATCTCCCTCCGTCCACCTCCGTTGGGTTTGTACTATTGCTGCTCTTGAGTTCGCTGGACTCTGAAGACACATGCGTATGAAACCACTTAGCAAAGACAGAGTAAGGAAAGGAAGCCGGATGGGAGAGGAAGATAAAGGATGGCTAAATTCAGACCACATGGCCACATGGCTGTACAAGCGGAGTCACCAGAGGCTAATTCTAGTCACGGTAGGAAACTGGTACAGTGTTTCATGGAGATGCTGTTATTCATACTTATTATCCTCACAGAGACTGTTGTCAAGTTGCACTGGGAAGCTCATCGGGGTTATTTCTACTTCTTCAATGTTCTCCTCATTTCTAGAATCAATTGTGACCTTTTTTTTGTCTTACTCAAATGTTATTTCAGCTGAAAGTTGAATACTTTGCGGTCTACAAATGTGCAAAGTTAAGGTTTTCTTCAGCTGTGGTGAATTCCAAGGTTTCTCTTTGCATCCTCATTTCCCACCTCAGCAGATGTTAGCGGCTAGCTGGAATTAGCACACACACTAACCCTAGCCGGCTTTTAATTAATTTTGCACAGACAGTAGTGCAGTGACCCTGTGAAAAAGGACGAGGCACACAAGACTAATCAGCCTGAACCCCATGACATCACTCCTGGACCTGCCAAGCCAGGCAAAGCAGGGGGAGCCTCGGTAGTTTACTGTGGATACAAAGCGCCAATTTATCACTATAAGCAAATGCTAACCTAGGAGTGTTGCCCCCGGCAGAATTAATTGGCCCTCTCCCTGTCTGTGAAGTGTCTGGCCTTGTTTAGAAAGACAGGCGGCCCCAGAGACCCCCGCTCTCGACACGCTGCTCTGAGGAGCTGCGCCGCTATTGGCTGATTGATAGCCATGGAAACCCCTGCTCTGCATAACCAGGAAGTGCTGGGAAGCGATTGGTTGCTCGGACCTGAGGAGAGCGGATGTCGTCGAGGAGAGCGCCGCTGGGATGGTTGTTCTTTTTTTCGTTAAATTTGGAATACGTTTGGTCTTTGAAATGTTACTCTCTCTCTTGAATGAAAAGGGAAATCGGCTGATCACTCTCCCCGTCTCAAAGCCGACTATAAGCCCTCGCACAAAGACTCACCACCGCCTGCTGATCAGGGCGTGCAGGGAGTGCCACGTTAATGGAGTTCCTGGTCACTGCGTCAGTGGTTTCCCTGCCAAAAACGCCATCCACACGTCATGCTCCAGGGGGCTCAACCTCAACAGCGGAAACACCACAACTTCACTGTTTCACACAAGACGAGGGGTCTTTCACGCATCTTGCATGCTGATAGATGGTGGGGGGGGGGGAATGCTAAAACCGCTATGGCTCCGTCGACCCACAGTACTGTGACGAAGAAAGTGTGGGTACATTGTAAGAGCGACTTTCTAGTACATTAGCCGGAGAGCTGGAGATTGAAGGCTCCTACTGTAGGCTGAGAGGGGGGGGCGAGGAAGGAGCGACAACAGAGCTCTCCCCCTCTTCTTCCTCCCCCTTACCCCACCACCCACTCTCTTTATCTGGCCTCTCTCGTTCGGTTGAGAGAGTGCAGCCCTATCTTGCTGGCCCATCCGCGGTGTCTCCTTTCCCTGGCTCCTGTACTTGGGGGAATAATTAATCGGGCTAACAGGTAAGAGATACCAAGACGTGGCATAAGAGCAGCTTTCAGAGCTTTGTGTGTGTGGGGTTTCCACGCTGAAATGGATCCTGCTCGCCACTCAGGGCCCTTTTCACCGGAGGAGCCGTTGAGGAGGGGAGGCAGCTGTGAGCGGATCTCACCGGACAGCTATAGCAACGCCCCCCCTTCCCTCCTTCACCAACCTCTCCTCTTCTTCCTCCATCCCCCTCGAACCCCACATCCTTTACTTTTTTTTTCCCCCCTCGTCTCAGAGAAATGAGGCTCATGCACGCACAGAGGCAGCTCCAGGCGTTGAAGCAAACTGGAGGGCTCTTGGACACTTTCCCTGATCTCCTCCACCATTATGACTCACCTCTACACATATTGTCATGTTGAACACCTTCATTTCTTTTTGCTCTAGTTTGGAGCCTAAAAGTAACTGCTGTCCTGGCTAACAAAGACTTTCCAAACAAAAAGAGCTGGATGTGACAGTGGAGCTTGTAAAGCAGCAGGTTTCTGAAGGATTGTTTCCTGGAGGAAGCTTCAGTTTCTTCCTGTGGGTGTCGGATGATTGACAGCAAGCAGCATGTAAAGTAATACGCGCACTGATGTGAAAACATCCAAGTCGGTACACTGGAATTGTGATAAAAACAGAAAGCTTGCAGCCATAATGCCGGATAATACCGAATAACATAGCGGCTTGTTTTAATGTGGGAAGAAGTCCTAATTATTATTGGATAACCCAAAACCACAAACTCAAAGTTACCTCAAGGGGTTTTACATTGTGTTCAACATCCCACACCCTCGACCCTCGACCCTCATTTTGGACGAGGAAAAACTTTCTAAAAAAAGTCCTGAAGAAGAGCAGCGGTGGAGGGAACAGAGTGAAATGACCGTCTGGACCATCAGGATGTGGAATCAAGGAACACAGAGGAGAGGCACCGAACTTTAGCAAACACTAGAATTAAAAAAGGTTTCGCTGAATTTAAGAGATAATATTTTGAAATTGAAATGATCTCTTTGCACAAAACAAACTCTTCCAAAACGTTGGTAAAATACAAGCTGCTGCTGCTGTACAGGCAGAGTAAGAGCACTGAACACCTCTCTGCTGCTGCTGCTGCTCTTTTAGAGAGAACTGCAGCGCGTCAGCTCACCAGCAGCCGAGTGAGACTCTTGCAAAGGGAAAACTTCACAGCAGTGACACCCTGAAAATAGACTGTGAACTTCAACTCTTAGATACTGAAAATGAACTAAGTGATATATTATTTATAACAGCCAACACACCGCTTAGAGGGGAACGCTGCTCGACTCAGCAGAGCTTTGTCCCTAAATGCTGTCTATGTGCTTAGAAAGAAAGGTAGTCGGCTCCTTTGAGGAGTCAAATAACAGTCAATTGTCAATTTCTGGGACATTTATGCATCACTATATCACACAGAACTCCTATTTTGGAAAGTCCATTGAGAAGATTCACCTGTATCCCCTGAACCACAACCTCGGGTGCTCTAACTGAGCATTCATCAGTTCGATATTACAGATTCGGCGGGAAAGCAAACACGTCTTACTCAATTCCGGCTGCTGATTGCTCACTAATATGAAGTGAAACATACTGATACCTCACTTTGTGATATTACTGAAGTCAATCAGTCCTCAGGCTGAGAAAATGATGTCAATTTAGCAGGTGACATTGAAAGTGCATTTCCTCTAAATTGAATATAAAGCGTTTTTTCTAGCTAGCACTATAATTTAATAGCAAGGCTGTGAAGTGAGTGCATGTGCTTCCTTTCCTCGGTCTCCCTCCTTCAAAAGGGTCATTGGTGTAAAAGTACAGTAAGATGTTTTTCTGTCGGTCAGATCTAAAGTACTGTATTGGAGGCTATACTCCCTGCAGAGCACACAGCTGGACCCGGGAAAGGCCAGATCACGGCCGCCACGCTGCCCTGCTCTCCCCGGGCCACCAAAGGGGGAGGTCCGGCCAGGCTGCCACTCAGCTGGGGGCGCGCTTGATGTACGACCAAAAACCAATGGGATCGATAGGAGCCCCAGCAGAGAGCCTCCCTCCCTCCTTCAACCTCTCCCCGTCCTCTTCTCCTCTCCCATCTTCCTCCGTTTACCCTCCCCTGTCCTCGCTCCCTCGCTCCTTTACTTTTCCTTTTGTCTTACCTCCCCCTGCTGGCTGCCTCTCTCTTTCCTCCTTCCTCTGAAGACTCTCATGGGTTTGCTTTAGCATTACAGGCTGAGAGGAGCTTAACATAAGGAAAAAGCCGGCGATGCTGTAATGCAGATTTGCATTTGCTGTGTCATGAGTTTGGGAAATGCAGAAATCCCTCGGCGCTGTTGCAATTACCATTATTTTTACATTTTACATGGCGAAGGAGCATCAACTGCTACTTAACATCTTGCATATGTGAATGTTGAAAGTGAGGCACTAACACTGCCACGGGGCCACTAAACACAGCGACGTTCGACTGTAATTACTCCAGATTACAGCGTCCAAACGACACGCGTTAACAATTAATCAATGATATTGATAACACCTCGTCACAGATTAAATCAATCTTGTAACGTCGGCGTTGATGCTTAATCATGTGAGTCAGGTTCATCAACAACAGTGATTGACAGGCTGAAGAAGAAGGAAGGGAATAATTAGGGGGTAGAGATATTCCTGTAACTGGTATTAGTGATCGCCTTCATCATCAGAATACGATGGTTGAAAAGGATACCGCTGACAAATTCAATTATTGCAAGTAGACGGGCTAATGGTCCGTGGTAATGATTCATCTCATAAGTATTTCTGCCGTATGTTTTAATGAAAGCTTGGATTGTCACTGGCGCTAAAGGCAGCGGATGCCTTACACCAATTACTACACTGTCACTGAGGGCGCATGTTGCAGCAATAATCGCCCCCTCATTCCACGGCCCAGAGAGGAGACGTATACACAGTGTACTTAATAATACACACAGCCGGAACATGTGCATGTTCACAATAACCGCAAACTCACACACACACTTTCTCCCCCCCCCCCCCCCCCCATTGCATGCCCCAGCCTGCTTCCCCTTTGTGCAAACACAAAGAAAAGGGATCCTCTCTGTTATTCTTTATTCCTTTCTTCGCTGGGCCTGGATACGGGGGTCCGGGCACAGCCTCTGCCCCACCACGCTTCACCATCCCCGGGCATGCGAGGTAGAGGGAGAGGCCTGAAGAGTGTGGAGGTCCGCAGGTCTCAGGAGGAGGACGAGCGGGTGTGGTGGGTTGGGGATGGGGGAGGCTGACATACATCTGCCGCCCGGTGAGAGAGGCAGGCTCAAAGGCTTTGGGGAGACTGAGAAGGGGGTTGCAAGGGTCAGTGACAAGTGGCACACACAGGGTGGGTGTGCGGGTGAAGTGGGGTGGAACAAGTGCTATAGAGGGGCCAGGGATTGTGTTTTTCCCATGGTCCGCTACCCCCTTTTTCCCCCCTCCGAAGTTTCCCCTCACGGACCCCCACCCAAACCCCCAGAACCAGCCCCCCCACCCTCCCACCCCGTGGTACTCGCTCTCTCCCTCTCGTTGCCCTGTCAAGAAAGGACCGGGCAGGCTCAGTTTCACTCCACAGGGTCGGTGTGTTTTCAATGAATTGATACAGATGAAGAAGTTCAACACAATGGATGGATTACCTCAGCCAAAATAGAGTGACCCCCTCCACCCGCCTCCCCCCATAACCCCACCCGCCCACCTCGCTTATTCACACAGCCACTGACACGTACTGACATTGGATGATATAGACTAGCCCCCCCCCCCCCCACACACACACACACACACACACACACTAACACATTTAAATGCTGCCCACATATGTAAAACAAAGTTTCCAAGGCTACACAATATGTTGGAAGCAAAGCATTTTTAATCTAAATATTCAGAAAGTGATATTTTCTGGTCAAACTACAAATTGAAATTCTGCAAGACCATCAATTCAGTGAATGCGTTTGTTTGCAAAGGTGCATTAAACACTTAATCGTCAAGCTCTGTATCCCAGCTTTGGAGTAATGCACACCCCCCCCCCCTCCCTCCACACTCCTTTTATTGTGCAAAAGCCTACAAATGATGATTGCTGCGATTGATCAGTTTTGATCACATGGTCTCTTCTGAGAGGTACCTCTTTGTAGTCAGACGCACAAACGTGGTACAAATGTACATTTTTGAATTCAGTTTTGAATTGTAGTGCTCGGTTTTGTATGCGCTCCTGTTTCAAATCAGGCACTGCTCAAATGAGTTACGCAGTTAGAATTGTGATGATACTTGTGCTCATAGATGGCAAGATGGTTGAATTTCTGAGCGCATGCACGTTTTAGCATGCGTACCCTTATTGAACATGAGGCGATTTGAACACCTGCTGCCATGGCTCTATCTGCATGAGAGGGAAGTCGCTCTACATGTCCGGGTATACTGGGCGAGAATAAAAGAGCGCACAACTGTACCAACCAATCCAAAGAGAAAGACATGCGTGTGCATGCTGTGCAGTCCGGCAAAGACCACATGCCGCAAGCAACAATGCTGTCAAGACTTTAAAACCTCACCACTTAATCAGGACATGTATTGACATGCCATTTGTAGCTCTCAATGCATCCTGGACAAAATGTACCAAGCTGTTCACCACAGGCCCCGCCCCCCCGCCCTCCGCCCTCGTGGCTGGAGCAGGAGGTGGCGGCGTTGTTGGCTGTCCAGGCTAATGGCTACGAATGGGCCCTAATGCACGCTCCTCCTGATAAATCACACGCACAGCGCCCTGCTCAGACATTCAGCAGCTTGGCCGACCACTCTGCTCCATCACACACACTCCGAGATTAATGAGCACACACCCATTTACCTTGCGCCGCTGGACAGCAGGGTACACAAAGACACACACAAGGACAACATCACGTGCTTAGATTTACACCAAAATACTTGTTACGACTTTTTTTATTGACTAAAATGACTCGCTTAAGTCCTAAAGGTTTGCATTCTTAAGCATCACTTACAGCAAGGTTTTTGGCAAGACTTGCATTCTGTCTGGGGGACAAAATGTCTCATCACAGATATCCAGCGCAGCGCCGGCCAGGCAGAATAACACGCTGACAAAAGGGAGACAAGTGTGCGAGTAACAGCGGCGGGCAGGCTGAATGATCAATAGGCTCTATGCATGAGACACAACTCTCCTTTTCCCTGGTTTGGTTAAACTTCCTCCCTCGGGAGGCTGCTGCCTTTGATCTTTCATTTAGAGTTATTACAATCAGACGCCGCCGCCGCTAACATCTCAGGAATCCAATGTGCCGAGCCAACTCTGTTTTCCAAATGTTTATTTTAGCAGGAAATAATGCACTCAACTAACCATATCTTCGGCATTATCATCATTGCCCGGGCTATTTACAAACTGTATCTATTAATCATTTTTGAGCATGTAGAGCAATTAAATTAGGCCGGGTCACACTCGAGCAATAATACGATTTTAATTGCGTGGGGCAAGGCTCTAATTCAACTCTCTCTGGATCGCTTGACGGGGGCAAAGGAAACACTCATCGGGAGCACAAAGACGGGAAGAAACAAAAGGAGGTATATATCAAATAGTTTGGGTTTCAATTTATGTTCAAATAAAAACATAAAAGCAGACACCATCTTTTCAATCGTTCACCTGGGTGTTGCAGTCTGAAGAGACAAGTGCAACTGCAATTACAACAGAGCCAGACATCTGGATTACTCTCCTCCGCCCCCAAACCTCTGGCAGAATAAAAACAAAGAAGGTTTCAATACAACTCATCTCCAATCACCTTCAAGTACAGGTCTGCGATCCCAGGTCAACCCCCCTCCGTCTACGCCTGACAAGCAACACAAACAGGCTGCAGTTTAGGAGCATGCAAGCGCTCCAGCAGAAGTGTTGATGGTGGTGGAGAGGAAACACACAAACAGCCAGAGGAAGAGTGGAACGCAGCAAAACCCCAAACAAAACACAAACGGCTCCGGAGCAATATGAATGTTTACTTGTTGAATCTTTTATCAGTTTTGTTTTTACCCCTCTGCCTCTGTTATCTGTGCAGCAGGTACCGAGCTGTGCACGGGGCTGCGTGGAGCTGATTAGAACGGTGATAGATGGGAGGCAGGATGACCTTAGCTTCCGACTAAACACAAGGTTGGACATTTGTCTCCTCGCTGCATTTGCATGCTTTCCGCCCGTTTATGGCAATTTGTCACCACGCAGGCTTTGCCATTGAGAAGACACAGTTCTAAAAAGAACAAGTATGTGCAAGGCTAGATTCCCGGGAATACAAATTTAAGATGAAGCACTTTCATTCTGATAATTCCACAAAGTGAAAACACTGACCTACAGGGAGTTCTCCTCATGCGTATCCTTTCCTGCTGGTCATGTGTTAATATGTACACTGGTGCAGAAATTCATCCGAGTAGCAAAACAGGGACAACACAGAACTTTGTGTGCAACTAAATGCTTGGAAGTCAGCTTCATCTTCAGAACCCCAGCCATGACCTGCAACCTCCCACTCTCCACCACCCAGCTCCTCCCGCACGCAACCACGAGTCCACACCAACGCCAGACATGCTGATGAATGGCCTGTCGTGCCATTTGGTGATCAGTGAATTATTTACACGCATATGCCTTCACTAATTCAGGGGCCAAGTCTTAACAAATGACCAACAGGGTTCACTCAGCTAGAGCGCCACACGCAGCCCGTTCAGCCGCTCCCCGACACGCCCGTGGAATACGATGGTGACATTTCTGCGAGGCGCTAAATCTCGAGCGTGATTCAATAAGTTTTTGAAAGCGAGACGTGACTCAGCAAACCGGCCTGAGAGGACCCACTGTGATCTCTGGTGTTGGGAGATTAGATTAGTGTTTCCTGACTTAGAGAGAGCTGGTCTGGTCTCAGCTTCCTTTATGTTTCTGTGATCCGTAGGCAAGGCAAGGCAAGTTTATTTGTATAGCACATTTCAACAAGGTAATTCAAAGTGCTTCACATAAAACCATTAAAAGCATCAAAACATAAGTCAAAAGAAAAGGAGATTTAAAAACAATTAAGAACATTCATTAAAACAGTGTAAGACAGTTTCATAGTAAAATGCAGAAATGCAGGAAATTGATTACCAGTATGGAAGACATTTAAAACATGACTCTCCGTGTTTCTGCCGCATTAATTCAATTTTTGCCACCCATGTTCTTCTGGTGTGGACGTCGACGCTATCTTAGTACAATGCAATCGTCACTGCAAAGTTGAGGTTCTTTATGCCTTAGGAAAACTTCACAAAACCTTTGACGTTTCTTTTATCCTTTGGTCAAAAACACTTAGAAAAACCTGTATGACGTTTCTTTTATCCTTAGGTCAAAAACACTTAGAAAAACCTGTATGACGTTTCTTTTATCCTTAGGTCAAAAACACTTAGAAAAACCTGTATGACGTTTCTTTTATCCTTAGGTCAAAAACACTTAGAAAAACCTGTATGACGTTTCTTTTATCCTTAGGTCAAAAACACTTAGAAAAACCTGTTTGAAATTCACGTATTACGTTATTACCGACGAATCTTATTCTATCAAGTGCATGTAGAATTCACGTATAAAGGTAAATAACAACGAATCTTATTTCAACTTATTTGAGTAGAGACACGATCAATGTTACGATCTCAAAAAGCTCCATTATTTTTAGTTAAAATCGTTATCGTAAAATGTCACTTCATTCTCCTCATAAAACCACATGAAATAATAAGTCAGAAACCTACAGATGTCAGAAAAACAGTTGTAAAGTGCTACAAAGTGCTATAAAGGAAGCTACAGGCCTCATCATTGATCAACCACACAGTCAAGGCAGTTCTCTCTTTTTTATTGTGCATGCATTCACAAGGCGTGTGCACATCTCAGCATTTTATGATGACTAAGGCCCATTATATACTTGCGTTTTCCCATATGCGTTGAGATTTAATGCGCATACCAATGTGTGCATACGTTTTGATTAAAAAGTATAACCACGAGCATTTCTTCCATTCGTAGTTTCAAATTGTGCAACGTAATCACCAGAAGACAGAAGAAGAAAAGACAAAATACAAATATTTCCAGATTCTGACTAAACAAACTGACGATACACGCTCTGATCCAAGCTCATCACCTTGATTTTGTCCGTATTTTTCACGTGAAATTGTCACAAGTTTTAAAAATAAATACAACTTTATGAAAGATTAGACCGTCTCGTACTCTAGGCAGCCAACGTCGTTCATTCATGAGCCTCGTTCGGGACTAGCATCATGCACCCACGTAATTAATTCATTACATTTAGTCTCTTACTTACAATTTCTGCAACACAGAAAAATGAAACGCATCGTACTCTGTGTGCGTTACACGTAGGACTTAATTAGTATCTCAGTCTAGCTATGTTTGACATAGAGGCATAAATCTCCCAAAGCAAATCAAACATGTATGTATACCTTTCATAAATAGAGATGGATTTAGTCGCATATAGATGCATAGCAACCTCCTCCCCCCCATGCATCAGTACATATACACATCAACCAATTGGCTCACAGTGTGAACATCCTGTCAGTCACACAGGGTAAGCTGGTCATGTCTACAATGAGAGATTAGGCCCTTACTAGCCATCAGCTAACACACAGCGATGACACTGACACACACAGACGCACACCGAGGCCCCACCAGACACTTCCAGGTCCCTAACAAGGTCGCTAATTAACTCTCCCACTTGCGCTCACTCGTTTTCATCAGAGGTGCACATTGCTTTTTTTGACAGGAGAAAATTGCCGAGCAATTAAATCATCTGAAGACGAACACTCCAGCAGCTGGTATTAACAGCTAAATGTTGCAGCCATTTTCAAAAATGCAATTGTGGAGAAACTGTACAGTAAGTGACTAACATGTGCTACAATGCTCCTAATAACCCACAGCTGAGGCCTCATGCACTGTACTAACGCTGCCCGGTGTGTTGGTGGGACACCGATACTTAACTTCCTCTCTCCAGTCCTGTCTTTTGTCTTTTCACCCAGCTTTGTAGAAAAACGTTGCCATAGTGAGAATCCTCATCTTACACTTCTTCCATCTGAGAATATGCTTCCATCTTCACCAAGATGCTCAATTTTGAGACAGACCCGCATGAATGAATGTGAAAAAAATCGAATTTATATATATATATATATATATATATATATATATATATATATATATATATATATATATATATATATATATATATATATATATATATATATATATATATATATATGAGACCAAAAACAGAGAAAAAAAAAAGAGAATAAATATTGAAGCCTGGTCAGATGGACATAAACGTACTAAATAGTAATGTGTTTGTTGGATATGAGAATGAGCAACCACACCACTGGCTGTTTGGATGACCAGGCAAAAACAGAAAAAGATATTTGCGGATAATATTTGACCCAGGTCTGTGCGCGCACACACACACACACACACACACACACACACACACACACACACACACACACACACACACACACACACATACACACACACCATCTCAGTGCATCCTCCTGGGTCCCCGGCCTCTTCTGACACTGATTTTTGTCTCCTATTTTGTTAACCTCGCTCGCAATTAACCGCACGCTGCGAGCCAGCCGCACATGGGCCAATAGAGGGCTGCCTACAGTACGCGAGTGCCCAGCCCCGTGTGAAGCAACGCTTTGTGTCAGCTGTCCTGGAAAGAAAAGAGTGGGGAGAAAGGAGAATCAGACACAGAGGGAGAGAGAGTGCTGCTTTTTGGGGGTCCACTCTTCTTAGCGGGGTACCCCCAGGGGCGATGACAGCAGTGTGGGGTGGAGGGTTTGTTTCTGTGTCTGTGTGTGCGTGCAGGGAGGGAGGGGGGTCCCATCCTGACAGGTTCTTTTGTAAGGGGGGTCCGGGTTGCAGAGGAGGGTGCGAGTAGGTGAGGGCCGGTTTTGTGGCGGCGTCAGCGATGGCGTGAGTCGCCACCGACGGGGGGGGGGGGGGGGGGGGTCATTGTGCCTACTCCATTCTGTCTCCACACTCTGCTACTGCTCAATGGGCGGATTAAAGAATACGCCTGAGTCTTAATCTTTGAACTGCACAGACACACACACACACACACACACACACACACGCAGCTGAATCGAGTCTGTCGGGGTCGGGTCCCACGCAGCTTGTGTGTGTGTTTCGCTAAACGCTAACATCGACGGTTACACTACAACCTATAGGTCTCATTTGCATTGCTGAGCGCGTCGTAATGATGTCACCAGCGCTATGGCGTACACTGCAACGCTGCTTTTTCTAGATCCCTTCGTGCTGCTTTTTTCTCCCTCTCATAATGAGAGAAAAAGGTCAGCGTCTCGGGGGGGGGGGGGGGGGGGGGGGGGAGGCTATTAAGCCAGGAACCTTGGTCTCTTTACAGTTCTCCAAGTTCACCAACTCCAGCAAATGAGCGTGTACAACAAGCCAAGGGGCCTTTTATTGCAAATCTAATTCATTTCTCTCGACAACTGTGAAATTTGCCATTGACATTAGTCATTACCCCAAGGCTAACGAAAAGATGATCTCGGTTAATAAATGATCCCTAACAAGGAGCTCTCTCTTTCTCTCTCCCATTGTGTTAATGGCAGGGGCAGCTGTTAACGCCATGCAGTTACAGTACAGAACAACACTGACTCGGGCTCCACTTCCCTCTCAGTCCTTCTGCTTTCATTTGGCTGCTGGGTACTCTCCCTCTCCTCATCTTCCCCCTCCTCCCCCCTGTATCATCATCACCCTGCAGATCCTGCATTATGCAGTGGCATCATTAGAGCCTTCATTTCAGACGCTTCCAGCAACGTTTCTGGATTGCGGCCGCCGTGCTTCCGGGTGCCGGCCGGCTTCAGATTCCAAGACGAGCTGAGCGAGCCATTGGGAGCAGATGTGAATGACAGCAGCTCTGAGAAATAGCAAGCGAGACTGAAAGAGAGATCGCAGCGATCGGGGAGGGGGAAAGAAATGGCTAATCATCTGGAAGCGACTGTGACCCTCCAGCTGGCCCCGGCCATCATTGATACTAAACAATGAGGAAGCTGTTCTGAGCACCGTGGATAAGGGTCAAGCCAGAGGACGGATCACGCAGCAACAGAGCGAACACAGCCTCAGCTTTACACAACATATGCAACAAGGTGCGACAAAGACGAAGGTCGCCAACTGTAATCAACCACTTCTGTTCATGACAATTTACATCATTTGAAAATGAAACCGATCAGAACTGTGCCGTTTTATTTCTAGTCCAATAATTGTTTCCTGAAAAGTGAAATCCATTATTAGGGCGGTGAGGCATCAGCGTTGGTCTCTCTCTCTAACCACAAGTCACGTTTTCTCATCTGAGGAAAATGGAATTCTTCAAATTGTGTTTGCGAGACGAGTCCCCACGTCTAGTGTGGGAAGCCCATAATACAATATTCACGTTTCTTCCCCACTCGGAGTTCCAATTTATTGAAGTAACAGAGCAGAAAATGCACTGACAGCTGTAGCACTTTATTGCGAATTAGTATATACATTCTACACCCCGCCAGAAAAGCCAAGCCACATTGTATTTCCTGTAATTGCTGGAGCCGGGGAGAACGAAGGGGCAACGGCAAGCCGAGCAATTACAAGCTAAAGATGACAGGGTATACTTTTAGCTTCAGATCCTGTTCCAAGCCGGGGATGCAAGTTGGCAGAGAGCAGGTGTTAAATGACATGCAAATACCTACTGGTCATAGCTGCTGGTCATCAGTGTTGTCATCATTATTGTACTCAGATGTTTTTAACAGAAACCCCGCCCCTCGCGTACTAGCTGCTGTATAATTAAAGCTTCTAATTCTCATTGCCAGCCAATCAGATTCAGAGTCTGTTTCCAGGAACTCTTCACCAACAGAAGGAACAATGCGGACGACAGCTAAAGCTAATGTATAAAAACGCCAATTTTCTTTGTATTTAACTCGCAAGACTTCATATTTCTACCTGTAGGATGAAAGCTGTGCAGGTTTCAGTACGAGTCAAGAATGACAGAGACAAAGTACCATGTAGAAATATACACATAGAACCACATACCGTGCGTACAGTAGGGCTGGGCAATAGAACAGGCACTAAAAAAATGTTCTTCCCGAACGCATGACGTCTCCAAAGTCATGACTAATCGCCAAATATTGAAGTGGCGCTGATGTAAAGTTCTAAAGATGATGAAAAGACATTCTCCTTTGATTCTTTCCATCAGTCTACTACTTCTTTCTTTACAGACGTACAGGAAAGTAGAGCAGAGGTCTCTGGCCTGTGACCGCAGACCTGCAGGTGTCCTGTGGAGTTCATCCGGCTATTACCTCCGCCGATGCCTCCTTTCATGATCCAGACTCTTGCAGGCCTGTTGCTCTCTTACAGCTGTGAATAAACACGCCAGAGAACACGGGAGTTTCTTCTGTGTTTGTCAAGCCGATGTGCCGTTTGGTGTGCAGAGCCGCTGAACTGTGCCCGGGGCATGGAGAATAAAGAAGGACTCGACGGCATGTGGACCGGCCAGCCTGTGCTGCACGCAGGTAAACTGCCAGAGGCCTTTGTGCACTGCACAGAGAACTGATGTCAAACGAGAGCGACTTCAGAGGTTGGTCAGGTGCATGAAATATGTATTGAGATGTGTTCCAGCTCGAGTCCAGCTGTCTTTGAAATCATTTCTTTCTGTGAATGACGGATTGATTTAGACTCTCAAACTGGAACCAACTGAACACACCAAACAGGCTTCGATAAATCAACCACATACAACCCAAATTAATCAATTTGCACTATTGATTCCCCACATCAGGCGACGCATGTTGTATTGGTTACATTCACAGGGCTCCTCTCATTGTGGAGCGCTGGAGCTGGATTTCTACGCCTCGCTAACAGTGCGAGCAGCCCTGGGGATGCTAGCAGAGAGATGCAGAGTACTTAGGATGTAAAACGCACAGAGCAGCAATGTAAACACTTGTCTTCCTTCATATTAGATTTTCCATCATCTTCATTGCTCCTTCTTTTGGCGAGAGGCACATATCACACTTCGGCATTTCAATTTGCAACGCCGCCGTTCCAAAGTACATGTTCATTTATTGCTGTTATTACTTTGTCATGTTGGATAAATTGATAACATGACATAACTTGTTTGCTGCCTTGTTGCGCCGGCAGTCTGATTATGAGGTCAAGTGTGTCAGCAAATGACAAATACGGGAGATTGGAGCGTTGCCATCCAGTCGTTTCAAGTCGGTCCTTTTCCTCTCCTAAAAACGAAGACTGCAGGGCTCTGCCAGGGCTGAGGAAGAGCACACGTTCCTCCTTTCAGATCTAATCCACTCTTACAAATGGCTGTTAGTGAGCGCAGTCAGAAAGTAGATGAAGGAAGTCTAAATAATAGACGATCTAATTCTCAGATGGAAGATAATGCTCCTATCTTTCTGAAGACATCAGAACATGTAGATCCAACAAGCCCAGCAGGTCAGAAGAATTATTACCATGTTTGGGTAAAATGTAGAGGCAGGATTTGGCTTCCACATTCCCACTAATGATGGACACATTGTGAGGGAATTGGCAGAGATTAAGAGGAGGACGGAGCAGAGGGGAAAGCCCCGTCAAGGCCACGCAGGGCTCATTACAAAGGTTGCTAAGCTACAATCGGGGACGAGCAGAGGAACCTGAATCAGACGAGGAAAAGTGTGTGCGTGACCCCAGAAAACGGCAGCATACCTCGCGGCCCTAATTTACAGTGTCCTGCTTCCTAAAAGGGTTGCTTTTCTCCTCCCACTCTGGTTTTCACAGGCTGCTTGGAGGTTAAGTAAATATCCAAATTAAATACAACAGAACCAACATCTGGTCAAAACATATTTGAACCCCTGACCCCAAAGATTTCTTTGGCAGCACTTGCTGCGCTTATTTATTTAAAAGGCCCCGATATATTTTATTTGTATTCCATTAAACACAATTCCAAGTGACCTCTTTGGCAATTAACAGCGTAAAGAATCTGCCTACAAATGGCTGCGGAACAGTTAATGAAAAGGGAAACGCGTCGCTCAGTAGAGCACTTGGATGACTGAACGGTGCACAGGCAGCGGAGACCATACCTTCAGGGTGCAAGCACATCTGCGGTCCTCAGGGGACGACTGTACTGTCAAAGAATCCCCATTATGTATTATCACAAAGTCAGACAGCAAAATCTTCAAAACCAATGTCTGTGATGGGCTAAGAAAGAGCTGACAAGAGAGTGCCAGCCGCCCCTCGCCTTCCCCCATCTGAGTCACTTTGAAAACTTAGCGGATCCACCTTTTAACAATCCTACGGGGATGAATCAACCTTGCGCTGCTATCTGAGACGGTACAACCAGCACACCTCGAATTACAATGGAAGCACATCAAGGGACGGCCAAGCCTGACTGACAAGCGCTTCCCCCTTCATGAAAGCGTTGGGGCTGCCTTCATTTGCATGGCGGGGTTTTGGACCGGCGGAGAGAGTTAATCAAGGCTTTCCATGGTGCCATAGCAGGGGCTCCCATTGGCATCCCCCCTTCCCCTCTAACCCAAGCACCCTTCCCCACGAGAGCTGGCGGTGAAATCCTCTTAGGCAGCGGGCTAAAAGAAGAGTTTGCGCCCACCTCGCCTCACGGGACAATGGGGGCACGGGGCTGGTCTCCGTCGGGACTGACCTCCCTCTTTCGCTGGCACCTCCCATTAAAACAGCTTTAATTACACAGAGATGACTCCTCCAGTCCCCCTTCTCCTCCGACTCGCACTCCCCACGCCTATCTCTCTCGCTCCACAGGGGAGCACTCCTTGTCTCCTCTCCATTAAGATTGAGAGAGTGAGGGGAGAGCAGCCTGCAGAGTGTACCACTTCCACACATGCAGCAGGGAGCAAATACCATTTTCAGCTTCAAATGTCTTTTCACAGGCACGACAAATTTTTGATCCATGAAGCAAATTAAAAAGGATTTGTGTGTTTGAGCACGCTTGTCTATAGGTGAATGTTTAATAAAAACATGTATTTGGGGTTTTGCTTTGAACAAATTTGCACAAACTTTGGGGAGATCTGGAATGTGTGCACGACGCTTCAGATCAGATGTCAGGACGTCGACTGCGCTTCCATCTCGCTTAGAAATGATGAGAAACAAGCGAGTGCAACGTTATCGTCTCTCCCTCGCTGTCCTTTGGCCCATACAGCAGCACCACACTTCATTCTTTGTATTGCCAGGAAGAAATGAGGCGATAACGTCTCCTTTGTTGCTAACTTGCCTACTCTACACTTCCACGACAAACCTTTATCACACTGATGATACCTGGAGAACTCAGAAACCATTTCCCCCCCACTAACAATCAACTGTTATCAGTTAATTCCAGCGAGGGACGCTTGATTTATGCTTCCTTGGATAATAAAGTACAGTATCGGTAACATGTGTAAAGCGCTCCCCAAGCGCCACCACTGTCTCCTTGATTAATGCCGATTTAATTATGCAGCGTGCTAATTAAGCAATAAATAATGACAAGGTACGCATTTATGCAAAGATTAGAGCAAACCTTGGCTGAGGCGATACCCTGGAGAAGTTGCCCAATCAGATCATTTCTTTGGACAACAATGGAATGAGATTAAATGCATCCAGCTGACATGTTTGACCATTGTTATGCATTGTTATGCATTAAACATGTGTTAATCATCATCAGAGACAAATTTATCTGCAACTTTCACACAAACAGCAGGACAACTATTTTAGCTGCAATCCTGTATCACAAGTTATATTCATCGATATCTCAGAGAGTAAGACGCCCTCTTCAATAGTAGGACATACGCTCGAGTCATTCATCAAATCACACCCTAGTGTCCCAAACTCCACAACATGAGCCCCACAGCAAAAAAATACCAATTTCCTCTTGGTTAGCGTCAGCAGCACTCCACGAGCAGCGGGTCGGCTCCTCGCCAACTTCCGCACGCCACTTTCCTGATCGCCCGGTCACACGCCTATGTGCTGCAAATACGCTTCGCCGGCGTTCCCCCGTGTCAAACGTCTCCACGTCCGGACTCCTGATCTGTGCATCAGAAGAGCGTTACTCACACTGATTAATGGCCCCCGGCTTTAAGCCGCTCGCGTCCAGACAGCAGTGACAAATAAATCTATCAATCATAAGAGGGATTTTCTAATCCCCGAGCCATCAGCCAGAGTTGCAACCTAAACACTTTGTCACGGAACAAGCGGCGCCCACATTCGCTGTAAACACACACTTAGCGTATAGTTAACAACACAGCACTTTGAGCGACAGAGCAAACCTCCAGGTTGCTACACACACACACACACAGCGGAACAATCACTTCCAGAGTGGTGCTGTAGTCGTGTTTCAGTTTCCATTCCCTCTCTGGTAACACCACGGAAGCACAAAGGCCGGGTACCGATCAGTGTTTAGTCCTTGTGGGATTCCTGAAGTTCAACAATAGAGAGCATTTAAACAGGAAGTGGTTCAAGCTACACGCTAAGACGTAACGGTGCGAACCGAAACCACTCAGGGCTCTTCAGGTGTTCCCGTAGTAGAACCCTTTTTAGTTCCTTGTATAAAGGTTTCACCTACGGGTTCTACGTATAGACGCCAACAGAAGTGGTCATACCTGGAACCATCTGTTCCAGTTGGTAGCTTGGCCTTTCTGGTTCTTTCATCCAAAGTAAAGTAATAAAACAGCGCGCAGAACCTCTTATGACAGCAACAAACCTATGGGGAACTATTAAAACATGGATATATTATGTAACACTTCCCACACATAAATCCAGCCAAATAGCATCTGTCCTGGTGTTTTCTATTAAAACTGAAATTATGTGAGATTAATTGGAGTGTATAAAAGCCAAAAACATATTTCATTGATTCTCCAGACAGAAGAGGCGCCGACAAGATAAATGTCTCCAGCAGCACATTCCAGCAGCACATAGCTCTATTTAACCCAGAAGAGATGAGTTTAGGTACATCGCACACTACTAAGTAGAGACATCAATCGGCATCCTGAGTCCTCATGGGTCCATCAGCTCCAGTGCAACAGCATGGCTGTCTCCTGCAGAACAAGCCCCCGGTTGCTCGCAACCATCTGTGACTGAAAACAAAGACCGCAGTCGCATTAAAACGCCGTAGAGGGAAGAGGAAACGTATCAGCCGCAGCACTTTCGATAATCTGCTCACGGGTCTCTGCCATTATACAAATACAGGGCGAATTCAATAAACCTACAACTGCCATTTAATTAAACATTTGGCAGCAACAATTCAATTAGGCAATACCAGCTAATTTCCAGAGATGGCTCATATGTTAGACACGGATAAACTCCGGGTTGATATCCTGTGTCAATTCCAATTATTTGGTGCTCTCCTTTAAAGCCGCTTTGGCAGATTATGCAACAGCTATTTCCACAACAGTGCGACTGTGAGGCAGTGTGCGTCCCTCAGGTGGCACGAGGCAATATTATTAGTTTTTCCTCCTTCCGAGGATGCAAATGAATAGTTGTCATGTAGTGGCGGTCATCGTGGGGACGGCCGCACCGCCGCTCAGTCCCACGTGGAAGTCAGAGTAAGTAATGCTAAGGGAAACCTAATAAGATCTTGCAGGAAGGGAAGAAAATGATGATTATCTTTAATCACTAACCTGCCTCTAGTGGCGCCACCACATTACCCAGCACCTTCATTCCTTATAAAAATATCTATCACACACAATACTGGGGCGATGAAAAGAAGCAGCGGCGGCGATGGGAGCGGAATGCCAATGGCCTCATTACTTGTCATCGCACATTGTAACTGGAAATTGCTTCTTTCAGGTTTTGTTTGCTCAGGCAATTACAATAAACTCTCAGCTTGACACGTTGTTTGCACAGATGTAGGACATTAATAAACATGAGCTCTAATCTGAATTATTGAACTGCTCGCCATAATTCCGACAATGGATTTGGAGCCGCTGACGGATGGAGGGCCAGGAGGAGACGGGCCGGCCAGGAGCCCCAGGATATCGCCCCGCCGGCCTTATCGCCTGAGAAACCCTCTCATTGAATGTAGGAGCTCTGCAGGTTTCCCCAAACTTGGATCAACCTGCCTGCCTCCCGGACGCCACAACACACGAGACGCACGAGCCTGACGGTCGCTTCGAAAACTGATGAAACAAGAAACAAATGAGCGAAGGAGGCGATGTTTCTGAGCAGTGACAGCTAGAAGGAAGGGTTGTCTCAGGGGGATCCTTCTACTGCTTCTTACTGAAAACTTAGAGAAGTAAGATGCGTTTAATGGGAAAGATTAACTTGTCATGCATCCATTAATTGTTATATATTGACCGGTTCATCAGAAGCAACATTCCAGCTGAGATTTAGAAAATCTAAAAACCACAGGACCAAAAACAGAAGCGGCTCATAATTATTGATCGTGTGGTTCCTCTCAGGGTTTAGTGCACCGGAAATGAGAGTTTAATAAACAGACAGAGTAAAGCCCGGCCCTCTCGTGCTCTACATATTGCACTTGAACAAATGCACAGACAAAGTCTGGGTTTCATTCCGCCAGAAGCTGCTTGTCCTTTCCTTCAAAGTTTCCCCAAAAAACGCTGGGGAGCCAGCTTCCCAGGCAGGAGCGTAGTGGGAATATCTACAAGAAGAATGCAGGAACAGCATTTTCTTTTTGTCCTCTTCTTTTTTTCCTGAGGAATCTGAAGATGTTCAAGAGGCATAGCAGAGGGAGGGCCTGGCTATTCTAGAGAATCAAAAAGACTGTGCGGACTTTGATCACCTTCATCTCGCTCAATGCAAAATGACTGCGCTGGGGTCCTCGGCTTCTCGACACGTGAGCAAGATGGAAGCTTATTATACTGTACACAGAGGCAGGCAGTGCCATGAAAGAGCTCTTTTGTCAGTTCTTTGATTACAGTAAGGCATTGTGACTGTTAAGCAGACTACCAGCAATTACGAGAGCCTGAGCGAACACCGACGGAGAGTTTAGGAGGGAGAAGGATATCGACAGACAAAGAGACAAAGAGAAAGGTGGGGGAAAAGAAATGACAGAATGAACTGACAGAGCTGCATCCCAGCCAGTGTAATCAACGGCACATGATGATACAGGCATGTACGGGTCATCAGCGCTGATGAAAACGTCACTGAAAATAGCTTCAGACACTATTGTGCTGGATTGTTTTGCCTGTGTGGATAATACAGGCATCTGAAAGCGCTGCTCGGGTGTTTGCTGTGGGTAAACTTGGCTGTTTTGTACCCTTTGATTCCACACAACAAGCAGATGAGAAGCACCAGGCCCTGCATTTCCACGGCGAGCCCTCCCATCCTCCCTCTTTGCAATAAATATTGACAAAGAACGTGAGCCATCGCCCGTCACAGGTTGTTAAAAGCAAACTTTATTGTGCGTTTGCCGTCTGAGCGTACAGTACGTGTGTGTGTATTTGCATGAGCATTAGCATATCACTGTTTACTCCAGAAGTTACTGTGAAGCGGCCGTTTCTCCTTGGGGAGAGCTGCTTGGCAAACACCTCGGAGTAAACAAGACAACCAGTGACAATATGCTAATGGCCCCGATTCATTATTCCCCTCCAACAAGCTCCGCCTCGCCAAAGACACCTCAGATCTCCAACATCTCCATCACTTCACGCACTCAGGATCCACGCTGCTCCACCCCTCCCGCCGCCTGATTAATATCTCATCAAGCGCTCCACTTTCCCTCCGAGCGGCCCATCAGTCATGTGGCTCAACAACGTTTCACTTCTGACAGTATCAATCTTCCGAGATTGCGCAGAGGCGATGTTCTTTAAAGTGGCGCCAGATAAAGTTGTTCACCTTTAAATGCTGCAGAGATGGATGACCGACTTGACAGAGGTGCCCGCAGAATACACGGCTCGCTCCAGAAAGAAGTGCAACCCCAGCGCTCGGGCGCAGCGGCGATGCTCCGAGCTGCACCGTGCCGCTCAATGAACGGCCCGGAACCAATGGGAGCGAGGCTGCAGCCAGGTGCCCTCTTAATTGAGTCGGACAATGGATTGGATTTATTAACTGCACGAATATTTACTGTGGCCTCCACTCATTACTCTCCTATGGATTTCTCCTCCTACACAGTTACTGTTCTGAGTTAATAACAGCATTGCGTTGCATTGTTCCACAAGCTGCTGAGCGCCGATGATGCAGAGAGGGAGAAAAGTCTCCATCCATCACAGAAGCTCATATTGATTCAGCAACAGAACAATATGGACTGACTGTAGAAGTGTAAACATGGATGCGTGACTAAGCTGACTGCCAGTACATCCAAATTACCCTCCAAACGTCGATGTACTATAGATATACATTTCCTCCTGCTACGAGTAATCTCAGTTAGATTTGCTCTTTTAGATTGAAATAACCAGCAGAGAGCATGGCGCACGGCTCACCGCATGCACGTTCTATCTATGACCGAGTGAAAGTTTACCAAAATATGAATCAATAGTGCTTTGTACGAGAGCAAGAACTCTCAGTCGGTATGAATTTAAAGCCGCAGCCCCGTTGCTCAGCCTCCTGTGGACTCGTGTGGGAGCAGGCGTGCTCCTGAGCTCTTGGCTTCCTGAGATGCATCCTTTCACTAAGTCTTACTAATTGCAATGCTTTCCTTTGACACACGGCACCAGAAACGACTCACTTAGATTTGCAAGTTCTGAAATACGCAGTCCAGAATGTGTATTGTGGATAAATCTAGAAACAAAACTGGTTTTATCGTCCGATCGTTGAGAAATGATGCTGTTAAGCTAAGAGTAGCAATTAACCAGGATCTGAAGAGTCTAGAGGTGATGCTCATGTTCCAAAGAAGACTTCCAAGCATTTTCAGCTCCTGAGACACAACTCATAATTCATCAGCGTACGAGGGTAATTTATTTCCCTCGTATTTTAATATGTTACAGACGAGTGGCCGTGTGTCTTTCCGCTGTCTGAGCTTTACAACGCAGAGGCCGGGCATGTAGCTGCCGCTGCTCGCCGTACAGCCAATACCTGTGGTGCCTTTCATGGTTCAGAGCCCTCTAATTTCAACGGGAAGTTGCACATATTTCATGGATACATCCCTGCTAGAGGGGGGAGGAGGGAGGGAGGGGTGACAGTGGGAGGGTGGTCTCACGCAGAAGGAGGCTGATGATGGACTGTCTCTTCCTCCCGTGCGTTGCAGGCTTTACAACAGAAGGTTCTGGATCGTTTGGTCCAGCCACTTGCTGCTCTACACCTGACAGTTTGGACGCAGTGTTGGAAGACACGGCGGTCATGACACAGGAGCACCGACTCCCACTGGAAAATCCACGACTAATAATCAATAAATCTGCCACTATTGCAGGAGATCTCACTTTCACTTAACTCCTGCATGTTTCCTTGCATCTTATTCAAGCAACGGTCACCAATGCAGGCTTTCCTTCCCAGCTCAAGGCCTCATTTAGCTCTGGCTAACCTGCACCAGCAACACATTTCACACCACACTGCTCAGAAAAACAGCCAAACATGAAAGTCGTGGTCTTACCTGTGAGCAGGTTTCACAAAACACGACTCGCTCCGTGTCATCCAACAAAAGGTAGTTATTCCAAACAGTGTCGTTGCTTTCCAGCATTCAGTTCAACTTCCAAACTCAGTTGGATGGAGAGGGACAACTAATTCACACCAGGTGTGCCAGCTTATCCAATTAGGATAATGATGTCACAGGGCCAGATGCTGGTGATTTTTAAGAATTCACAAAATGGAGTACAATCTGTGACGTTTATCCTCCAGGTTTAGCAGCCTGCATCCGAAGGCAGAGCTCCTCTTAGACGAGGTTTCTTTTTTTAAGTTCAGTGACTTGTTTTAGATTTTTTGCAGCACAGAATCCGGCCACCTCATTGAAAATGGATGCTCTCTGCGAGGTGCAACCATTGAACGGCATTAGTGATGTTATCAGTTACACCGCATCATTCCCCAGGTGAGTTGGAGGAGGGACCTCGAGTGTTGTCCCAGCTGTTTGGATTGCCTCTCCTCAGGGCTACAATAATGTGGTGGATTCCAATCAATACTCAGCGCCTCCAGAAGAATAGATCACGGAGCTACAGCTGGACTCCACCTCTCCGTCCATCCCCCTGCTAGTTATGAATCAGCATCCTCTTCCTCCAGAGGACCAACAACACAACAACGCACACATACACATAGGCACAGAGTTAGAGAGAAGCTGAACTGTGACCCCTGACATTTGACCCCTGACCCGTCTGTCTGATGGCCTATTGATTACGTCTGGCCTCGCCTGGGTGATTGTTGCCTCGTAATTACTTCACGGGTTGTGTTTGGAACATCGTAACGGCAATTTGGCCGCCCTAATATTGCACCAGAGCACTCGAGACCACAGGACGCAAGGCTCGCCTCATTTCAGGAGATTACACATCTGCAGACAGAGTTCTTGCAGCTGGAATGAAAAATTAATTGCTTTCCACAGAATTTGGTGATATTTCAGAGGGAGAGGCTGAAATAAAGACGGCAAAAGTAATCAGGCATATTTGTGGCTTCTCTGAAGGACCCCTTTCGAGTGACTTGAGGCATGTCGTATGGTGCACTGAGAGGATGTCTCCTACTGTCCAATTTCCTGGCCTCATTGCCTGGGTAACCATGAGGAAATGAGGAGCCGACCTCTCTCTGTTTTGGGCATGAGTCATGGGTGGCAGTTCACTGAAGTGGTCTCTGTTTTGATATTAAATGGATTCGAGTGTCTTGAAGAAGAAGGTCCCCATTTCATAGATGACATGACACAAAGAGAATGTTCAATATTCACATAAATATCTGCATAGCAACGAGGAAACGTTGTGTCCATTCCCCTCAGTGTCTCCGAAACACAAGGAGACGTCACTCGACCTGTTGCCGCCAAATCAAAAATGAAGGATCTTTGTTGTCTGTCATTGACGCATCCATGAAAGATCTCAAAATCTCCCCGGCAAATTGAGTTTGTTGTGTGTACAAGTACCTGCCAGATTTAATATCGAATGGATGATCCAAAATGGATTTTTGATCCCGGGAAAATGAGGGGAGATGTCTGTAACAACAGAAAAAACTGGGAAGGAGGAAAAAAAAAAATCCATAACCCTCTAAAGCTAAAATCCTGCTCCCGGGTGCAGAATATATTATTCTCTCCCCTTGCTCTGTCTTCCCCCTTTTACGAGTTGTTTTCATGTAAAGAAAAACCTATAGGCTTGACCTCGGCGTCAGTTTGCCTTTGGCGATCCACAGATTGCAGGTTTTCAATGCTCGATCCTCGGGGAGGGATCCAAGTCAAACTCCATAAATATTTCAAGACTACTTCTTGCTCCCTAGACCTCTTACGAACACACTTCCCTCTGCTGGCAAGCAAATGCTGCCTGTTTACACTCGACAGCAACTTGTCATTGCTTTAAATTCAGCCTTGTGCAGTGGCTTAATGAGAGAGGCAGATACCACATTGCATGTTTTGCCAACAATCAGACCCTCTCACTCAACGGATTCACGGATGCCGATCAATATTTCAGGGTTTTCGCCGAGGAGAAAAAAAGAAAACACATAAGCTTGAGCTTAAAACTGATTCCATGCTTTTCTCCCCTCATGTGTGGCATGTCGAGAGAAGAATCCCCCCCCAAAAAATGAAATGTTGAAGTGTCGGCAGTCTTTGGAGATACATCTCGACATCTGTTCGCCATCTGAGGGAACCTGGAGCAAGGCCAAGGAATCTCCGAAAAATGAAAATGACTTCATTATGAGGGAGTTATGACTGAATTCTGACTGGAGACTTGGAAATCAAGCTGAGGGAGCCATTACCAACCACAACTGTAGGAAACTTCACATTCATATCATCGTATACGGAGCAGGACTCTACTGTAGTGCAGTCTAAAACAAAGGCAAACACATTTCATATGCACCTCGCTACCTACAGCGCTCCTCTCCCCCTGCTTAGAATATAAAGTGACAATATTTGCTGACATAAAAACGAGTGTTGTTGAAAATATGATATTTTTATCAAGGCTCTTAAACTCTTTGAAGTGATAAAAACTGCTCTGAGAGGGGAAAAACACAACAGTCGGTGGCTTAACAGTTTTAATTGTTGCTTTAAACAAAGGGACAGAGGCGGCATAAGAGGATCAGTGTGACGAACAGTCCCAGCGGTCCCTCCATCGTACGCAATACTCCAACGGTAACAAAGGAGAGGACAGCACAGCATTGGACAACTTCCAGGAATCCATTTTAACATCAGCTGCGGGTGAATCAAAGAGTTAGGACACATCGGGTCCTCGTGAAGCCACCGACAGCTCCAAGCGCTGCATCCAAACACTAGAAAGGGTTTTAAATGAGATCCAGTGTTGAGTTCCTTTAAAATCATGTTGCCACGAGGCACAGGTAACAGAAGGAAAAGGTAAACACTGCAGTAACATTAACACAAAGACAATATGCATTGTCAGGTCAGCGAGGCGTTAAATGCATTGCATTTTGAGTTTATTTGTGCATTTGATGACTTTAAGTGGTGCTAACAGACCAAACAACCCACCAACTGTCGTCGGACTAAGAAGTTTCGGTCTTAAACTGAAGGATTCGATCCTATTCGGAGTGTGTTGACTTGGAAACACGAGGTTTTGTCTCAACTGCAGCGGTTTGCTTGTTAACGGCGAGCGAATGGTCGGATAAGTGGGACAAATGGCTTACACAATCCTGTGCGACGACTCAGACGTAAATTTGGTAGATGTGTTCAGCCCATTGACAGGTGGAAAGGATGTGTGGGATGGATGGCCCACTAACTTGTGTTTTAGTGCTACTGTAAACAGGATTAGCATTGGCAGGTAACGGGCTACAAACAGCTCCGCGCTCCGCAGGGAATGGACTGATGCAAATACCAGCTAATGAACTGGGCTGTTTGCAACAAGGGAAAAGAGATGAGCAGAGGAAAAGAGTTGAGGGACGAGTGAATAGGCACAAGATTGATTAGTTTGGAAAAAGTCCAGCGGGTCAGTTTTTACGGCTTATGGAGGATTTCCAAGCGTGCAGAAGCTGAAAACATCATTTCAGGCTCTACCTTTGTCTTCAGCGCATCACGTTCACGCCGAGGCAGTTGATCTACTGTATCCCCGCTGAGATCAGAGGGTGCTGCATCAAGCTGTCCCGTCTGAAGCTGGGACTTTATTGTGCCGTCTAAATCTGTCCTGTACACAGAGCCCAACAATGAGGCCAGGAGAAAAATGGCCGCCACCTGGCAGTTTGAAAGAAGGACAGCCGTTTCCCGCTGTAATCCATTCAGCGTAATCACCTGCGCCGCAAGAGAAGCATCGCCCCCCCCCTCCGCTCCCTAAACACCATTCAGCGGCGACACAGTGATGAAGTGCAGGGTGAGGAGGAAGCCAAGTGTCCATTTTAGAGATGATCAACTATGATGTTTGCACAACCGTTGTTCTTTTCTCCTTCCTCCTGATGTCGATGAACTCCTGTTTTTCTTTCTGGCTTCTTTCTTTCTGGTACAGCTCCTCAACTACCCGAGCGTGAGAGCAAACTGTGATACACCTCTCCTCCTTTGCCCACACACACACACACACACACACACACACACACACACACACACACACACACACACACACACACACACACACACACACACACACACACACACACACACGATACACGCTTAATATTTGGTGTCACCTATTCAGGAGAGGAGCTGCTGTAAATCGTGTGTCTGTGGGGACAGATCGAAAGCAATTACCATTAGATGGTGGCTATCGTGAGCCGAGTGTGCATCGCCTAGTGGCTGCCTCTCAATGCTCCCTCTCCGTTTGCTCTGTGCGCATGCAATTTAACCGCCGGATCAATAGCTAGAGGCAGTTAGCGGCCTCGTAACTCCCTTCAACTGCCTCTCAGGACACGCTACGGTGTCCGCACAGCGAGCCAACGTCGAAACGTTACGCCGTCCGCAACAGCTGCCAGAGGAATTGTTCCTGTGAAACATCATTGACACGCTTTAACCCGCATTTCCACCAGCAAAGTCAATTCTCATTTGGAAAGGCGGCGCGGCGGCGGCGGGGACCAGCAGGGGAGGTGATGGGAGGTCAGCAAAGGCTGGACGGGGTCACGGGGTCGGAGGTCAGGGATTGGCCCACGGTCAAGGTGGCAGCAGGGTATCTGTGCAGGGAGGCCTTCATCTCCACCGTGGCCTTGGCCAGGATCAATACCATTCGAGAGTCCTCCTCCTCCTCCTCCTCCTCCTCCTCCTCCTCCTCCTCCTCCTCCTCCTCCTCCTCCTCCTCCTCCTCCTCCTCCTCCTCCTCCTCCTCCTCCTCCTCCTCCTCCTCCTCCTCCTCCTCCTCCTCCTCCTCCTCCTCCTCCTCCTCCTCCTCCTCCTCGACTATAATATCTCCTATTTTCACTTCCTTTTCCTTACCTCAGCCCTATTCACTCTTTAGCGGATTCATTTAATCGCTTGTCGCCTCGCTCCCCTTCGTTTTCTCCGGCTCTTATGACGGAGCAGCTCTCATCTTGATACTGACCCCCGTCTCCTGTGCAGAAGCCCTCGACTCCCGGGCCCCGCTGAAGACGGACAGGCGGAGATAACTTGGGCCCCATATTGTTTGAACAGCATTTTATTAAGCTGAGCGCTCTCTTTAATATTTACATTGGTGCATCGGGGGCTTCAGAGACGCTTTAGGCAATTACACACATGACCAAGTCGATAGCCACAGAAACAGCAAAAAAGCCTTTATCACGCCGCCAGGAGAGTATTGCCAATTCCGCGGGCCGGCCGTTGATGTAGTTTGCATTTCAATTAAAAAAGGGGCTGCTATACTGGTCTTTTATTCAGAGTCAATGTCGTAAGAAGGATCCACAAAACGCAGCCAGAATAGAGTATTTTGTGTGTCGTGTAACAATGCCGGGACGTCACACGAGCTGGTGTCTGGACTCATAATGCAGGGTTGCAGTATTTCAATGTAAAGGCATGTTCACGGCTGAACAGTGAAGTCTTTAACCAACGCTGTGGAAGATCATTTGATGGGGATTGCACGACTCTATTGCGTGAGCTGCATTTTCTTAAAACTAAAAACAAGCCTGTGCTGGGAACCAATTTAAAGCATCTATACTTACGATAACTCGTTATCATATTTAATGCAACATACAGACCGATCCTTACTTTGATTGCGACAGAAGATGGACTTAAAAGCAAAACACTTCACCCTGAACACGCATTTTCACGCCAGCCTCTTCAAATTCAAATCAGAACAGTGTAGGTGTGTGTGCCATTTCCGCCGCTCAGTCTCCCCTCGCATTTTGCATTGTTTAGTGGCAGCTGTGCTGAAAATGACCCCCTGGATTTCAAAAGCCTCGGTGGCTTGGCCGCCCAAGAAACAAACAGATAAACAAAAGCAACAGAGAGTTTGGCAATCAGGGGATTGTAATAAGGTATACGAGGTTGAGCAAGGAAGCGAGCTTTGCTTTGAAGTGCTCCCAGCCATATCTGTGTAACCCCCCGTGGTCTCGCCCGCACAGGCGCCCATCAACAGACAGGCAAGGCAGCGAGTGTGTATGCTTGGAGGATCATAGGTGGCTTTGATAATCACTCCCATACTCCTAAAACAAATGCAATTACTAAGTTAATTGTGTTCAAAGTGGAGGCTGGCAGTGGAAGGAGAAGTCAGCAATCATGACTGTGCTGACGGTGCAGCGAGCGTGGAGAATAATGGATGCATGCGGGGCAAATACTGGGGGGGTTGTGGGGGGGGGTGGTGATTGCAGAAGGGGTTTAAGGGCGGGGGGGCGAGAGGGGTCTGAGGAGAAGGCGCGAGGGGGTTTTGATGAGCGTTCGGGAGTGCAGTTGACATGGCGCTGAGGGATGTGGAGGGGGAGCGCCACCCGACTTGACCTGCCATTTATCAGAGGATAAACAGCGGGTCACCTGACCGAGACCGCCGCGCCGCCATTGGCCGGTGGGGCCGTTTAGTATGCAGGGGCCATTGCGCGGCCGGGCGCTCGCCATGCAGACACCGCGTCTGCTCCATCACAATGAATTATTGGTCAGAGGAATGATCAATTTGAATCGGCTGCATCCTAAGCCATGGTCAGAGGAAGAGGAAGAGAGAGAGTGTGTGTGTGTGTGTGTGAGAGGAGAAGGGGGTGAGAAAGTTGTGTGTTTTGTAACTCCAGGGTTCTCTTCCTCTGCTTTTCTCTCTTCTTACTCTCTGTTTTCTTTCTGACTCCAGAGACAGGGAATGAGCGGGAAGGAGGGGTGACAACAGATGTGCTCCCTCCTTCAGAGAGCTGCTTGTTTGATGGTGACAGTGGAGCGTATCATGTAGCCTGAGGTGCTAACAGTAAATATTACAATACCACAAGATGCTCACTGCAAACACCATTTCTTGCTCTCTGCCAGTCAATTTCTCCTTTTTTACCCCCGTGGTGCTGCTATGTTGATGGAGCCAAGATGGAACCAGGAACCAAGAGGCAAATTACACACACACACAAACAAACATATAGATAAGTATGTACAGTATATTTATATATATATATAAATATATAACGCAAATGTTAAAGGATAAAAACATTCAACCGTGAACCTCTTTCAAACACATTACGGTCAACTTAAGTCCTGATGGAACAGAAAGTAAATCAACAAGGCAGCAGCGAGCACTTTAAAAGGGCTTTCTGCAGAATAATAGGCGAGCCCGGGATTCATGGGATTGCATTTGGCTTCCTGTGGTGCTGGGGTGTCTTTGGCTCGCTCAGTCATTTCAGACAGAGCAGCGGTGCCGTCCCACCCTGGGCGCTGTACAGATGGGCTCATGTGTGGAGAAATGAGCCGCGAGCAATCATTCTCTCCTTCTCCTTCTTCCCCCCCTCCGTCTCGCTCCGTGTTTGACGACTTCTCCTTGCTTTCTGTTTACCTCTTTCTGCCTCCCCTCCCCTCGCCGCCGTCTTTCTCATCTCTGTCCCTTCATGTTCTCTACCTCTCATTATCTGCCCCTACCCTTCATGCATCTTTTTTTTCCTCACCCACCCTCCATCTCTCTTCCCTCCCTCTGTTTCTCCCCCCTCTTCCCCCGTGGTGACTGTGTCCTGGGGCTGCAGAGTCTCGAGTCTGTGCGGCGGCAGTAGGGGGACTCGGCGGGAGGCCCGGCGAAACGAGCTCACCGAGACGCAGGAGCCCATCTCAGGCTTGTGCTACCGGAAAATCTGCCCGTTCACGCTCCGACGCGCTGATGGAGGGCGAGTGACGGGGAGATGTTGCAGCAGGAACACGCTTCCTCTGCTTTTGTTTTGGAGTCTTTCACCACAGTAGTGTTTGAATACCTGCACAGCGAGCTCCCTCGTCTGTTGTCTTCACCCAGACTGACCTGCAGTTTCTTTGCTTTCAGAGAGCTGACTTCATGGAGTTTACTGCTTCAAGAAACACTTACCTTGTCAAATGTCTGTGATGAAGAATGACGACAGTTGATTTTTGAGTTGGAAGGGAAGTAAAAGTAAAAAATGTGCAGATAAACTATCCTTAAATATTTGAGGGTTGGTTGAAAAAAGTTTTTATGTTTCTCCCTGATGTGAAAGTAATCATCCACCTCGTCTTAACCTTCCCCCGTCAATATTTATGTGATGTTGAGATCTAATTCTGAGGCAGAATTCTTCATCTCCGTCCTCACGTCGCACTCGATGAGAAGTTCAGCGTCCGAATCAATCGCACCCGGCAGCGGTTCAGCGAGGCGCCGGAGGCCGCCGAGGGTCGGCCAGATGAAGTTTCACTGGAGGACATCAGAGCGCCGTCAGCATCCTCCAGCGGGCTGCGCCTCGCTCAGCGTCACCTGCATCCTGGTTTAAATTACAGGAGGAAGCCAGCAATAAAATGCAAGCAATAAAAGATGGAGACAAAAGGAATTGTTTGGTTCTTCCAGAGAGCTTTGAAGATTAAATAATGTATTGATTAGGTGATGGGTAATTAGTGTGGTCAGCAAATGTGTATGGGAGGGGGATTGTCTCAACATAATGATGTGATTCTAGCTTTCCCTACAGTTCATTACGGACCGATCAAAGATCCTCCGCCACCTTTTGTTTGCTTCGTGTTTGTGCTGACTTTACCGAAGGAGACACACACACACGTTTGTACTTCTGTTCTTGTGAGGACCTTGGTTGACACACATGATGCGTTCCCTAAGCCTAACCCTAATCATAATCCTTCACACCACAAGGGTGGGGGCTGGAGGTGTTTTATGTACAATAAACTAGATCTGACGAAATGAAAACCAGCCAAAAATCTGCTTTCTTCCCAAAGATCTCCTCACTTTTCATGGTCCAGACCTCCTCTCACAAAGACGGAAGTACAGCCACAGACTGAACAGCACTGCTGCTGTATGGTGTCACTTCATTAAATCACACCCTCTTACCCTTCAGCTGACAACACCGTCACCCTGCTCACTTTTATTTCAGCCCGACGGTGCTTTGACACTCGAGCCTTCGCCTCCTGTTCTATTGTCCTGCTCTGTCTTGTTGCATTGTGCTTTATTGTATTCCACTGCTTCTCCTGCCCTGCTCTATCATGCCCTGTACTGTTAGCCTCTCCTTCCCTGTTACATCTTATTCTCCCGGCTGATTCTATTAATTCTACTCCGATTTGAGTTCAGGTCTGTCTGGGTTGGTTAGATGCTGCTGTATATGCGAGGAGGGGCAGGAAAAAAAGAAGAGGAGGTGAAGGTTTGGGCTACAGTTTGTCCTTCCCCATGAACCCCCCCCACCCCCATCTTCCACTATCTGGAAAATTCAATAGACTAACCTTAAGAATTTAATTGATGCTGCCAACGGGATTACAAAAGGGCCGGCCGGCGCAGGCCGGGGACAGCTGATTAGCAGCAGGGGTAATTGTTAATTGATTGATGTATCTCCTTACCTCTCCCCCCTCTTTGGGTCTTATGGAGAGTGTTTTGTTTGCCACAGCGGCAGCGCAGCCGGTCAGCGCATTACCATACATCTACTTAGTTTTTTCCCGTCCTTCCCTTTTTTAAAACTACAGTCTGAGTATCTTTGTGCGCTGAGACAAAAGGCGTCCATGTGTGGTGGGTTTAAAGTCACTGATATGTGCGTAAAGGGCAGCGATTCAAAGGTGACCGACAGCCCCCAGACGCGGGCGGTGAAGTCGATGCCATTTTTGCACATTTTTGTCTTTTCCTGCTTTGTTTTATTTCGTTATCCTAATTCTGCAAACCTGCAATTTCTATTTTCAGACATCGGTGCAGACGAGATAGAAGCCTGGTGATTAAAAGGAGCAATAATAATGGTTTTGCAGAAAGAGGAGCTCTGTAAGTAAAAGAGAGGAGGAAAGCAAGATGAACACAGTGTGCGTGTAAAGTGATGCTTTTGGGGAAACACAATCCTGATTGGGTTCAGCTAACAGAAACAATCCCTCCATTATCCGCCCTGTTCTCTGACTACAAGGCTCCGGTCCCTCTCAGTGTGAAAACCCTGTGCCGGAGCTGTCCGAAAGCTTCCGCTGCAGCTATTTCTGCCCAAACTTGTCCAAGCCAACACCAAACCAACTGCCAAGCGCTCCCCCTGGCTCTGGCACAGCACCGGGCTGACCATCAAGCAATTACACGGGAACTTGGCAATCGGGAGGAAATCCAGTCATTAAAAGGGCTTAACACTGGCAGAGGGTCTCCGCTGGTGGCGAGCCGAGGCGCCCGCTGCACCCCGTGTTGAATGGGACCACTGGGGGGACTTGTGTGGGGGTTTCATATACCAAAGATTTGGCAGGGATTGAGTGAGTGTGTGTCTTTGTGTACATGAACACGCAGCTGTTCACAAACACACACACACTCTCCCCTCCGACCAGATGTTCTCATTCACACACCAGGCTTCCACAGCAGGATACTATGTCATGGCTGTAGGGTAGAAACCTTGTACTTTTAAAGCGTCAACTTTTCAGCAACTCCGGGAAACAGCCTCGGCTTTAGCGCGACGACAGTGAGATTTCCACATTGCCCAATTTGGCTTTGCAAGAGTTTCACGAACCCAAGATGTCTGAGATGTCTCTCAACCCACAGCGACGTCTGCGCTCTTTCAACCGAGGTGAAAACATGAAAAACAGGCAAATCGCTCGGTGATGTGGAAGCGAGAGGGGCGCCCGTGTCCAAGGTTACAGACTATCGACTGCTGCAGACATAAACAGTGTTGGATTAGAGGCAGCACTGGCTGAGGTTTCATCACATTGATTCTCATCAAGGCTCCTGGAGCAAAGGCAAGGCCGGCACACTTTGGTTCAGCACCAAACAAGTGTGTTTGGTATGCACAGTATAGAGTACCCATGAATGCATGAATCAATTATTCGTCAAACCAATACAGTGGTGCATATATATATTTCATTACGCCGATTTGCATATTGTTTACATCGTATTGGGTTCATGTTTCAGAAACATCGTGCTCAGTGTTGAAACAGTCAACCCTGACTTGAAGCATGTACTGATTAGGATTTGTATACAACAGTGACCAACACGGTATCTTTCCCCAATATTGCCTCCTTGTACAGGAGTGTAACAGGAGGTCACAGCATTTGTTATAGTTAAACTCAAGTATAAATACAATTTTAGGGGATGGACACCAAAATCAAGATGTCTACCAAAGAACTTGTTTGGCTGTTATGTGAGGCCAGACATCTCTGGGAATACAATGAAAACACAGCAGTGCTGTTCTTCTCTGCACACGTGTCCTGGGGTGGGAAATGTATTTTTGATGATCTTCAAAATTGATCCTGAGGTTATTATGAAGAAACTGACGAGGTTATGTTGCCTTCAGTGTCTCTGCACGTAGAGAAAGCTGCAGTACAAGTTGAGAAGTCGCTTTAAAACCGTGCTTTCTGTCAATGTCAGCATTGAGAGGGAAACATAAAGTTTGAAAACCTTTGTCGATAGCTCATCGTCAAAGGTTGCAACCCTCTAAAACAGCCGTCAATGAGGGCGATGCGGACATGATCGGCCGTCCTCCATCGCTCTCTGCCGAGGCCTTGGAAAGTGCACTCCATGCTGAACTGCCATTGAACTCCTCACAATTAGTTTGAGGTTTTTTTTCCCCCTTTGTTTCCAGCAGAGGCTCTGAGCAGAGAGCCGAGCACTTTTCAGATGAAGGTATCCCTTAGAGATATTTAAACTCCCTCTGTGCCGGCGCAGCCTCCGGGAGTGGATGGGATGGTTATTAATGCATTATTTACACACACTTCCTGCTGTCTCCTATTGTGGCTTGGCTTGATTAAAAGGGATATTGCTAAGGTGGCACTTTTAGCACATTGTGAAGGACTTTTCTTTTTTGAAGTATTGCATGTTTTGTGGGCTCCTCAGATCCACCTAAAGATACTATGGGATATGAGGTCCTGTTTCAAAAGCACGCCTACTGTAGTCCATCTAGAAGGACAAATAAGCAATGATTGGGTCTTTATAGCGATGTCGCCAAGTTAAGTTATTATGTTTCTGGATGTACTGCAGACAACTAAAGTCAGTTCAGCAGAGTTTGTATTTGCAGAATAGAACCTGGCATTAACCGTCATGATAGAAATGCAGTAAGGATCATCAGAGGGTTGCCGGCTGTGTGAGACACAAGCTGGTTAGAAACAAACCGGAACGACGGTTTCAGAAACTCAACCGAGTGACGTGCTCCGTCCGTCTGTCCATCAATCTCCTCCGCTTGGTTTCAGTACCACGGACAGCTCTGTACGTGTCAGAATGCATAGCAGCAGTCAGTGGCAGTGGGAGACAAATATTATCAGACTTACTGGTTTAAATTTCTGGTTCCCACCAAATTGTTTTATTTCTAATTACTGAAAATATCTATATATATATAGATATATAGATATAGAGAGTAAAGATGTTACTCTCTCTTCTTGGCTGTGTCTTGTAACCGACACCCTTCATCTCTAATTATTTCTACATTCCTAATAGGGCGTCCATGCTTCATTTAATGAGGACATTGTGTTCTAGCAGGGCCTCCTCGTCCTCCGACAATAATTCCCCAGCTAAATAAATAAAGTCCTCTTTATATTGGACGGTCACGGAGGACCATGTTTTAGTGGTATTCTAATTGAAACACGTGATTCCGACAGCTTGTTTCTGCACTTAGTCGCAACGAACCATATCTGATTCGTCATTAAGTAATTATGAATGCTAATGCAAATAAAGCACCTTTCAAACAGAGCTCTCCCTCTCTGTATCTCTCCTCACAGGGAAATGAATCAGTCGCTCCTCGACGGAGGGGAAGGCGGCGGAGGAAGGCAGCAGCTGTGGGACGGTCACTTCACTCCCTTCCTGTCCAGATATGAAAGAGAGGAGCGACATTAATGATGTCTGGGGATTCCACCGGGGAAAGTGGAAGGACTCAAAGGGAAAATGAGAGCACTACTCGGGTTTTTTTCGCCTCCCCTGTTCCTTGTTGCTTTAATAAAGCAAGGAAAGGAAACAAGAACGGAGTGGGGAAGAGGGAGAGAGTCGCTTAGAAGTCTCCCAGAAAGCACAAGCCGGAGCATTTTGCAGCAATTACAGACAGATTGGGGATTTAGATATTAGTGCCCGGTGGTCCATTAGCTGGTAATTTGCCTGTCTTTTTTCTCCACTCTCAGCAGAGGAGTGTTCCTGCTAAGATCTCTTCCACTCTAATCCTGTAAATAATAGCTGCATGGAAAAGAGAGGAGAGAGCTGGTCTCTGATGGCTGAGTGACACTGAAGGTGGCTGAGTGGAGGAGAAGGGGGGGGGGGGGGGGGGGGTGGATAGGTGGGTTCATGGTTAACAGTGTCTCTACACATCAGCGTAATGCCAAATTAATTGTGATGCCATGGGACAAGTGCTTGTATTAATAAAGTTTGTGTTCCATATTACAAATTTTGTCCATTTTTTGCGAAACCCCACTGACATTTAGTACAAACACTGCAGAGGAGAAGTGTGTTGGGAGTGATTTCACATCTGCTGTAGGAGTTTAAATCTCCACGAGAAAATAATCCTACAAGAAACAGGAGAGAAGCATTACAGAGTCAGTGAAGACGTAAGAGGAAGCTCATAAAGCAACAGTACAGTAATTGGCTTGTCCATGAAGCCTGTTATGAGCTAGCAGTGTATTGAGAGGGGACAGTAGAAGTCCCTGTGGCCTAGCCCTGGGACATGCGAGCTCGGGGTGACATTAATCACGGTCCCCCCCGTCATCGATCGCCCGGATAATGGTTCCGCTTATCACCTCACTGGTTTCTAAAGGGGCAAAAGCCAGAGCCGTTCAGGGACATCCTCAGAGTCTCTCATCTCTTTTCTTTCTCTTCTTCCTCTGTTGTTTATCAACTGTAGTGCAGCTTTAATCATCTTCTTCTCTTGTAACAATGAGAGTTCGGTTCATATTCCAGAAACGGATAGGAAGCAAATATATCTATCAAAGGCCGAGAACACAGTGGAACGCTTATTCATTTGACTCTACATTGCTTACGTAATGGCTCTGTTGCATTGTAGGCTTACTGCATCAGCAGTACACATCCATCTCTCCTGCCTCCTCCCCTTCCCACACCTCTAATCTCTGCTCTCTCATCTCTCTTTGCAAGAGGAAGAAGGTTTGCCGAAATCTTAACGGATCAATTCGGAGGGGGACCTGCCCTTCAGGGGGAAGGAAGACGAAGTGATGAGAGTATAAGTGAAGCAGAGGAGCGGTGGAGGTGAGGACGGAAGATAGATAGACGATGGATGGAGGACTGGGAGGAGAGGACGATGTGACATTTACATATCGGCGCAGCGGCGCACAGACCAGCCAAACTGTCTAATAAGTCAGCCGCTAGTTGGCTAGTTTCCTGCTCTCCCCTCGGCTCTCTGCCCTAATAGGCCGTCTCCACGGGATGAGAGGCATCCATGCTATTAGTATCTGTCAATCTGGCTGAAGGAGGTGAACTCTGGAGACCCTTAAGGATCAGTGGCCCTTTGGGGGGACTTGGCGGCCCCTGTAAAGCCTCAGGAGAGATGGCCCCTGGAAGCTGCGAAAGCCAAAACCCAGATCTTGGAGGATCTGTAGTTAAAGGCAGAGGGGAGAGAAGAAGGGATGGAGGCCGAGGAGAAAAATGTGTTGGCAAGAGAAAGCCTAATGAACCTCCTCTTTACCCAAAATGCTGACTCCTACCTAATCTGGTGCACAGGAAGCGATAGATTGAATGATTCTATATTCTATGGATGTTAAGCTTCTATGGGATTCAGTGGAGTCAAAATGTTGCGTCTTTTCAGTCCAATAATATTTGGGAACTTGAATCCAGTGAGTGGAGACACATCGTGCTAATACTCAGGTTGTATTTTGGGTTTCTAGAACATGTTGACATACTTTATGTCTGATGTCTGGCTGGATACCTGTATTCACCCTTTGTAGTGCCTGTCTCTTTAAGCTCTCCTCCGGAGAAAGCCCGGTCTGCTCTCATTAGTTTGCGAGAGATATGTGGTGCACCTTGTCAAAGGTAGTTCTACAGCGCACAGGAAAAACTGACTGGGTTGTGTTATTTCACAGTTTGTGGGCTGGCAGGCAGTCCAGATGTGTGTCCAGATGTGTGTACACAAGCACTGGAGAAGTGAGGTTTTCATAACGTGTCAACTTCAAACGTCAAGTTCAGTCAATTCTACTCATCAGACTCACAATCTACCCACCGTGTGACCCCGGCATTCAGCAGACCCTCGACTTGGATAAGTTGTGTGACAATAGTATTGTAAAATGTTTTCATGTGCGATTGATCTCAACCGACGCGGAACAGAAAAAAGCCAAACTTGTGACCGCAGCGTTTCTACCTCGCTTCTGCTCGTGATTCTTTTTACCCAAACATAAATACAAGTTTTTTCAACTGATACCGCTACAAATCTCTAACACTGCCGAAGTGTGGATGACAGCAGACAGTTGTCATATATGAGTAGAGTGGCATTAAGTTGGGTATAATCATGTTCTGCTGCGAAGGTAATGACAGTATGAGTATGTGCGTACTATCTCCTCCCCTCCTCCCCTCCTCCCTCATGCATTGGTAATGAGGCGTAGGCTTATTGACTGAGGGTGGAGATATGATTACCCCCCCCCCCCACTCCTCCCCTCCTACCCTCCTACTCTCCCCCGACCCCGGCCTTTCATCAGAAGGGGATAATGCATGTTTGTTGCATGTATATTGATTTGTGCTGATTGTAGGAAAGCGGGGAGACTCACTACACATCAGATGGAGGCAGAGACACAGAGTGCCCACCAGGGGCCTCGAGGTGTCTCTGCAGGCCTGCAGGTCTGCAGCTTGGATCCTCATCTCTGGATGAGTGCTCGCCCACCAAAAATCAGACTGCTGCCGTGTGAGGCCTCTCACGCTTTCTCCATCTTATTCCTCACCACTGTGAGCATGTGACGTCATTATTTAGGCCACCGTAAAGTTAGTGGCAGCTCAGTAACAAGAGCCAACAAAAGTACTGATTCGTTTTAGAAGGTATCGCAGCGCACGCAGTATATTTCCACCTGTTTTTCTGAACCTTTCAACATCTAGCGGTAGACATACCACTCTGCATAATACGTGATGCGCTATAGTCCAATAATGCATGCTTCATTTTACCAATCTGACCCGATAGCCCCCACACGGAGGAACCACAGCACTTGAACACTATCAAAGCGTTCAAAGTGTCCTCGAGAAGTGCATTTGTTGCCGGTATTGTGGCTATACCAAGAGTTGGGTCACTTCCACTCGGGCTAATGAGTTTGCTGGCAGCGTCGCTCTGTGTCTAATGACATCGTTGACACTGATGCTACATATTGTGTCACAGGCCTCTGGCAATCGCTCAGCAGCTGATGTCCTCACTTTGCCACCGGGGCCACGCCGCCTGGCACGGCGGACTGACGGCTTTGGCAGGCCGCGGAGTAACCCGCTGCTACTGTGGCACAGTTTGCGGGACACATCAATTTGTTCCCCGCTATTGTGAGAGACGATCTCTCTGGCATCGATCCAGAGCCCGCCGCCGCGGCCTCATCTGCATCCCTTTGTTATCCGGTGCTGGTTCGGAGGCAGAGAAAGGTAAGAGAGGGAAGACAGACAGAGGGATGACGAGTGGTGCCTCGCCATCTGGGCTCTGTTTCTTCAACGGCCACAAATTAAAACTCAACCTGTATAGAGAGGAGGTGTGGGGGGTGTGGGGGGGGGAGGATTGTCAAAAGGCAACAATACTTCTAATCTCTTTCTCCCTCTGTGCATTTTCAAAAAGGGGGGGAGAGGAAGAAAGGCGCTTTAATAATTAGAGGGGTAGAAAGCTCAAACAGATGAAACAATGCCCCCCTCCTCTCGTCTCCCCCCTATCGTCTGTAATGACTCGCGCGCTGATGGAGAGGGCTCTTTGAGGATGACATTCAAATGCTGACATTTGAATTATGTCTGTTTATCAGAGGGAGAATGGCCCGCCCGCTTTTGTTGTGCCTGCATCCGCGCGCACGCACGCACGCACGCTCGCCGGCAGCAGCAGGTAGCTCGAGCCGGCGCGTTCATTTTAATCACACGCACACATAATGGTTCATGGGAATCCTGAAGGGGCAATTTTAGATGGTTTTGTGAAAGTACGGGAGAGTGTAGAGACAGTGTACACTAAAAACTTTAATGGGTTTTATTTCAAGCATTTACAGCGGAAGAGCCATCAAATTGTAACAACCAACATAAAATCACTCATCGTCACTAATCCCCGACTGTATTGCCAGTTTATCTGCATGGCTTATTCCTCGTGAGGACAAGCACCGACTCCATTTTGTGGCTAAAATGCTAAATTCTATCACGATCCATGTTAACCTTCAGGAAGCATCATACACTTAAAGGGAGATAAAAATTTGCATGGGGAAGATTTATTGTCTATCAGTAAATGGGCTGCAATGCAAAACAAAGGCCACACCGCAGTGGCGTGTCCCTCCTCGGCTGCTTGTCAAAGTTGGGATCTAAAATCGGGACGATCCATCACGTTGGCACATGAAAAATTATGGAATTCACCGCGAGGAGATGTATTCACGGGACGGGACGCTGGTGTAAATGGCTGTTTAACAAAGGCGCTCGGAAGTCAGCGGTAAACGCAGGTCTGCAAAGCCGAGGGAAGGGTGGGAGAGAAAACCTCACCCGCCAATTCTCAGGGCTACGCCACTGCTGCATGTTTCATATCACCAGAGAAATATCCAAACAAGCACACATAGTGAAACGCTCAGCCGGCTGGTTTGATGGTCAACAGTAGCCTTATTGCAAGACTTTTAATTTTCTGTGAATGTGGAATTACCTGTGAGGGCATCGCTGTATATGAGCGGTTATGTGTGTGTACCTGCGGCCAGTGTGTGTGCTTTGATTCAAATATATCCATAACTGTGGGCAGAATATAGCTCGTCATGCTCACGTTTGCACTCACAGTGTGCAACGCAGACTTAAAATATGTAGTTTACACGTCGTGCCCAACTTATGTAACCCATGACATCACTATGACATCATCAGGGTAGTGCTCACCATGACAAGCAAACACATCTTCACTCTTTGGTTGAATTGCTCAGCAGTCATGTTCTAAATGACAATTGTATTCATTCCTTCCAACACGTTGCAGAAATGTGCAGTATGTGCTTTCCTGCATGTTTATAATATAGCATGCTGTGCTACATCTCTCTTACATGCAAGTGTATATACTGTATACCAGCACAAATAATACGTTTTGTTCACTCTATATTTTGCGTATTTATTTGTGCATCCCTCTGCAGGTAAGTGGAAGTCACATGTTTATGAAATAATTTAATCCTGGATCAATGCATAGACATGTGTGTGTCGGTGTGTGTTTTTCATTCCCCTGCACTGATAACACAGTCTCAACAGTCACAGTGAGAACCTGTATGCAAATCCCTCTCCCCTCCGGTGGAAGAGCTGTACGATCACCATATTGGCATGTGAAAATAATATAGATTGGGAACGTGAGAGGGAGACCAAGTGGAAAATGAGATGATTGCTAAAGTATGTTCTACCCGATAAACTGAAATTGCATTTGTCTAAGTGCTTGCAGGAGCCAGTCCATATAAACGTCTCGATGTTGCAACTCTTTAAGGTGGACGTTGATAGGCGCACAGAACAATCAGGTTATCCTGCAGGATGCATTCTCATTGTCCACTTCATTCTTCTCTTTCCTGTCACCGTCCATAGCTTTAGCTGTTTGCAGTTTATTCGACTCTGAAGGCGGGAAGGTCATGCTCAAATCCTCTCTGTGCCGGTTTAGTCTCTCGGGGAACGCATTGTTCAAGTTCACTCCGTTTCCCAGCAGGCCTGAAGGCCCAGCATGCACTGAGTGCCGCCTCATGTTCGTAGTCTTTCGGGGCGGCGGGGAGGGGGGGGGGGGGGGGGGGGGCTCAGCAGCTAAAAACTCTAAGCGAGGTATTTACAGTTCGGCTGACCACTCATTGTGGACGATTGATGTTCCAGTCAAGCCACCAGCTCCCCATGCAACGTCATTCACAGAGGTCACTCCAACATGAGGTTTCCTTCATCACCATCAACATGAGAACTGTGTTTAATTTGGATTCAACGCTGTGCTGCTGCTGTAAATACTCAATGTGTATCATTCCACTGCTGAAAATAGTCCCCAACAAAGCAGCATTTCCTCCCGTTTGCCGAGGACTTTTAGGAAATTACTTTTAAAAACAAAACAATATCTTTGTGACACTTTTTCTAGTGTCCAAGGATGAAACATCCCGAAAGTTAAAACGGACCAGCTCGTTAGAATCAGCGATGCCCAGAATCAAAGATGTTACACGGCGCTGTGACGGACAGCAGCTTTGTCGTCCAACACATGAGGTGTAATGTGTCATTTCCAAACAAACAACCTCTTCTCTTACAGGTTAGGGTCAAGCTCAGCTCAGGTCAAGCCCCCCGTATAACACCAGGGTTGTTGGAAACACACAACAGCCCCTTTGTTCTGGGAGTTCCTGCTTCAGTGAACACGCTTTGGGTTGAGACTGCTGTTTTCATTTAGTTGTTGCTCCTGGGGCAGTTTCTTTCCCCCTCTTCCTACTCCTCCCTAGATTTCATCGCCCATACACTGGGAGATGATTTTGTGAATGAAACCATGCGCATCCCCGCAGCCTTTATGATGGTAATGACTAGCAGCGGAGGGACAATGGAGGGAGAATGCTGGGACTCAGGGGTTACGGTTGTGGGGAATAAAGGAGGTGCGTGTGAGTGTCACTGATGGGTGAAAACCTCCAACATGTCAAACAGCAGCGTTGCCTTTAGCTTGCTGCTACATTTATTTTAACACAATCTTTAATTGTTTTCAGCTACTGCGAAAGACAAGGTTGTCACAACAACGCTACGCTTTTTGGCAGAAAATGAAAGATTGCAAAAGTGAAGTAAAGTTGTAAAAAGTTACTTTTGAAGATGTTACACAAGTCCAATCATTTCTCATCTGCTAGGACATCCCATTGCTCTCGGCAAATTATTTATCTATTTTATTAAAAATCTCTGTTTCGTTAATTTTGTTACAGAATGTGGTGCATTTCTGAAGAAAGACTAATATTGAAATAGTCTGTTCTCCCCACACCTGCGAGGGCTTACAGGTGAACAACATTATAGAGCAGATCCGTGTGCAATCCTGTGGCTGTATCGATGTTCACACCTGAATGCTTTGTAGCAACTGTGTGTTTTTGCATCAGAGGTCAGAGGTCATCATCAGGCTCCCACCCCATCCTCCTTTAAGACACTCTTATTGCCCCATCTGCCAAAACCAACCTCGCTCTCTCCATGCCGTTCACATCTCCAATCGCACAGCAGAAGACGTGTCAACACACAACACGTCTGCATCGATCCCTTAGCCATATCAACGACAAGCAAGGAAAACATTCATTACCACGCCGGGTGAGTGAGGAAGAGCCAGTGAGGAAGAGACAGGAAGTCGAGAATGTCAAACGCTGTGGCCGCCGCTGCACCCCGACAAAGGGCTCCGACAATGAGGATGAAACGTAAGCCTGCTGTCCGACGGTGTGGTCGACTCTCCGCCATCCTTCAGGCCCGCCACCAAATCCCTAACCGGTCCGACCTCCTCAAATCACATCTTGAAACTAATACTCGTCATCCCACTGCAGAGGGAGGCTGATGACACTTTGAGTAAATAATGAATGAAGCATTATACTTCGCTGGTCTAAACATGTTTTAATGTTTGAAGCCGGCATTCTGGAATAAACTCAAGCGAAAAGAGAGTACGCAGTGTGAAAGGGATAAGGACATCCCATAGACACTGTTTGATTGACAGGTGGTTGCTGGCACAAGCAGTAGATCAACACCACAGCAAGAAAGAAATCCCTCCGCAGCTTCAACAGAACATTCCTCCAAATCAAAACCCAATTTAACTGATCAGCTGACAAATATTTAGGAAAAAGTTTCACCTTAACCGTTTCCCTATTTGAAGGAATTGTATAAACTAGATGATTCATTGGTTAATCATTGGATTAAAAGACAGCTGACCTCAGCAGCTGAATGGATTTATTAACGAGTAAACGCGTTTTGTTTCTCTCAATATGAAACAAGTGTACCATCCAGACATCTGGCAGTGCTCCTTCCACCAGACGGCTGTCCCGTGACACACAGTGTGGCAGAAAAGTGAGGGGCCGCTGCGCTTTAATCGTTATGTGATTGCTTGAGCATGTTACAGCTTGTAGGCACATAGACACAGACCACACCAGCAGACAGACACACACTCAGACAGAGTTTAATGTGCATAGACACACACACACACACACACACACACACACACACACGTACTGTACGTGAAGACTCCTGCATGTGGCAGAACGTTTCAACAGCTCCTACAAACTGATTAGACTGATCTCACCACGTCATTGATCTTGACATGCACGATTAGCCAATCACCAAGCTGTAAATCCATCAACTGTAACCAGATGGTGGGGATGGCAAAGTAAACGGACTTTTTATTAATAAAATATACATAAAATATCAAGTTTAAGACGTTTTTTTCAAACATATACTTTCAATGTAGAATTTAGCATCAACTGCTGCTGCTAGCAGGTACGTGTGCAGCGTCGGTATCAGTGTAGGGCTGAGAGCAGGCCTTGCTAATCCCTCACAGTAGGTCAACCACTCAAGGAACTGCAGCCATTATCGGCTTTAGCTTCATTTTATTAAATTGCCACATCCCTGTTGTGTGTTAATGGGCTAATTTGTACCGACACCGAGCAAAGGATACAATCAATGATATGGTTTTATAAGGAGGCGTAATCAGATAACAACTTTGTTCGAGCCGGTAATTAGAAACAGGAGTCGAGCTGGAAGAGGAGACCAGACCTTTCTCAGCCTGTGCCCCGGTGCACCGTGGGAATGCAGGTCGGAGGTCAATTTCAAAATTAGTTAAGCTTGACGGGCTGCCACTGACCTGCACAGGTGCTCCCACTTCCACTGCTGCTCTGCACTTCCTCCCGCCACCCGGGGGTCACAGACGTCGGGCCCCAGCCTCCCTGCCCTCCCCCCCCCATCCCTCCCGCCTCCACCTAGCTCCCCAGGACCAGTTTTGATCCATTAGCAGAACCACGATAAACCCCAGGCCTGCTGAGAAGACCAGAGACCACCATCGGGCTAACGCAAAGCTTCAGCACATTGAGAGAGGAACATAAGGGGCTGAGTGTTTGCACACCTTGTGCTGTAGCGTTGCTCGGTGAAGTCTAAGTCTTGGCACGCAATCCACTCCTGGAGAATATCTTACTCCAAACATCAGCTGAAGGGGAGTTTAGGAGTTCAATCTGCTTTTACACACAGACATGAAAACAAAAGTCCCTCCCCCCCTCCCCTTCACCTCCTCTCGGCCGGCCGTCTGTACTCTCAGTATGTTTTTTGGAGAGGGGGGGGGCGGGTTGTTATTGGCGCTTCCGACCGAGAGAAGAGAAGCTAGGCCGTTGTGTTTGAGCCCCGCTGCGGTGTGGCCTCCCGCTGCTTGGCCTGCCATGTGTAATTAAACATTTGGCCTCCACAATTACTCAGCAGCGTACACATGCCCGCGTCAGGCCTTGCAGAATATGCATTTCAAAGAGCACGGATTCCCTCAAAAGTGCTGAAGTGACAGCAGCAAGGGGAGAACCTCTGGGGTGGGGCAGGAGGGGTTGAGGGAGGAAAGGGGAGGGTGAGATGAGGGGGTCCACAGGGATGGACTGATTAGACAATAAACTAGTACTTGAAACTGGACCAGAGAGGCAGAGTGTCTGGCAGGTATATGTTACAGCATGCAAAGAACTATTCTTTGTCCTCTTTGGATTATGAAAAATGTGTCAAATCAGAATGACAGAATGCTCTTGCTGAAATGTTGAAACATGATTGTACAGCGAGTGGCTATGTGAGGCTGTCCAGCACTAAAGCTTTATACCACGTATGGAGACAAGCTTCCAATATGAATTAAAATACTGTTATTCCACCTTATGATTCAGGACGACTGTTCGCCCCATCAGGCATCTCTCGATGTCACCGCAGCCACATGGCGGAGGTGGAGAACCCGCGGCAGTGGAACATCTCAACATCAAAAAGCATCTTGGTGCCGCCACCGGCCTTCTGTTTGCCTCCCCGGCAGTAATGAAATTCACACGCAGCCGTCGCCTGACAACAGAACTGCGCAGAATTTATGCGAGCGCACACATTAACATTTGACATTGTTTTCCACGGGTGAAAAGGTTCGAAACAAAAGCAAACGGCTGCAACAACTTTGATTTTGTAGTTTTTGGGATTTTTCAGAAAGTATTTTTAACAGTGCCGTCACACACCCGTCAACTTTGTGTAACCGAGTGGTTTCCCAGAGACACGAAAGCTCCGGTGAAATGACAAACCAGCAGACAAATACGACACCCGCTGCAAACACCGTATCGTGACTTGAGGAGCAGCACGCTGGCATCCAGCTGTCACTCAGACTCCCCGAGACTTGAAGCACCTCGGCACTAAAACTCCCCTCTCCTTCCCCTCCACTTTGCCAAGACATGTGGGAATCTGCCACTTTTTCTCCTATTGATAAGCTTTGACAAAAGTCTAAAGTCAGTGGAATCAGGCAATAAGCTGGGCCCGACAGAGAGAGCAGGAAGGTAGAGCAGAGATCCGGGTGTCTCTCTCTCTGCTGCATGCGTGTGAAGCTGCACACAAACACTCATCCTCTAGAGTTCCCCGTGAACAATGTGGATTTTAAAAGACGAAACCTCTCTGCCAGCCCCTTGTCAGCGCTGAAAGCTACCAACACATCACAGAGACGCTGGCAGCACCACCTGCCCGTGAGGCCCCAGTATCCCCTCCTCAGCCTCTTGTGTGCCATAGAGGTGCCTGTGTCCATGTCCCTCTATTGTGGCGTGGACTGGAGGGGGTATTGTGAACCTTGTCAACGGCGCTGCCATCTCCGTGCCAGCTGGCTGGGTGTGAGTGGCGAAGGGGGTGAGAAGGGAGGGAACAATGCAAAGATCTGTGCACAATGGGCAGCCGCGGAAAGGCGGCATTGTTCCGCCACGGCCGGCCATGCCAGCTTCCCCGTGCCGACGACGCTCAATGGCAACATCTCGTTAAAGAGGGCTGACATTTTACCCAGAAGCACTGGCTCTTATTTGAGAAAGGTGCTACACATGTAGAGTAAGGTGCACCTTTTCATCGACATTGGTTTCCATTTTCTTCTCTTAAACGTCCACATGTGCACATAGCACGCACATGCACAGACACCCCCTCGCCCTGCAGCCTTAACAAGCACCAAAGTCCCTCTTTTGAAATCAAAGAGTGAAGGGAGGGGAGGAGCGGCTCTAAGGGAACGTCTGGAATCCATCTGAGATTGAGAAATACAACCATCGTGGTTGGATCCAATTGAATGAGGCAGGCCTGAGTAACACGCTCCGACACGGCCTTTCTCTTCCTCCAACACCCCGGCCATGTGGTCCCAGAGCCCTGCCAGGAAAGCATGTCACAGCTCATCACAGTTGCAAATGAATATTCATGCGGCGGAGGGCGCCCGTGTGTGAAGTATTTACGTGTGGGCCTGTTTTTAGTGCGACAAAGATAGAAAGAAAAAGTGTGCGTACTAAGTTTTTTTGCAGGACGCTGTAAAAGTGACTCCCCGGCAGACAGCCACAGGCCTCCGCTTCCGACATGGTCGCCGGATGTAACAGGCGGCGCGGCTCCCAGCGGCTCGCTGGCCAAACACAGCCCAAGTAAGACTCAGTGCTGGCTGGAAGGCTAGGTCTCACACACTGTCTGGATGCAAACACACACACACACACACACACACGAACGGGCACACATGTACATACGCGGGCTGCCAGCACTCCACAGATGTCCTGGCTGTTGCTGCATGTGAGTCAGCGCGGACCGAGCTCTTTGATGGCGAGGTCTGGTGCGAGGTTTGAGGGTGTGAGGATCGAAATTCAAGGCAGGTGCACCGTCACATTGGGCTTCCAGGATATTCTGATGCCCAGATTGGCCCCTGACCTCTCCAACAACAGCAGGCCCGCCATTTCGAGGATTGGAAGGTGACGCAATTAATAAAAAAAAAAAAAAAAAAACAACCTTGGTGAGAATTTCAGAAGCCACAAAACAAATCTGTAGAAATCGCTCTTAGACGACAAACTTTTTGGACGCGTTCGCACCGAAATCAGACTGAAGTCGTGATACTCTGTCGCTGAACTAGTTGTTCCCACAGTGACTAGATTAGCATTGTGGGTAGCATCCAGAGTGGATGTGGAACGTGACGTTTGTGACAGGGTAACATTCCAGGATCATAAATTTATGATCGGAATTAAATCCCATCAGATGTGTTTAGTTCTGTGAAACTCCTCAGAACTTTTCTTCTTTCTCTAAAACAATGCCGGATTGAAGGAAACCTTCCACTAAGGGAGGCACACTTTAATTCAGAAGACATGAATGCATCTCAGTGAGGCTTGTCCTCATTATGCATTATGTAGTGTTATCACTGCTTTTTAGAAGGCAACCATTACGAAGATGATGGCGGCTTTGACGATAAAGTAATTGCCCAGAGCATTCTCTTTTGGACAATTGATTTTTAAAGATACTTAGCATAAAAGGTGAGGCATGCAGGATTTAGTTATGTAGATATGAAAGTCAGCAGTACTTAACGTGCAAGACAGAAAGAGGGATTTTGCAGCTCTATCACTTTTCTTCAAAAATGATATTGATGAGAATGTTTTGGATAATTCTGCTGATAACTCTTGGTCTGGTCTGCAGCTGCATGTCTGAGATATGTCAACAGGTGTTTGATTAACATCTTGTTGCACCTGTGAAGATGAACTCCCACCTTCCTCACTGCTCATTCTGACCTGAATCCACAGCTTGTGTCGCAAGAAAACTAAACACAATGAGTACCGAAAGCAATATGAAGCAATACAGACTCTTGAACGCATATTTCACATGGCTGAATCCAATAATAATAATCATATTCATACAACAACATATCCTCCAGCATGCTTACATGCTCTCAGAAAGGTTTCCATTTGCTTCAGGATCTCTTCATCTGTCAGTCATTTGATTGTAGGTGGAACTGGGTTTTTTCACATTGCGTCGAAAAAAATATCAAATTAAAGAAAAAAAAAAACACGAGATTCTGGACTTTTGTTTTGCTATTTTCTGAACCCTGGTAAGGAGGTGACAGGAATAGCAGTTGTTGCCGTGCCTGCAGTGCACCGGTTACAAGGCGCTCGGCAGAGGGTGAGAACGAGGACTCTGATGAAGCCGGGACTACAGGTGTCAATGTGATTAATTGCACCAGGGAGGAGAATTAGCAGTCTGCTAATCAGGTCGACCAAACAAGGAGGGAAAATTAACTTTTTAAAGTGTTAGTTTTTCTTACAATCACAGCCCGTTGCAACAGCAGAGGCAAGTTTGTTAATGGCTCATAAGTCCATCCCCGAGGACCAAATTATCCTGACGGAAGCTCTGTGTTTGTAGAGTGCCAGCTCATATTTTGCAGAAGGGGCAAACAGCCACACAGCGTCGAGCGTGCAAACAGCGAGGCTATTGGTAAATTGGCAGCTCAAACACGTGTGGAATATATATTTTTGTCTCAGTGAGGTATAGAAATCCCAGTCCTAATTAGAAAACGTCTTAACCCGAATACAAGAGAAAACAAACGGCAAGGTCTGGCCACACATACAACAGGAAGTGGAGATCACATCCAATCAGATGTGGCCATTCATTTTCGAGGTTTTTGCTGCCCTTCATTTATGAAAACAACGGCTAAATAATGACTTCTGACATCAGGGTGATGAATGATAGAAAAACAACCAGAGTACCCAGTGCAGGCACCTTTTTGTGATCACTGGTTTGTGTGTTTGCATGTTCACACCGATCTACGTGCGAGAACATCTGGACTGCCTGAAGAGAGGGTCGGCGCTGGACCCGCAGACATTCGGGGTCAGTGGAAATGGCCCCTTTCTCTCCAGCCTCTGGGTGAATATTTAAATTTCTACCATCGATTTGCTTCCTTCACACCTGCCAGTGCTTTTCCCCTGGATGAAGAAACACGATCTGCTGCTGACATGTGATTTCACTCAGCGGACAAGGCAAGCGTCATCAGCTAGGTACACGTTTGGCGAGCTTCAAAGACACAATCAGAGACTCTGTTCACGAGTCTGGGCGTTTCTGCAGTTACATCGAATGAATCCTAAATGTATTCACACACGTTGGAGTGGAAGAAATGTGCTTCACAGTGTAAACAAAGCCAGGAGTTTCATCAGGAGGCCATTAGGAACTGAGCCTTTAAGATCCACAAACAGAAGAACAGGAATCACCAAACTAAAGCAACAGCTGACGGTAAACACACCGTTCTTACTCTGCTCCTGCTGAACGGCCTTCAAGAGAATATAGTATTTGCCGGCACACCTCGTGGATGCAACAAACAAAGAGAAGCTGACGATGCTTTAATATTTTAAAATGTATCGACTGCAACGTCTCAAAATGAATTCCTGGCCCTCAATCAACCGCCGTCAAAGAAATAGATGATGTGAAATATTGATGCTTCATCGGGTGAGTGAAGGGCTTATTGATGCTACATCAGGCCAAGGAAGGTTGTACGTGTTCTTCCAAAGGAAAGCCACTCACGTGATTATCTCCCACTTGATCCAGATGTCATGTGATTTGAGTGAAAGTTAAAAGGACTCCTACTGACGTGAGGCTATCACAAACTGGACTACCATTTTCAAACCATTTTGAAATTTTGGCCGTCGTTATTTTACTATTTTGGACCTCGATGTGACCATATTGTCCAGATTTGTACCAGGCAGCCTGGGAATATTTCTAATGTCCATGATGAGAGTACTCCAGCCACTATTGGGTCTCACCATTCAAACACAACAGCACACAGGCCATGAATGAATCCCTTCACCGTCATTGGCTCCCCCCTTCCTGGCGACGTTCCTCTCCAGCTCCACCCCCTTCCAGTCTCTCAACCTCCCTTTTCTCTCTTTTCATTCAGCGTGGTTTCATCCCCCTCCAACCGCCGGTTAGAGGAGCAGGAGCTCCTTTTCTTTCACGCAGAAGAAAGTCCAACGGACGGAAGGGAAGAGCGAGCGCGCAGGCAGGACATGAAGCCTCTTCCCAACCGTCTCGCCCACCCAGGCCAAAGCCTCTCAACTCACAAGCCCTTCAGCGGACATTTTCTAGCGCTGTGAATTTTTGTGCAGGTAAAGATTAGCAGAGAGCCCTTGGCAACAAAGCATTCAATCACATTCAAGTAGGGCCCTGTATCAAATGCACCCTCCACCTCCACCTACTTTAGGAGGGCAGGTCTTTCTTCTCGTCTCCCTTTTTACTCTCCTCTCTTTGGCTTGGTCAGACGGAATTGCCTTTGAAACAGGCATCCCTGCTCCCCCCCCCCTCTCCCCTTCATCTCTTGTCAATCTGAGAAAGCCAGGAAATGAACGCTCTTTGTGGGATTAATTAATAGCTGGAGCTGGTCAGCGCGCTAGCAGAGCTGTAATTGCTACTCAGAGGGAGGAGGAGAGGGGGGGGGTTGCAGAAAAAGTTTGGGTTGCAGTTTTTTCGAGTGCGGTGGGGGTGTTCCCGAGCGCTTTGAACTGAAGGGCTCTGCTGCAGTGGATTAAAGTGAGAAGAGAGAGATAGATGAGGGAGGAGGGGGGGGGGGCTTTGAAGTCTGCTGAAAGGTCTAGGAGAAGAAGAAGAAGTGAAGTTGGGTGGTAGAAATTCTGTCTGGCAACATCAAACAGTGTTATCGCCCACTTTCACCTGTTGACACTCAAGGGTGAAGACACTAGATTCAGCGCTGCGAGCTGCACGGCTATACGTCTTCTTCTTCTTCTTCTTCTTCTTCTTCTCTCAATCTCCGTCTCTTCATTCCAGTGGAATCATCTCCGCGGAGGACGCTGAGATGCAGATTCGTTTTTGTTTGGGCGGTTCACGCGGGTGGATTCGACTTCTTGCTCCCAAAGTTATTTGGTTCATTTCCAAAGAAAGAAATGCAACCACCTGAACTCCGGGGTCAGCCTGGTGTGCATGCATGAATCTGTGCATGTGAGCGTTTGGATCTTTAAAACGTTTTCACTGCTCTCCTCCCACACAGAAGCACATTCACGCTAAAAGATGCGACTTAAGTGTGCGGCTGATTGTGAAACAGGTCATCAACTGATTACTGAGCAACTTGCATTTCTTTTATTCAAAAAGCAAGAGTTTAACTCATTAATTCTTCATAACTTTATTCTTTAGCAGTCCAGCACTGAGCAACAAGAATCGGATTCTTTTCTTGGCTGGGTTTGTCCTTCGGAGGAAAGTTCAAGACAAAATGGAACAGATGCAGACATTAATGAATAAATATGTCAATCTCAAGGATCACAATGTTGTCTCCAAATGTATGCAATTACTTTGCCTTATTTAGCAAAAGCATTTCATTTAGCACAGATATAGAATGTTGACTGAAAATTGCATGAATTTTACTGACTGATTGATTAAAGACTTTAAGAAAAAGAGAAAAGGGATCAACGTCTCTAAAATGAAGATACTTTACAGTAGATGTTGATGGGGTTAACTCTGTCCATTTAAAGCTTTTAACAACACACACACACACACACACACACACACACACACACACACACACACACACACACACACACACACACACACACACACACACACACACACACACACTTCTGTCCACTCATGGTCACACCTCCTGGTAAAATGAGGGTTCATGTAAAAAAAGAAAAAACACTTTTTTTCGCTGGACTGCTGAATTAGTGTTGGAGCGGCCATGCGTACGGGGACTTAATCATCAATAATCTTTTCATTTCTGTGAGAGGCTCTCCGGCGGGGCCTCTGGTGAACGTGCTCTGACGCTGCACGTAAGAAAACACTTCTCATGTACTTCTGTGCGTCGGGCGACTGTTGTGTCTTCCGTCTCTGGAGCTGAGATCAGTTCAAACAGCTTTTAATGAATCCACTTTCATCACTTTCAGAGGTTAAATGAGCGCAGACTTGTGTGAATTCCATATATTTTAGTTCATTTTTAGGCTTCTCACACTTTTGGTCATTGTTGAAGATGACACATCATCAAATAAAGCATAAAAGCCAGTAAACAATCTAAACGAAGCAAAGTTAAACCCTGGAATGTAGTATTGTATATTTTTGTGTGTTGGTATCAGACGGCCACTGACCACCACGTGACGGTATCTACTGTACGAGGTTTCTTCCTCCAAGAACACGAAGACACACACTTAGTAAACAGGGGTTGTGATGTTGCTGCCGGTGGTCTACAGAAAATAAATAGATCAACCGTGTGCAGCTCATGGGAGTGGACAAGTGCAAATGAATACCCTTAAAGTCAAAAATATGCACCAGACGGAGAAATCGTATGCATATCCAGTGAAGTGAGCCCACATTCACTCATCCATTATACTGGCGTGGCACATTTTAGACACGCACACACTGGACAGACTTCAAAATGCAGGAAAGAGAAAGATGTAGTGAGGGGGTTGGGAGGAAGGGGGAGTAAAGGGGGGAGATGGGGGTGGGCACGGAGGGAAAGAGTGATCCTTGCTTTTTATGCAACGCCTGTTCAAAATGCAACTATCCGTGAGGCGCTTGTGCAACACTTCGCTGATGTCTGGAGGCCTGTAATTGTGCACACACATCAGTTCTGGATCGGGGGGGGATCTGGTCCTCCGTCGCCTCCAATCAGAGCGAGGCCTGAAGCTGTTGCGCTCCCCCGGTGCTTTTTGGGAGCAGTTTGATTCCAGGTGTAGCACAGGCCTTGTTATCGATGGTGGATGTTGTTTGGGAGGAATGGTGGTCCCCTTCTCCTTCTTTTACTCCTTTCCCTGTCCCGATAAGGAGCATGTTGGTGGTGGGTGGAGGGAGTTAGGGAGGAAGCAAGGGTGGAGGGAATAGTGGTGGAGGAGCGGGAGCAGGGGGGGGGGGGGTCTGATTCGGCCATCACATCCCACTAACAATTTGTGTCAGGTCCCTAGAGGTTCCCTAATGAGCCCCACCGACACGGCCGAAGGCGAGATCCCCGCGCCGGCCCACTGAAGTGAGAAGCCAGAAGATCGGCACCTCGCAGCCTTGCAATTATTAATCAGACTTCTTTCTTTTTCCCCCTTCCCTTTTCACTCCCCTCTCCCTCTCCCCCGTCTTTTCACTCCCTCCCTCATTTCACTCTATTCATCAGTTAGTCAAAGTGTTCCCCTGTTTCTTACAGATAGGAACACTGGCCTTTACAGCCCGATGCAGACATTTACTACGAGAGGACAGATCGTTCAACTACGCCGACAGCAACGCTGCAGTCTTTCCTTGAAGCAGGGGAGCAAAGCTAGACTGACATAACTCTGATAAAGCAGCATGTTGTATGTAGAAGACAGTCCTTGCATCTGATCAAAAGAGATTCAAGGAACAACCCTTGTGCTCCAATTGTCAAATTATAGACTTAATAAATCATTTTTGTCTATATATTGTTCCTGATTATATACATGTATCTGCATGTATATATGCAGAACATTTATAAAATATATATATATATATATATATCTGATAAATCCAATGCCTGGATTGTCGTCACTTCTTTGCTGTTGTTAGGTTTTACATGACTTCCTCCCCGTTGTTCGGTGCAGCGGTCCTTTCTGCCCTACAAGTGGAAATCTACTGGTTAAAAAGAAGAAGGAGAGGAAGAAGAGATGGTTGAGGAGACAAAGAGCAAAGGTCTGGGTGGCACTTTGAGCAAACACAGCAAGATAAGGTACAGGGTCTATTTAGTATGAGCTCTGTTTGGGCTTTCAACACGCACACACACATGCAGACAGACTCTCGCCCACACACACACACACACACTCACTTTTATCCCTCTATGGAGGGAAAAAGAAGGGAAAGTTGCTTATCTAAGTCTGGGCTGACTTGGCCTGAGGCGAAACCTGACCTTTGCACCACAAAGGTGAAACGCTCTGTTCTCATTGGTTTGAGAGAAATGCCTCCAGAAGGAACATTTTTCCCTCTTCACATCTCATCTTTTCATCGGTTATTGTGTTGGTTTTTTTTCTTCTCTGCCCCCTTTCTTTCCTCCGCTGAGTGAAAACCTCCCGTAGCCTCCCCCCCCCCCCCCCCCCCTGACAGGCCCTGATGTTGCTGTAACATTTCTATCAGCGGGCGGCTGCACACCTAGCTGTGCAGGACGGAGCGTGTACGGCAGCTCGTGGGACGAGGGAGGAGGTTGAGTGCAAGTGCTCGCTACACAACGTTCCAGGTTTTCCTCTGGAACGCCGAGGTCGCCGCTTCGGGGTCAAGTTCACGACGTGGATTGTTGACCCTGACCTGGCCGGAGTGACAGAGTTCTTCCTCTGGATGAGGATGATCGAGCAGCAGCGTACGCGGCCTACGATAAACAGCATGTCGTCTTGTCATCTGTTGCTTTGTCACAACATTGAAACATTTGTTCAGTAGGTGCGACATGTTGCATGTTTATTGTAATTCTGATCTTTGTTCTGGAGAATAACTATTCATTTGATTGGAGGTTTGCACATTTCTAAATGAGTCAGACTGCAAAACATGCACATTGTTTGCTTTTTTCCCCACAAAACATTATTTATTAAATTCAATGATTTATCAATGGATTTATTTATTTTTTACATTAAATTAGCAAAAAAGTATTTGTATTCCTTTTAATGAAATATGCTTCTCATCAACCCCAAATGTATTACGATCTAAGATGAAACTGTATTTATGTAAAAATGTTTTGCACAGAAGCTGATTTAAAAGTTAAACTGTGCAGTTACACCCTGTGACATAAGTCCACTCTGTTATGAAATACATAAAGAAAGAGAAGTCTCCATGACAGCACAGGTTGGAGTGAATGCTCTGAGGATCTAATGAAGTCTGGTTTGGGAAGATTAACCGCAGAGAACCCAACAAACTCTCCCCCGGCTTCATCTCCGGACCTCAACTTTGCCTCTGCTCTCCCTCTGCAGAGCGCTGATGGACGAGAGCAGACCGGACCGTGTAGTCGACGGAATGGGTGCCGAGGAGGAGAGAGAGGCTGCCTGGAGAGACTGCCAGAGTGATGAAATAAGAAGAGTCAGAACCAGAGGCAGAAAACGATGCTGCGCCTGAATCCAGAGAGGGAACACGAGGCCGCTTGCTCTAATAGCGCGCGTGTTGGCTAAAAGCTTGTGTCGGTGCATTTCCCACACAATACATTTTGCATCAGCAATAATATGCACCTGATACTACTTTTTAAAATCAATAACTTTGCATCTTCATCTACAGATTAATCATACATTAATAATTGCTGAATTGCGGATCGGTTATTACGTTTTAATAAACATTGTGAAGCTCTAACTGTATTTCTGTAGCTCTCTGTAAGGTGTGTGGGGGGGGGGGGGGGGGGGGGGGGGCAGAGTAAGAAGTAGGCCATCCTTGCACTTTCATGTAAATATATTATGGCTAGCATCAACTGCACAAACAATAAGGCAAAAAGTATGCTATCAAAGTGAAACAGCACAACGCACAAATGGAGCTCTTGGGCTGAATGTGATGAAAGAGTTATTTCATATTTCCATAATGACACATTAAAAATCACTTTTGGTCAATATAGCACAAACAGATACTGAATTAGCTTTACTGACCCAGTGTCAGTGATAGTTTATCATCTTTGTTGCAGTTCCACCAATATTCATGTGTAATATCTCTCTAATATTCTCCATTACTACAATGTGCGATTGTTCATTATCTCGTGAATTGTGAGTAATTGGTTACAGTTTGCAAACAACCTTGATACGTATTTTTGGGATATTGCCACCTGTGGCTCTTCTGCACACTACAAACCACAGAAATACATATTTAATAAGGATATTTTGACATTCGGGACAAATTAATTAATTTATATTATTTAAAGGTCTCTCAATGGATTTCCCTTTAAAACAAATGTAAACAATTTGTCCACGCTTGAAAATATATTTACTTGTTAAAAGTGATTTTTTTAAATATATAAAATAAAGTGAACTTCCCTCTCTGGGGCCGAGAGGCATCGTGCTTCTGTGTTCAGTTAAAAGGGTCAACTTCCTAAAAAATTACAAATTTTGTGAAATTCAAAATTAAAATGCGCTGTACATAATAACATTATCTATATATTCTGTGCGGACAACATTTTAAGGGTTGGAGCTAGTGTCGGCTTATTCTTTGTACTGACAAGTGAACCATTTACCCACAATGCATTGATTTCTCTCACCATTCCAATGAGCTAAACTTTCTCCTCAACAGAAAGTCGGTCCTGCTGAGATGCAGTTTTATCCTTTAAGATGGAATCTAAGTGCAGTTGTGCGCATGATGAATAAGTAAGGTTATAGTGTGTGTGTGTGTGTGGGGGGGGGGGGGGGGGCTGGGTGAGAGGGTGGGATTGGGTGTGTGTTGACAAGGAAGATATTGTGTATTGGTTTGTGTTGTTCGTGTGGGATTCTACGTGTGTGTGTGTGTGTTCATGGGTGTGAGTGATGGAGAGGAGAGGGGTGAGGAGGTGGTGGGAGGGGGGGGGGGGAATTGGTGGTAGCCCCGCTGTTTGGCCATACGCTCCTGCCTTCTCTTGCCTTTTCAGCCTGGCTGACCAGAGAGCTCATTTGCATTAGCGGTGTGTGTGGGGTGACGTGGGGGGGGGGGGGGGGTGGATTTTGCTCGAGGCCTGTCTACTCTTCCAGGCAGTAGACTGGTGTGTGTGTGTGTGTGTGTGTGTGTGTGTGTGTGTGTGTGTGCATGGAGGGGGTAAATCGCGCGCTGGCAGAGAGGACGTGTCACGTCCATGTAGCCCCCGCTAATCAGGGCCGGTTTGAGCTGCGGCCAACTAGCCGAGGCCCCGTTTCCCTTCCACACCATGTGAAGAAATGCAGATAATGGCGCACGCTACGGAGAGCGAGGCATGCTGGGAAAATGCTCCATACGTGCAGGGGTGAGAGCTGCTGGTGGGTTAGCACGGAGTGCAGCATATGGGGAGGTATCGTGCGTGTGTGTGTGTGTGTGTGTGTGTATAAAGGCCACGCGCACTCATGTCGACGCTCTGACAATCCACCAGCAGCTCTTTTCCGTTGCAAATCCTCAGTCATTTGGTGAAGTGCTAGTGACCCCTATGGGCAAGATGCTGTGGTTTTTGACTATTCATGATGTGCATGGCTGAATTCGCACTCAGCCATTGAAAAAATAAAAAAATACATGCACATGCCACGTAAAACCACATTGAAAATCCCATCGAAACTAGAAAAGAAATGTAAAAATATGCTCCTTGCCTCTTGTTAAAGTCTTCCACATGGTTTTTCGCCAGAAATATGATAGCATCGCTACATTTCTGAAAAGAATGAATGCAAAGGGGCCGCCTGCTGACTTTTGCACTTTTGATTCCTCAGTTTATTGCAGGAGCAACACATTTTTATCGAAACAGAAAGAAAACTTGTCCTCCAAAACCTCAGACACACGTCCATGCTATTTAGCACTGAGCAGACAATACTGAAGGAAACTATTTTTCGGACACCATGAACAACTGAGAGAGACATAGAACCTGCAACCCCCCAAAAGACAGAACAAGAAGGAGAGCCAGAGGAAGTCGTCCTGCTACACTGCAGCCTGAAGACCAAGTCAAGCTCTTCACTCAATCAGAGGAAAGTATCAGTAACATCTCTACTATATTCTTTGGCAGTACTTTGAACAGCAGAGTGTATGTGAGACAGTGAGAGAGGGGGGAGGATTGTGACAGCATCAGTATCTGCAGCAAACAGCCCCCCCCCCCCTCCCGTCTCACCTCCCTCAGGTCTTCAGAAAAGAGGACTTTGCCTGAGCCGAAACCTGCCGCTCCTATTTCATCATCCTCTACAAACAAAAAGCAGCCGAGCGAGAGACGTAGACGGAGGAAGAGAAAGAGAGAGGGAGAGGGGGGGGAGAGAGAGAGAGAGGGGGGGAGAGGAGGGAGGGAGGGGGGGAGAGAGAGAGAGAGGGGGGACGGACAGAGTAAAGCATGGGGAGAGATGTAGCTGTGCGGGTTCAGATTTTGAAGCGACCCCTGTTTCTGCCCTCGTCGTGGCGGCGAGCTGATGTGGCAAACACAACCCCCCCCCCCCCACTCCAAGCGTCTGATCCGCATCTTAACTTAAGGAAAATATAATGTATTTCAAAAGAAGAAAATAATGTGACACAAAGGGATGAGAACTAGGATGAGGCCTGTGGTAAGCTAAAGGGGCTAGGTGGATAATAACCCCCGAGTATGTGGAGACCCGGGCCTATGAGTCTCCTTGGCCTGCCCAGGATCTCTAATCCTGGGCTTGGAGAGGGGGATGCAAGGGGAAGGGGCTGAGGTTGAAGTTGGTGTAAGATGCATTAGTGTCTTCTACACATGTGCGCCCTAATCCCTGCTCTCCAGCTCTTTCTGAGCTGCTTTTGTATTTCATTTTTCTCTCCTCTCCCCGCCCTGCAACCTCTTTTCTCTCCTCCACGCCCTCTTTCCTCTCCTCTCCTCTCTTGACCGGTGAAATCCCGATGGGGCCGGCGGAGTGACAGGCCCCATTCAGCGGTGTGCTGGGGGTGACAGCTGGTGAGAGGCCCGTGTGAAAGAGCGTTGGCCCACATGATGCCTCCACCGCCCCTCCTCTTGCCGAACACACACACACACACACACACACACACACACACAGCTAAGGCAGGACCGACGGGCTGGGCAGCAGCTGAGCCGCCTCGGCCTCATCATCCCTCGTGTCCTTTCCACCCTTTAAGTCTCTTTGGACAGTCCACGATCCTCCCCAGTGCGGGGGGGAACAGGTAGTTGCCATTTTGAGGTGTCAATCTGAGATTTTGGTTTTGGTGGCGGACAATGCTGCAGCGTTTCAATCAAACCACATGGGACGTACGTCTGCTGATGAGCTTATACAGGCGTCTCTTCTGCTCAGGCTAAAATCATGAACTTATCAACTGGAATTATCTTTTCATACAAAATGTATTTTCTTGCAGTAGGGAACAGAAAATCACACAATCTTGGTATTTTCAGTGAAACCTTAAACAATGAGGTTTATGTCTATTCATATTAAACCAACACTGCAGTAACTGCTGCATTTTAGCAGCAAAAATAAACTCTTTCACAGCGGTGTGTGCAGGTTGATGCACTTTTGGAGCAGCAAAACACATTTATTTGGGTAAAAATGTTGATGATTATGACTTTAACCGTCATTCAGAGTAGCCTGGAAGCATTTTAACTTGCTTGGTGGATTTCAACGAGGCTCCACAGTAGCCGGCTACTTGATCCAACTGCCCTCCCTAAAGTACAGTACTGGTCTGCTCTCAGCATGGCTCCCTCTCACTTCAGTTCGTTAACAAGAGGGGAGCCTGTGCTGGTGGCCTGTAGAATTGTGTGTGTTTGAGTGAGCACTGATGAGATGGACATACAAGAGAGTGTGTGTGTGTGTGTGTGTGTGTGTGTGTGTGTGTGGCCCGTCTGGTGCTGCCCTCATGTCGCCCGTGACAGCATGTTCTTTCTGTGCCCCCAGCTTGCTTGCGTTGCCTCGTGTCCATCAATCTGCGAGTGTGCCCTCACCTGCACCTGTTTGTGTGTCTGCGTGTGCATGTATGCATCACTTATTTGCTCTCCGAGTGTGTTTCCTCCCACATTACATGCTGTGTGTGTGTGTGTGTGTGTGTGTGTGCGCGTGTCCCTGCCCGCCTGCCTAACGAGGGTCCCTAGTCCATATGTGACTTCCTCATTAAGGGGCCCACATGACAGGGACAGAGGCGCTGGCCGCTGGCCCAGAGTTGGGCTGACACTGCCGGACCCCCAGACGCCAGCGGGACCGTGTGTGTGCATGTGTGTGTGTGTGTGTGTGCTCGGCCACAGATGCCCTAACCATGTGGCCCCCTGTTCTCTCTTCCAGTTAGGACCACTAATTACAGGCTGGATCTCTCCCCTCTACCTCCCTCCCTCCCTTCCTTTCTCATTCTCTTTTTGAAGTGATAATGGCGTCATTGGGTTGCAATTGGCCCGCTAAGATTGATAGTAATTGATGGGAATGGTTCTCGGCGAGCAGCTCGATGTTGCAGGGTTGTCAGTTGAGAAGGTGTTTGGTTGAACTGAACGTGTAGAGAGAGATGTACAGTGCAGCAGGGGCTAATAAACAAGGAGACGCTGAAAATAAGAGTTCGACAGGAGCAGGTTGTGAGCAAAATGACAGATATCTCTGCGAGGACAAACTACAGCGTATAGCAGCGCACAACAGTTTGAACAGAACGAGTGAGAGCGCGGCACCAAGCAACCCGCCACAGGCAGTGATTGACAGGCCGTCACAGAGAGACCGCTTCCCCGCACTTCAAGTCAACTGTCGCAAGCACTACTCTGCCTGCCTGACGTACCCGGCAGAGGCTCAGTCGGATTACAAGCAGTCGGTTTGTGCTGCCGGTGCCACATTCAGTGGGAATCACGGGCGAGAAGAAACAATGTCAGCGAGGCTTTTATTTTGTGCAGTTAGTGGTCACAGGGAGTGTTTGTGCCATCATGAGGACACACAAACATGACCTGACACATCCACCAACACCTCAGTCCCACAGCGCTTCCTGCTGACGTTGGAAAGTAAGATTATCACAGTGAGAAAAGGACACAAGTTATCTAGCATGCACAACAACAGCATTGTTGCTTTTTGCGTGCCATTGAATTTAAAAAGGATTCAAATGTTATTTAAAGCCTCCTGTGAGATCGAGCTGAAAGGACACAAACGTCTTCATTAACTTAAATGATGTAGTGATGGATGTTCTACATCTACCCAACGTTATGATGTGTACTGTGTCGCCGCTACACTGAACTGTTTTTAATCATCTTCTTCACTTTCAAGTAAAGCGGTCGCTCTCTCCCCTCAGGCTGCACCATCCTTGACCGGTGGTTCTAATATAAGCTGTAGATTGGACCTGAAACCCATCAATAGTCACATGAATTGCCTCTGATGAAGCATTCTTCCCACACAGTAGGAAGCCAACACTTCAAAAATCAGCATCCAAACACCGCTTTCTACACATAACATTCAAACTGCAATTAGACGGTGTACATTTGATTTATAATCTGGTTTTTTTGCGCTACCCTACATTTTCATTATTTTTCATAATGGGAAATAGGACCAGACAGAACAAGATTGACTTTAAAAATGCTTAGAGTGACACTTTAACCGTGTGCCATCACAGCCCAGCTGCACGCAGATGTTCGTTCCAGCTAAACATCACTGCAACACGCTTAAAAACAGTACGTGAGCAGTGAGACCAGAGAGAACAGCTCTGGGATAGAAACTGTGACCCGTCCTAGAAACCAGTGTCCTGGAGATGTCCGCCGCCTCCGACAACCACCAGCTGCTCCTCGCTACCCTCGCTGACCTCCTGGTCTGAGGTCTGACGGTTGGCCTGCTACTGTACCCGTCTGGTTCACACATGTAGCTCTTCTCTGTTACACACAGAAGCATTTCAGGGTCATGGGAACGTTGTCGGGGCGCACTGGACTCATTGAAAGGTGGTTTATCGAAGCTCACAATACTGAAAAGGACCAGTTTGTTGTTTCCAATGAAATCTTTGCCTCCAACAAGTTCACACTTAACTGCCGTCAACACAGGAGGCGTAATAATATTTGATTGTTCAAATTATCATGGATTGTTTTTTTGAGGACGTCAGCTTGAGGAAATGTGAGGCAATCATAGAGGTATTGTTTGGCTGAAGTATAATCCCACCTATGCTCTTGCAGCGTGTATATCTACAGAAGGCAGCTGATTGTGCCACAGCGCCGGTTAAACACGTCTCAGGTTTCTCTCTCGTCCACAGATCGTCGGTCCGCGGTGCGTCTGTTTACTCCAAAATAATTACCTGTCACACAAATGTTGGGGCCCCAGGGGCAGTTTAAGGTCCTCAGCAGATATCATTTCCCCCTAAGCGGGTCTTTAACTGCCTCCTGGTGTTAAACCGAGTTGCCCCCGCCCAGACGCAGGGTTGACCCCAGACAGCCATTTGACCTCCGACCTTCCAATTGTCTTGTTGCCTTTCCAGCGTAAACAGAGACAGAAGGCTGCCTGTCTGTTGACCTCATGGTCTGTCTGTGCCTGTTAGCGTGCATGAGATGTACCCACAGCTCATTTCACGTTATCCTTCATCCTCCTCAGTGTGTTCTACTTTGATTTAGCATTTTAAAGCTGCGGTGAAAGAAGCATTTGTGATTGAAGAACAGCTTGGAGACGAACGTTTACGAAGCATACGACGCACACGCGACTGTACTCGTACAGACGGCACTGACGAACAGAACGCAGCACTACGTAGCCGTGGTGACTGGGGGGGTTACAGTTCATCAACCTGCCAATCAAACCCGCTGTCTGTCAACAGCGCCGCAGATGAAGAGAAAACTTCTCAGAATAGAATCAGCTGTTCTCGACACCGTCAGGTGCTCTCAGGAGAAGCGCTCCTCTACGAACACTGACTCAGATAAGACAGAGGTTTCTTCTTTGGGAGTGATGGAGTGATGGGGTGATGGAGTGATGGGGTGATGGAGTGAATGGCTTCATGAGGTTACCACAGAGTGGTCACGAGGTGCACCTTCAGGCCCAACAAAGCTCAGTCCTCTCTCAAAGCCATGTCATTTCTTCTCCATGATTGCCCTCTCCAGACATCTTGTGGTGCTGATCAACCCCCCCCCCCCCCCCCGCCGCTATCACCATCCCTAAAACTCACCCTCCGGTGTTTAGGTTCGAGAAATCAAGTGAGTAGTGGAAAATGTATTTGAACTCATTTCACCTTTGGAAGTGCCCTCTGGGTAGCTGCAAGGCACCGAGAGGGGAGGTTGGATGTGATAAGAGCTATCTGGCTATGCTGGCTGCTTATGGTCTGCAGCTCCTTCTCCCCCACAATGCACTGCCACAATCACTCTTCAGGGGTCATTTGAGGCACGTTTAATGTCTGTACCCTTGGAGGTACCTCCGACTACACAGAAAACACTCTGCAGTGTGTCTTCAACATGTCTAGGAATGAAAGTTCAGCTCAGTGGGACGGATCGACAAGCCGTTTGTCCAACAGAGTCCCAAAACACAGAAATGAGACTTGCACTTCTGGTTCCCTCGTCTCAACGTCTTTGGTTAACACAAGCTTCAGGGATTTTTATGTTTCTGACATCATGTACGTCAGCAAATATCCCAATATAAAAGGATGGTTGCTATCAAGTGGCTACAGAAGCTGTCCAGATGAGTTGGAAACAATCCCATTGGCTTCATGTCGAAGGGAACCAGTGCGATGCTAACTTCCAGGGTGGCCTGCAGAAACACGCCATCCTTGCAGCTCAATGCATAATAGCACATTTGCATCAATATTGATATTTGGTTTCAACTTGTTGCCACAAGCACATGAAGTCTTCTTGGGTTGTGACTTCCTGTCTCTTTTGGATCATGGAGCTAGCAGTGGGTTGCACAGGAGGTTGTGAGCGCGTGTTTTCTGCGTGCACGTCGTTTTTAGCATGCCATCAGTTCTATTGCGTGTTCTGTGTATACATTATCGGACGCGAATGAAAAAGGAAATAAGGGGATTAAATGAAAAGCAAAGATGGGCTGATAGGATGTGGGGAAAGAAGCCCGAGGTTGTTAAAGGTAATGAATCTATACCTGTGTGTCTGCAGCCATTGTGGCTTATAATTGCAGTGGTGTTCTTCAGTGGCTGAGAAATGCCAAAGAGGACCGCTCAAACAAAACACCTGCCCCTGCTGTTATTTTACTACAATATTTCCTGCCTGACAATCCCCCGTCTCAGCCTTTCACTGGCTTCCCCGCTAAGGGTCCGGCAGATAAAAACATTCCTTATTGAGAGAGAGAGAGAAGGGGTGCCACTTGGGAGACAAAGGGAAAAGTGGAGACATTATGATGCGCCTGTGATGTTAATTAAAATAAGAGAAAGACAAACAATAATCTTTTGTGTTCGGAGAGAATCCATAGGAACCCTTTGCATCGAGCATCGGACATTCTCTTTCATGAATACGCTTCACAATGAAATGTCACTTCTCTGCCATTTCCACAAGGATCCCAGCGTATGCGCTGATGTGAGGTGAAGCATTACGCAGTTTCATCTGATTCCCTTTGTTTGTCATTTAAGTGTTTTGTTATTGTGACGGTATATCCTCTATGTTTTGTTGTCGTTTAAGTCTCTCTATCCGACGCGGCTTTGTCTTTGCTTGTCATCTTTCTTGAAGGAGATGATATGTGATCGTTTTAAGGCCCTTAGGGTTTGTTTTATTTCACGTCAAGAAAATCTATATTTTTGATGTGCTGTATCACTGAGCATGTAAATACTGTAAGCCAATCTGAGCGTTTGCCTTCAAGTATTTGGGTGTTGGTGGATGTCAGGCATGCATTCTGTCACTTTCTATCTTGTTGTCATTGGCAGGGTGAACACATTAAGACAGACTTCAATGTCTCCAAGCTGCACCATGCTTTCCTCAGACTCGTCTGCTCAAGAGAATAAACAAACACTCCGGAAATGTATCACTTCTTCAACATCCTGCCATTTGTTAACCCTCCTGGAGCAGCTGTAGCTGTAATGATTTAGATGTAATGATCCAGGGGGACATGAGACGCATTCGACTTGCTCCTGCCGATCAGGAGTCCACTTGCCGGTGTGAACGGGGGCATTATCATCTTGAAATATGGAAGCTTCATGAATGAAAAGCACTTACACGATGGGGTGCACCTGTAAAGCTTCTCTGAGCCCTGAGTCGTTATTCCACCGGACGCATACGTCTAGAGAGCATTTAAAGATCTGCCTGCATGTTTAACGGTTACTGCAGTTGTAGGCATATGTCAAGCACCATGATCTCACAGAAAAACCTACCACATCACATCACATCATTGCAACGCATCAGGGAAACAATGGCACCGCTAAGTCAACGTGGATCCATTATTGTGGTGGCCATGGAGTTCCCAGGTTAAACAGGTTTGATCACGCAGGAGATCGGTGTTCCTGTCCTGTGTGGAACCAAAAATCTGCGTTTATTATTTTAAATTTCGTAGGTTAGGCAAGAACTAATATTACAAGTTATTTTAGGCTCAACATGGTCTTTTCTTTACTGAACCGTTAAATGATTTCCGTCGTGTCGATATGCATCATGCTGATTGGAAGATATTTTCTTCTTCTTGCCTTCTTAAGTCCAGACTGAAATATCTCCACAACTATTTGATGGGTTGCCATTCAATCGTGTCCAAACATCCGCGGTCCTTTGGTGAGTTTGTTTTTACGCTTCTTTGGTGTTTAATGTTGTCACAAGCTCCCAGGCTCCTTATTATATATTCCTGATGTATTCCAGTACAAAGACTGTATGGATTCACTTTGATATGACAATGATGCAAATTAAATGACGGCTCGAAATGACAAGACACCGCAAGGAGTTCTTGCTTCTCTGAAAACAGAACTGGGCCAATTCCAATGATTATGAGCACTTTTTTCTCAGGACAATCTGATCTCCTCTCAGTTGTGCTCTCCAATGCGACACTTTTTATTCTATGGTTTACTAAATAGCACACCACATTCTCAGGTTATTATGAGATAAAACTCTGACCTTTACGTCCCGGCCTGCTAACAGCTGTATCAGAAGGTGATGGACAGCACTGGAAGGTTCCAGCCTCGCAGACAAGTTACAGGTTAAAAGGAAACGTCGACTCACTTCTCACACTGCCTTTTTGTTCCTCATTAGGTGAGGTTCTGAGCCGTGCGTGTGTCTAATTACTGCCTTGAAAATGAGTATGTCAACCACGAAATAGCCCTTCCTCAGTGACTGTTCAAAAGAAAAGGCCTGTCGAGAGAACAAGAGCGAACAATCACCGACATCATTGCCTGGAAATAGAGATATTACAACACACACCAAGAAAATGATCTCTTCTTGTGAAATGAGTGTGAAATACAAGCTCTGTGCACCCAGAAGAGGAATACATGAAGAGGATGTGACTAAAGACTGGTTGACACCGAGGCACTGCAGAGGGAAGCAGGTTGTGGGGGAGGATCGGGCGGATGGATCAGCCCATGCACCGGCCAACTCTATTTTTTGATTAAATACATGTTTTTATTTGACTCAAGATATAGCCTTCACAGAATGTTCTAGCAGCCAAAGCTTAACCAAAGCGCTCACGAACTGGCCGTGCCGGCGTTCCTTTCAGTTCAGGCTGACGCAGGTACTTGCCCATGTGAGCCACTACGCGTCGGATGAGGCGAAGGCAAAGTGAAAATAGAATCAAGTAAGCGAAGGACGTCTGACAGGGAGCATAAGTGCTCCAGACCTGGATGGAGCAGTAGGTGGTGGTGAACGCTTGGTCAGACACACTCTTGTTTTCTCCAGAGAGAAAGAGGTGGGAACGCATTTTACATCTTTTTCCTCCCTCTCTTAAGACACTGGAGGTAAACAAACATTTGTAATGTTTACTTGGTTGCAGTCACCCGGGTGCTTGTCAGCAGTGGCTTGGGCTTGTTGCGGCATCAGGTACATCTGAGCGGTCTGCGGGATCTGAGGCATCAGGGAGGCTGCGGTGGCGATGAAGAGGAGGGGGGTGGGGGGGATAAGAGGGGAATCGATGCGAGGCTCTTTTAGGCTCAGCTCCTTGGCTGTGCAGCTGCTAGCAATTACCTGAGAGGGAGAGGAAGACTGAAGTAACCCAGCGCTGAAGGCCTCTCCTCGCCTCACACCCCGAGGCTCTCTAATTACTCCACCAAAAGCCGGAATATCTGTCAGAGCCAATCAGTGGCAGCCAGGAAACGGGAACATGGCGAGGCATTCATTTGTTTGCGAGGCAAACACTCGCCAGGACCTTAGCACCGAATCAATGTTAGATGTATTAATGCGTGCATGCAGGTCAGGGCGCCGCGCTTTATTATGACAATTCTCACGCTTGCGACAAAAGCCGTGGAAAATGGAATTATTAGGTGCTTTTGTTTTGTCTCTTTGCAGAAGTAAATTCGTTTTTTTAAGTGTGGAGGGGAGGGGGGGGGGGGGTGTAGTCACGTGCACAGACACTGAACCACATCTACCAAATGAGAAGTTAGTGAGGAGTTGTTGGCAGAGGGCAAAAAGTGAAATGTGAGACACAAGAGGTGCTTCTTCTAGATGATAATCTCCATCCTTTCCTCCCCGACTCTCCTTTCCTCCCCTTGTCCTCCTTGTCTTCATCTTTGCAGGATTGGCTTTGGAGTGTGGCCGTCCCCCCTGCCATATGCTTGGCGCCGCTCATCTTTTAGAAGCACTTTGTCACTCTCCCCAGTTTGGAGGTAGACTTTGAAAGTGATGTCGCAGGATGCAAAACACCCAGAGAAGGTGGGCCAGCACCAGACAATGATTAATACGGCTTTCAGCCATCTCCTTGAAGGGAACTGAGGCATCATTGCATCGCCGCAGAATTACTTTGGCTTAGAAGGGTGGGGGTGCAGACGGGGGCGATGAAAGAGCAGCACCATAATTCTTTGAATTGCCATATACGGATGTTTTTTAATTAAAATGTTTAGTGAAAACACATTATTCACAACCTTGAATTGCACGGGCAAAACTTCTACTTTCTGCATCGGGGGAAAGTGTTGAGACGAAAGTTTCCATGCTGTTCCTCCAAGGTTGAGCGGGTTGTTTCGTGCGTTCCATTCCAGTTTTAAAGTGATAAATGATAAGAGTGCGTTTGCACACTTTCTTCTGGACTTTCAGCTTTTGAGAAGTAAGAACACGCTGAGCAACAAATGGGGGATTGTGGACGTGGAGGGAGGGTTTGTTGGGGAATGCCGGGGTGTGACTCTGCATAAATGGAATCCAAATGAAGTTTGCAGTGTTGAGGATGTGTGGCAGAGTCTCCCTGCAAGGCCTGGTCACTTTGACCACGAGGCCAGGGATCATGTGTTCTCAATGGCTGGCTAACAAGCCTTGTCACACTGAGTCGCCCCCCTTAACAGAGGCCTAATTAAGACCAATAGGACTAATGATGCAGGTCTGCTCAGGGCGCCCTGTGAGTCACACCTCCTGTGGGAGGTGGGAAGGTGTCAGCCGGCTTCCTTCAGGGACTACACTTAAATATGCAAGTGTGTTAGTTTATGTGTCGGGGGCACATTTGGGTGGCCATGCAGGTTTTCCCAATAGGGTTGTAAATTACAGCTTGAATTTCAGTGATGGTGTATTTAGCATGTATTCCACACGCCAGTGGCGAGTCCAACTTAAGCTAATTTATCTCTGAGAAATTGCACTTTTTCCACGAGATTTAATATTATATTAGCTTGAAGACACATTTTGTGCCAAAAAAAGTCAGAAGAGCTGCACTCAATGCAGCGGAGATGCAGCTGCAATGGCCAACACGCAGGTGATCCTCCTTCAGGTAATTGGCTTTGCACCTGGCAAGGCAATCGCACGGTTACCTAACAACCAATCAGCATCCAGCACCGGAACAAGGAGGAGGAGGAGATTAGCTCGCCTCATGTCTGTATGTTATAAACATTCAAATAAGAAATGTGCATTGTACAGTCAGCTGCACGATGATCCATTTCTGCTCACCCAGAGGGTCGTAAATGGTTTATTTAGCCGGAGGAAGAGGAGGAGTTTCTTAATCTGGAAAATAAAACGGAACCCTTCATTTCATCTAGAAAATTCCCAAAAATAGCACATTAAAATAACTTAGCTGTCAGATTGGCGTGTTTTTCTCCTTTAACATTGTCGCATTGTTATGAAAAATGGAAACCATCCAGTGCACTATTTCCTGCTCACATCCTTCAGGTTAAAATATACATCTGTGGTCGACTTGCTCTAGATTTCAAGTGGTACTACAGTTTCTAGACGGACGTATTCACACTATTTCGATTTTATAAAGTAGAACTCCGCTAATCAATGCAGTTACCCGAAAGGAAAGGAGCTGTAATTGACTTTTACTCCCCCTTTAACGGAGAAGAAAGAAAGTGCAGTCATCAGTTCCGAGGATGAAATGGAAACGAGAAATAATTAATTATGAATGGCTGCTTTTAGGGAGCAATAAGTAAGATCGTTTCAAAATGAGTGCCGAGTAATGCATTATGACTGTAGTGGGGACTTTAAGAATGAAGACACAGAAACAAAGGAAGTGCTCTCACAGACATGATTACACACACACACACACACACACACATTTATGTACAGAGAGACAATCACACACTCGCTCAAATTGTTTTTTCATATAGCAATTCATCTGAACAAATTAGAGGCTGCAAGCATCCCACAGATCACATCTCAGCACCATGCAAATTAAAACAACGCAGCCCATACTCCATTACACATATCATTAAAAACCCCTGCTACCAATAATCAACCTTACCATGTTGGCGAATAAAATGCAAAGGACTGAATTAACAAGCAGGCGTGACAGGCCGATTATTGATTTAATGTCAGCGGCTGGCTGGCACACACATCTCTGAGGCACAGCGCACTATTAAAACGTCCTAACTAGGGTAATTGCATTAGACACCTTTTTATACCACTTTGTGCGGCTAATCGGCATGTAATAAGGAGAGAGAGAGGACACAGGAGCTGAGTGATTCGCTGAGTCAGTGGCCGTGTGATGTCATGTCTCGGCATAAAAAAAAGGAAGAAGGGGACGAATTAAAAACGGTAAAGGAGGGTGAACGGGAACATTAGTTACTTCTCAGAGAACACATATCAGGAGACATTCATCTGTCAAAGCTATACTATTTCTGACCATGTAGATACGAGACGAAATGTTTGCTAAACCTCTGCTGCGTAGGCTGCGCTCCTGCAGCAACACGCAACTCAAACATCCTTCAAACTGCGTCACGGCAGCAGCTCCAGGCTTGGACTACTTCCTGTTGCTCCCTGAATGAAGATGTGAAACTTCATTACGGACCCCCCAACGAGGCCTGTGAGGGGGAGATGGAGAGAAGAGGGAGGGGGGTGGCCAGGTGCCAGGTGCTCCCAGTGACGGGACACCCCATCGCCACGGAGACATGGGTCAGGGGACGTGCGGGGGAGGGGCACTCGGGGAGGGCCCGTGCTCCGAGCAGCGGGGCTTTGGCATGAATTAGCCGCCCGCTGAGCCGCTGCTCTGGCGATGCTGCAGGAGAGGTCACGTACTCAGTGGCCCTCAAACGCACACACAGGCTCTCTCAGCTACAACAACCGGGCTCTGTGTGCGCCCGGCCAGTCACAACAGCTATTCTGCATTTAGCACAAATACAAGTGCACACACACACGCACACTTGGGGAGGATGAATTAGGTCAGCTTCGTTGGTCAAACAGGACGGCGCTACCCGCAGCAGGGCACTAAACACAAATCAGTCGCACTAGAATGCTTTTAATATCAAAGAGGGAAGAGACAATCGGGGGCTGGACCTCGTCCATTTGGACCGTCCCGCAGCTCAGTGTGGCGCCACATAAGGCACCTTGTCCAAAGAGCAGCTGGACACGAGAACACTCCGGACGAATAGAGAACACTGAAGGAGACTTTGAAAAGCACCGAGAGCACCGTTGCTGCTTTGAGTAGCAGGACCAGTACAACCATCAGTTCTAAATCATGTTTCTAAGCAACAGTCGTGATATCAGTAAGAAAGCACGGAGCGTCAGCCTGATGAAATAATGTTCAGTGTTTTATTTGAGCTGTTAAAGAGTCTCAAACCAAACATGTTGCTGCTTTAATCAAATTGATGCACAACAGCTGATTAACTCGGAGAATTTCAACACAAGACACCCCAATAAAACATAGCTTCAGCTGTACAACAGTTTACCTCCAACAGATTGCCAGACTCTGGGTCAACAGGATGCTGGTTGGTCCTCTGATTGGCTGAATCTAGTCAACATATGGGAGTATTTTTCATTTGCATGTCGTTTATTCATCATGCCCCGGTGTGTAAAGGTCTACGTTCATTACTTAGTGAGGTTTTGTTGCATTTACTGGAATTGAACTTGAAAAAGTTTAGACCCACTCAACAAAAATCTAAAAAATAATCTTTCACATGCAGGAATATTACATTCTCCGAGCCAAAGTCAAATAGTAGGATGAAGAATGTGACCTTTATTGTAATTCAGGGAAGAAAACAGTAATATCAGTGGCTCTCTGATCCTCCTCCTCAGCATGACACTGGTGCTAAACTGGAGGTTTGTTTGTGCGTGATGATCCCACTCTGGCGGAGGAGGGCTGGAGAGGAAGAGAGACTCAACTCAATCAAAGGCCAGAGGCCCTGGACCAGAGCCTCCATCACCGGACAACCTGTGAGAGCGACTCATTCATCCAGTCCTCTCCTACACACCTCCGGGACCTCAGCAATACCTCGCAGCACAATGAATCAAACACTGGCAGAGAAACACAAACCCCCGCACGAACACTAACGAGCAGCAGCGAAGGCAAAGGGAAAGTTTGCTGACGAGTTTGACTTGTTGAGAAAGGGGAGAGGAGTCGGAAGCAGAAACATTCTATCTCAACGTTCCTTTTGATATCTAATCACGGCCGACGTCAACAACGGCGCTCTTATTACAGCGGTAATGAAAACCGAATCAGCCTCACACGGATTAATTTGTAAAAGACAAATAATTAAGACAAAGGTCCTGTATCAAGCAGACAAATCAGACAACAAAGTGCGATGCGTGCCAGTTTCCCAGAGTCCTCCTGCGGTGATGCAGGCCTGTCCTTTGTGTCAAGACTAGTCGCTCTCCGGCATTAATCAGAGTGTCGTCCTATCTTGTTAGGCTGAGCTGGGAGATGATAGCGAGGCTGCAGGTCTTTAATCAAGGTTAGAATAATCTGTGATGGTAGCTGATTATAAACCTGATCATCAGCAACATATTGTCACCTCCTAATCATCCAAATAAACAGAGCGCTGCCCTCAGCCCCGACGCGGTGGAATAAATTACATCCACGAGTCGTACGCATGCCTACATGCATATGCAAACCATTACAGTCACACGATTGCATACCTTCCCACAGACACAGTGTGCTTCAACGCACACGCAGAAGCTTGAACATCACGCGTGCACGCTCAGATACAATCTGCAGCGCGCAGCACTTTCACATCAAATACTTTCAATGCAAATACCACGTTTTATGGCGGCGTTTGAAATTTCTTGCCTCTCAGCGATTGAGGAATGAATACATTCCGTCTTAGAAAGCCCGGCTTGAAAGACATCCATCAAGACAGCAGATAAACAATGAAGCAGCTCCTCTCAAGTCGGCGATAACCTCAACTTCCTTCAAATCCACTTTCATGTGCTTTGTCTCCTTTTTTTATTTACTCCCACTATTTTACTTCACCTCTCCCGGGGTGAGCCTCTACCATCCTCTCCCATCCTCTCCCCTCCCCTCCCCTCCCCTCCTCTCCTCTCCTCTCCTCTCCTCTCCTCTCCTCTCCTCTCCTCTCCTCTCCTCTCCTCTCCTCTCCTCTCCTCTCCTCTCCTCTCCTCTCCTCTCCTCCCCTCCCCTCCCCTCCCCTCCCCTCTCCTCTCCTCTCCCTCTCTTCCAGAAGCTCATTACCTCGGGGCCGAGTCTCGGCTGTTTTCAACACAGCGAAATTATAACACGACCGGCGACGGCACTCGTTAGCAGCCTTGTCAATCATCTGCCCGGGCAGGGGGAGAAGCAATCGGCGCCGGGGTCAGCGATGAAGATGTTCATTCTCTATTCATCCATCACATCTTCCGGGAAATCAATTTACACCGCATCAGCGTCACAGTGCCTCGACAACAGCGGTGATATGAAAGAGGAGGGAAACAACTTGTGAGAGAAAGACAGAGGAGAGCGGTAGATCCGTTTAGATACAATCTAATAAACGTCACTCATCTTGGTTTCTTCTCTTCCGTCACCCCCAGGTCACCTGAATCCATCGTCCTCCACTCTGCTAATAACTTTTATACATATTGTGAAGCTTTAAAAGCAACCAAAGTACGGCGCTAGTTATCAACATGTTTATCCTCATCCCTCTGAAAGTTACTAAACCTCATTCCTTCACCGTGCTCTCACTTCCCCGTCCGTTTACTTAAGTATTCTCTTTGGGGGGTGGCAGGTGACGAGGCAGAGATTTGGGACGTTGCCGCCGCTCACATTAATGTAGTTGTTGCTTTCCTGCAGATGTCAGCTTCACGGTTCATTAACGGTGTTTGGTTTGGAGAAAGCCGAAGAGAAGGAGGATAAAAGACGAGGAGACGGGGAGAGATGGAAGCGAAGGCGGCAGGGAAGAGTAATTGGCAACATAAATGAACCCCGGCGTCGCCATGACACCGTCCACGTTAGTGGACGAGATGAAAACGCCTTTGAACGGCAGTTCCGTGCTGGACATGGCGGCTTTGAGAAAAGCTGAAGTGTGAGGTGAGAAACAGTCAAGTAGAGGGAAGTGACAGAGCAAGAGAAGGATGGCGGAGTGCCAGTTTGTGTGCATGGGAAGCATGAGTGTGCGTCTGCCAAAAGTGTGCGTTGGTGTGTGTGTCGGTGCTTTCATTCCAGGAGATGTCATGCTGTTTGAGCAAACGGTTCTCCGTGAAGGCCATCCACCGCCTGCTGCCGGCGCCGCCGCCCCTGCTGTACCCAGCCAGCCTCGTGCCAACGCCTCCGACACCGCAGCCGCCAATGCCAGGAGCCCGCCTGCCCCTCGTCTCAGCAGAGCAGATGTCACTCAATTGCCCTCCACCTCCCCTAAAAACTCCACCACAACCACCCCTTCGCCACCCTAACAGGCAGCCACGCCGGCATGCCAAGTGGTCGACACCCGACGTGTGAAGAGCGAGGGGTGGCGGGCATATCGACGGGAATGCACAGCGTGGGAGCGGTGTCGATTTTTCGCACTCCCTCCACCGCCTCCCCCTCTGCTCCCAAGCCTCCCACTCACCCACCTCTCCCTTACAAACACCACCGCCGTGCACTGGCACATGAACACATGCACAGTCTATTCCTCACCCCCATTCCCGCCGCCCCTCGAAAAAGAGACACACTTTACCCTCGCTCTCCCGAGATGACACCCCCTGCAGGCCTTTGGAATATTCTAATTCTGTTTCCTAACTCTTATTATGTGGGGAGTGTGTGACATGTGAATTGTAATTAGTCGCTCTGGGGTGAGCAGAGAGCGAAACCCCCACCTCCCAAAAAACAAGACAAGAGAAAAGAACCAAAAAAGGAAAAAAAACACTGCAGGGCGGATATTAAAACATCCAATTTGAACCCCAATCACCACCTTGTGCTCCTGTCACACCTTTGATTTTCTCACATAGGTGTATGAACACACTCACTCAGCCCTTCAGCGCTCTTTGTTTCCCCTTACGGCGCTGATCCAAGTCCATTCACCTCCCTTTAACATCCATATGGTACAGTAGCACTCCTTCAGACCGCTGTGGATCTTATCTGCGAGGCAGGCCTGTATCAATAACCCTGCAGCCCCCGCTCCGCCACTACAAAGGGCCCAGGCGACAGGGGCTAGCTGTAGGGATGGAAGATAACGGAATTGAGGTGGTACTTAAATCTCAGCGAACCACGGCAGCTCAAGTAATTAGTGGATAGGATCCATACTGGGGGCAGTAAGCAGAGCTAACGCTACCCTGGGCTCTGCTGCTGGAGCTAAATTAGCTGTATGGGAATGTGTGGAGCTATCGCACGGATTATCTGCTCGCTGGTTTCTGGATCTCTTCGATAGACAACCTCCAACTTCAGCGGCGGCTCTCCAAGAAACCCGGAACGAAGACGAGGAGAGAAAAGGGAGAAAGGGGGGGGGGGGGGAGGGAGGGAGGGGTGGCAAGGAAAGGGGATCGTAATTTCACAGCAGTGTCAGAAGAGCCAGCCGAGGCTCTGTCTCTCCATTGAGGCTTCATTAGGACGAACAATGGACCTCCCTGCCATCTAATTAGACGAGGTTAATGAGGAGAGGACGGCCGCAGCGCATCCCCACCGCGCACGCTGTGTCACCGGGGGGGTCAAGGGGCCCCGAGGGGAGGGTCAGCTCACGGCCATTTTACAGATTACTGCGCATTTGATAAGGAAACAAGAGGGGGGGGGGGGTAACACTTCATCTAAATCAGATTGGAAGATCAAATTAACTTTATTGATCCCTGAAGGAAGAGAGGAACTACAGAGTTGATAAACTACTTTTATTACCTTGATCCGAGTCAGAGCTCCGCTGCGTATATTTCTAATACTCTATTGAGGCGATGAATGCAAGAAAGTGAAGAAAAGCAATTATCCGTGATGTCTTACAATAAGGTGTGTGAGAGTGTGATTGAATCATGCAGAGAATGTCTGAGACCTTTAAAAGGAGAAAATAATAGCAGGTCAGTCGCTTCTTTATTCTTTAAAAGCAGAATCACCTTACATTACACCTGTCCTTCGAAATACGCCGTCATTTTTCAGAGAACAATGCTCCCAAGCAGTGAGACAGCCAGCTGCACTGTACCTTTAAGTGAACCTGAAGACTCTGCTCATTAAAGGCTGCATCCTGCATCCTCCGTCCCACTGGCTGCTGAAATCCACGGGTCAAAGGAGCAGCTCAACAAACTGTTATCAGATGGGAGAAAACTGACGACTACGTAATGGAGCAGAAACTATTTCTTTGCCCTCTTGTTTTTGTGATGGCTGACGTGGTGTTTGTAAGGGATATGAAATAAAATAAAAACATAATGCATGCTCTGCTTTAATCTACAGTCAAAGATGTTTCAAGTAAATAAGTCCTCCCCCGCATTAAATCATAATTCATATAATGTGAATGTCTGTTTTCTGAGGCAAAGAAGAGCATGAATTGCTGTTTTTCAGAAGCAAATATTGTACTTTTTAATTCACTGCATTATTTGACAGATTTAGTTACTTTATGGATTCTGATTATTCACAAATAAATGATCATGCAGTGACCTGCTCAGCAATGATTTCTGAGAGTATCTCTGCATGAAGGTATTTACCTTCCACCACCTTGTACGTGTGACTAGTATCAGACCAGTACTCCCTCACACTTTCTACCTTGGATTCCAGCTGACTTGTCACTTGTTGAGAATAGATGACAAGACACTTTTAAAACCTCAACCCCCCCCCCCTAAAAAAAGGAAAGCAATCAGATCTTGAGATGGTAAACAAACTAAAATCTGCTTGTTAAACAGAGTTAGAAAAACACTCAAACAACAATGCCGGTTCGCCTCGCAAAACAACATGCGACGGCCATTAAGAATACAGCGAATTAATCAGTTAGGTGTAAGAGGGAAGGGGAGACGTGCCTCGCCGGGAGAGACGAGAGGGACGAGAGAGAGTGGGTTCATATGTAGACGATGACATTTAACAAGTGCTGAGCAACAGAACAACAGTGAGACTAAGGCAACACTTGGCTCTGTCAAAGAAACAGCTGGCGTTTAATGTAAAGCACAGCTTTAACCTGCAGGAGAGACGGTTCTGCTATTCCGCCTCTTTCCCCAAACTCTCCTCACTGCACACTTGTCGAATATCGATGCTTGGCCGGTGTCCTTCAGCGTCTGGTACCGGCGCACAGGGACAGCCTTTAGCGTCGGCATGAGACGTCTTTGAACCCATCCACGTCATCTTCAGAGGGTCAGAGCAGCTGATGTACCCCTGAAGTGACCTAAATGAAAGTTGCAGGCACTTCTAAAACCTGGAGGCTACGTCCACTACTTTAACAGAGTCGATGGTAGCGGCCGCCTAAAGCAGAAGACAGCAGCATGTACGGCTCTCCAGCACCGCACGCACATATTGTAGATGATGGATGGATGGATGGATGGATGGATGGATGGATGGATGTGTACAGTTTACACAGCCTCAGTCTCAGCTGCTCATAGAAATGACGCCGCTGAAGCTGACATGCGCCAGCAAAATGTTAATCAAACGAAGCCATTCCTCCTCAACAGCTAAACCAAACAAATGGGCCTCAACTTCCCCATTCAAGTCAGAATGACAGCGCAACACAACAGCGGCGAACGCAGCCTTCTTTATTCAGGCAACGTCAGCCGCGTGCTATTCTGTTGAAAATATCAACTTCAGATGTTGAGGGGGGGAAGGAGACGGGCGTTTTGTCTGCCTTTGTTGGTTTGGGCTTGATATGCCGCGTGAGCCTTTCAAGCCATTTGTTAGACTCAATTTCTTCCTCTGTTACATCTGCAGATTACGTTTCAAGCAAACAACCAGCAACATGAAGGCACAGAAGCGCTATTATGGTGAGAGAATGACAACTTGTATAGGCAGCGCGCAGGAGGAGATACAAGAAAGAAAGAGTTGATGTAAAGAAGGCTAGGAAGATTGGAAAGAGGCGGCGATAGAAGAGATGAGGTACTACAGTGATGGGATGTATGCGTGTGCGTGTTGTAAATGCTTGCATGCACGTTATGCAAATCAAATCACTTTGATTCTCTGGCCTTATACATAGTCTCCCTCTTGTTCCTCTCTTTTCTTCAACCCTCCCTCTCCGTTTCGCGCTTTTAGTTTTATTTTGCAGGTGTTTTCAGCTAAACTTGAAACTTGCTTTTAAACATGTAATCATGTAACATTCACAGGTAAACAGCACTTTCAAATGCAGTGAAACTTTATAAAAAATTGTTTCCACAATCACAAGCAAAAAGAAAACATGTAGAAGTGAAAACAGGAGCGAGTACGGCCATGTACAACAAGCAGCAAGGGTCAAACTAGGAGATCACTTTGCTGTTTAGCCTGCAAAGTGCTACAACTGGACACAACGTAGCTACAGTCAAGCGGAAGCATGTTTGTCGAGTCAGCAAAAACAGTGCTTTTGATCAATAAATAAACAAACAAACAAACATTTGAACACAGCAATGAGGACGAGAGGAGCCGGACCACAGACTGTATGAGAAGCCATTGTACTCACTGTTACGTCGCTCTTGTTGTCCTGAAGCCCCGAGTTCAGCATTCTGGCCTTTTGGTCGCCATCTTTGTTTCTGCAACAGGAAGTGGCACAAGAGGGTGGAGCTAATTACAACCACACACCAAAATAAGACATTTATGTGTTTAATTAACTCACATATTGATTTGTAAATTACATTTCAGAGCAGGGGCCACAGTTTGACCACCACATCCTGGGGACACTTAAAGCACCTCGTGCTATCTCTGAGATCAACAGGAACCTTTTCACCCCTCAATCTTGAGATGTATTGACGTGCCCCATCTTTCCAACATGTGAAACAAAGTGAACAAAGCTCTGGCTGGGGTCAGAACACATCATTGCCTATATTAAAAAGCAGATACTGAGGTGCGATCGCACACCACGTGATACAATGTGTGTTGTTTTTGTGCTCTCGGGCTCAGACCGTGCACCCCTCACAAGTAAGAAACCAAATCCTGTTCCACAGCTCCACGTGCTCTTCCATGAGGAGCATCACTTGCCACAGAGGCCGCTGACGAGCCTCGACAGCAGCACGCTGCTTTAACCTAGATCGCCATCTAGTGATCGTGTTCAGCACAACTCCTCCGACACCACCGTCGAGATCAGCGCGCACATATGTGGCAGCAGATCGAAGAAATGTCGACGATCAGCAGGGTGTCCGTTGGGGATTTGAGCGGTTTTGTGTTGTAATCGAGGAGCTTTTGCTCTGAAGTTTTTTTATAATCAGCAACAAATAAAACCTGTTTTTTTTAAACGGTGCATTTATGTTGTGAAAGGTTGCTGTTGGACTGAGAATCAGCTTCTGGTGCCGGTTGAATTGGTTTTCGAAGAACTGAACAATGGACGCATCAGTTGCAACTTTGCATGCAACTGTGACATGTGTTTGCATCCTGATTGCTTGTTTTTGGTGTTGTCGTGTCATTCCTGCTTTTTATATCTTCCAAAATGTTTAAGATTTCATGACTACAACCTTTTTATCAGCTACGTCAATGCAATTGTGAATACCACATAGTATTTGTGTTCTTGTATAATGTCCTGACTGTATTTTATTTTCTAAAATTTCAGAAGTACAACCTTATTTTTGTCTTTTTGTCGATGCTATTGTGAACGGAGCAGATAGATTATCATCACTCTTTCACAATATCCAGGAAATAATGAGTTTATCACAAACACAATCTTTTATTTATTTATTTTTTGTCAAAGAGGATTTGAATGGACTAGTTGATCTATTTGAAATACCGTACCATCTCGTGTCTTTCTTCAGGCAGTAACATTGAAAGGCTAGTTGTTGTTTTTTTAATATTTTAAAGTATGTATACATGCCTGTATAGTGGATGTTCGCCCAAGTGTACGTATATATGCCTCAACATGTATTCATGCACACGGCTGTACTTCATGTGTGCGTATGTGACCGTGAGTGTGTGCAGAGGCCGTGCGCCTCACCTCTCTATAACGACATCATGCGGGTCAGTGAGGCCGGCAAGGCTCGGGCAGGTCACCCAACAGATCGGAACTAAGCTGCTTTGACCCAGCCTGGTACTGCGTGCCAAACACACACACACACACACACACACACACACACACACACACACACACACACACACACACACACACACACACACACACACACACACAGTGCTCACAGCACAATGGAACCACTGTACAGAAGAGCGGGAGCGTGGTAATGATTAAAAAGCGAGTCCAAGCTTTTACACACACACACACACACACACCCAGGAGTGTGTTTACAACGCAGGAACACACGCAAACAATTGCTTTTATTTTGCTCCAAAACGAATAAAAGCTATCAGAGAAGATGTCCTTTAAAGAGGGTTTGAGAAATTACATTGGGAAATTAAATCAACAACAGAAGTGATCAAAGTTGCCGTCGTCTACCACACAGTGAAATGCTATTAGATTACGGTGCAGCAAGTTGTGTTTCAGAAGCTTATTATGGAGAAAGCTTTAATCATTTCTCTTCTATTAGCTGCTGCTCGTATTGCCCAGGGACTTCCATTAGAATTAAATTAAACAGTGGAAATGTAAATATTGACAACATATGCATAATTATTTATTCCACAAGCAACAAGATCGGAAAATTATTGCTACAGCATCGTGTTTATATGAAAACAGAAATATTTGCATTTGCCGGTAATAAAAATGCAAATCACATTACAGAACAAATAATAATAATAATAATGATAATAATAATAATAATAACAGCATACATTGTAAGAAAAATGTGAAAAATAGGAAAAGTAAATACAGTTAATCTATGTGCCCCCCCCCCCCCCCCCCCAATCCACCTGTGACCTTTGCTTTTTATATTTCCAACAGTGTCAGGGGTCAGAGGTCAACAACTCCAGGACGGCAGCCCTCTGGCAGCTGTCGCTTTTTCTAAGAAGATAATCAATTACCAGGAGACTGATCTTCGCCGTCGTGTCGCCGCTCATTCCTGCTTCTTCAGATCAGCGAGGTCCCCATGAATGTGAATGTAAAACAAGCTCACCAGCACAGGGTTAAACACGTAATTAGCCACGACAAGTGAATATGAGGAACAGACTTAGTCAGGAAGAGAGCTATGGTAATACGCAGGAGCCTCCGCAGCCCTGTGAGGCATCGGGACGGGACGCGGGGAGGGGAGGAAGACTTCACGTGCACATATTAGAAATGCAATTGTCTTCTGCATACAGGGCGTCGGTCTGGAAATTGACTTTTTCATTATTCAGTTAGTACAATAATTAAATATTCGATGCCCTGGGTTGGTGAAGCTACTGAACCACACTGAGGATATTTAACTGGGCCTGACAGATGTTTTAAATAATGTTTATTTATCAAGACTAATATAAACTGCCTTCAACTCTCACTCTCCTGTGACCTGCCTCGTGTTCCTGCAGGCTTTGCATCATTAAGTCACATCCAACGGTAGAAGAAGAAACTTACAGAAATCAGTTTTCGTTCTGTCAGTTTTTGTTGTTGTGTATTTTTGGGAAATTCCTAAAACACGTGTCGTCTCATCCGATTGGTCGTTTCCCTCCAACTTCCGGAGATTCAAACACACAATCAGAGGGAAGCGCTTCGCATCACAGCGGCCTCGTTTGTCCAGACAACGACCCAAATGTATAAATTAATACATGAATACATGAGCAAGCACCGGATAAATATACACACAAGATGAATTAATGATACATGGCCATATTTATTCATAATCTCCATAGCAACACATTCACCGGCCCCGACAGATCTGAGAGGAAAGAAATATCACGACACGATAATTAGACTTCCATCCACTTTCCATTGGCCGTTATGAAATATTCTATGTATTTACATCTGTAGATGTCAATCCCAGTCAATATCACGGTGTGCTTTGCAAGTCATGCAGCTCATGGGAGCCATCAGGGGAGAGGATAAAAGGCAAACAGGAATGAGATTTGCGTCTTTGCAAGCAAGTGCGGCCAGAACAAGACACGCACGACAACAGAACCAAAGAGCTGGAGGAGAACACTCAACGGGCCTGGAGCGCTTACAGACAAACGGCTGGACGGCAATGCTTCAGTGAGCAAGAGGAGGACAGCTCCGTCTGAGGTCCCTCGCGGCTTCCATCCGTGTAAGTATTCGTCTTCGTACTCTGCTTATGTTGCAGTTTCCACATTGGGACATGTTTCTGTCAACATTTGCGCAAACAATTCCCACCGTTGAAACCTTTACCCCAGCTCTCATAATGTCTGCCTGCCCCGCTGGAAAGAGAGTCACTTTGAACTGCCATGTGCTGCCGCTCGCTCTCTCTACGCGCCAGAGTGCAACCGCAGGGTCACGCGCAACCTTTATTCTTGATCTAGCCGAAGCAACGCGTCCACTCCGAGAGGCAAGCAACATGCAAGTGGACTCAACCGCTCGGCGGAGGAACAATGCGCTTCCTTTGGATCTTTGGAGTCGGAATCCATTTGCATTGGCAACAGGTAGCGGCGCTCAATAGGGGCCCTCGAAAATGTCTGGTTGTAAATTCATCTGCTGCTTCACACCAGAGATCTCCAGCGGGCTCAACAGGGGAGAACAGGGGGGACAGAGTGGCGGAGTGCTTTTGTTGACAGGCTCCAACAACTTATAGTGATCCTTCATTGCTGCGTTTGATGGACATCTGAGCACCACTTGTGAAAGCGTGGGGGGATGGTGAGGAGAGGGTGGCATGAGCGGGAGGGGGTGGGGGTGGAGACAGGGTGGGGGTGCACGGGGTGTCAACACAGGGACTGATGGAGTGTGCGCTAAAGCACTGTATTGAAAAAAATAAACAAATCAGAAACAATTAAGTGTGAACTCTCATGGAATATTCATAGGCGAGCAGCCTTTGCGTGACAAGCCATCACGCCACCTCCAGTCCATTTCTCTTTTTTTCCGTTCCTCCTCTCCATGTCCTGCACACATGGAGATGTGCCTGCCACTTAAATCAAATTAGTCATTAGCAAATTGAATCAACAATTAGAGCAAAAGAGCTACATGGCATTAGCGTCAGTTCGGCCATGTTTGTCAAGCCATCAGAGCAACCTTTTAGTTTTTCCTACGGTCCAACTCCTCTCCGGTGCGTTCAAAGTCAAGGCTGTAGCTCAGGGCGCAAGGCCCTCCGTCCCTTTCTCTGCCAGGGTCACCGAGCATCACTGCAGCTTCAGCACACTGCTGTTCTGTTTGCCAAACATTTGTTTTGTTCGCCAGCTCTGTGATGGATCCGGTGGCTGCCCTGATCGCCGCTCTTTCTGCCTCTTCTGGGTTATTTGTATCGACGTCTCTCACTCCTCTGCACCACGGCTTCTAGTTAGAGGCTGTCAAAAACATTGCCGGCGGAAATGGAAGTATCCTCATTATGCAAATGCCGGGCTGCACCGTTGGCATGTTCTGTTTCATAAATTGCATCCCCTTGTCAGAAGTCAAATTGTATTTGAGTAACTTCAGAGAAATTGTCACAAGATTTCAATTTGGCTCGCCTGCAATGCCACCATCGATTTAATCAGAACACATACGGACATGTTCTCTACAAAGGGCAGCGTGATTGTGTTGTTCTGCAAACAATCATGCGTCGTGATATAAGTGCACCTCATGCAAGCTTTGGAATGAAGAAATGTTGTGCAGTCGAGTAAATGAATTCCATATTCAGAGCTTTTAATAAGATATGATAAACAGCAGTGGTTAGTGTATATTTTTAAATTATTTTCTGCTCACAAATTCTCGTCGAAGAGAGTTGACAGGGCGTCCTCCAAGGAGACATTAATAATCATGTTCCATTAGAGATAACAAGAAAACTCACGTGATCCAAGTGATCTTCTGGAAGCTGCATGAATAATTGTAAATTTGTTAACATATCTAATTTGGAAGTTTTCTTCAAAGTCAGGAATCAAGATCACTAGAGTTTATTAATACAAACCTGAACTTTAAACTTTAGAGGAAACAAAGGACTTCCAAATAAACTGCATTATAACTTTTCAGAAGTTATATTAAATATTAAAACATCCGTTTTTCATTCTCTGAATGTTGTTTCAAGTCTGGAAACGGCTTCCTTTAATAATCCTTTAATCTTCAGGACAACAGTCTCTGAGTGCTCTTCAAAACTTGATCAATCCAGAAACTAATATTCGAGGAGATTTAAGAAAGAGTAACTGTGGTCATATAACAGAAGTGATGCTGAGTCTGCACTTTTCAACTCATAAGATACATCGATTGGTGCAGCTTCCAGTCTGCAAAGCGCCCTGTCAGCACGGGTCAATAGAAATCTATTTTACAGGATGCAATCTGAAACGAAACTTCTGTAACAACTTTCCTCTGCGAATTAAGGAAATATCCAAAAGGCATCGAGGGATTTGACTTCATCACGTTGTGGTGTTTATCTGGTTACCTTTATGGTGATGCTGGAAGCCTGAAACCAGATGATTTCTCTGTCTGCTTCACTTACAGGCCTCTGTCAAAGTCAAACTAGTCAAGAGCCCCCCTTTAGTGAAAAAGCATACATCAAAGTGACACCAAAAACTCTCACTTCAAACTCGCAAAATATGTCTGCTGCTCGCATGTCCCCCATCATTGTTACGCTGAAGAGTGGGAAAGAAACATGACGCCTTAAATCTCTGACAGCAACAAAAATAAATGGCGCCTGGCTACTAACTGTAGACAAGCCAAAAGAAGAAGAAGAAGAAAAAAAAAGCGAGAAAAAACGTCAGGGTCGATTTTAATATTCATGAATTTTCTACCAGCTCAGTTCAGCAGTTTCGATTAAGCATTAATTAGGAGCCAGAGGGGAAACCAAACAAAAATAAGGAGCTGAATGAGTAATGAAGGTGGTGGAGATGTGGGTAGACCGCCATGCCACTAATGGTTCGGTGTTGTGGGTGCTACATGGGCAGCCGTGCCAGTGGTGTGGGCGGCTAGACGCACCTCTGCCCACACCAGAGATCACACTGAGAGAAAAACACTCTCTGGCCATGGACGAATAACAAACACTGAGCAACCGCTGCTTCCTCTCCAGCTGCTGTCAGTAGAAAAACCTCACAACTCCAATTTGAGGGGGTTTTTCATGTGTTTGGTTGAAGGCTGACATGCTCCTCATATCAAATTCATAAAACATTTTCCAAACCAGCTGAAGTGAAGCACATGAAGCCGGGGTCAAACTGGAAAGGGTGTTTTTTTCTCTTTGGAGGTACGAGGTTTCCACAGCACCACAGGACACACATGCAGCGCTGTGAATAACTGTGTATGCGTATCAGGCCGTTACTTCGCACAGAGAGTTGAGATTTTTGCTTCCTTGAAGCGAAAAGTCTCCGAAAAAGTTGCAGGTCACATTGATTGGGAGATCTGAGTCTGTGCACTTATAAAATGTTCTATTTAAATTCCGGACAAAAGGTCTGCAGCGAAGTTACGCTTCCAGCTACATTTCTAGTTCCATCTGTGCATTTTAGACATAAAGTTATAATCCCAACTGTGAGAATAATTAAAGCACTGGCAGGGTAATCATATTGCAATGCTTATATCCAGTGATATCATGGTGCAAGTATTTCTCTTTTAATTTGTGGAGGAAATGAACTTAAGGCTGTCCATTTGTTATTACTTATAGAAATAAACGAGAGCAAAAGCCATCCAAAAAAATGCACAAAAATAAAACTTTACTGAGATTTACCATCTTCTTTATTCCTGCCTGAGCCTCCAAAAGTAACATTATGGTATTATTAATAACTGAAAACAATATTATGCCTTTATAGAATGTTATCATCATACTTTAACATCATTTTAGTTCATTTATTTGAGTTGCAGACGTTACAACATGTGCTGTATTATCATAACTCTACTATTAAAACGTATCCTGCATGCAAACAGTGTGTTTTAATCCTATTGTATTGTAGAATACTATTGTTCTGCATGCTTGTGGTATATATGGTACTAAAGATAATACATTCATTCTGTTGAATTGTATTGTTTGTTAAATCACATTTTGTGTTTTGTTACTGAATAAGTCAAGATAGAGAAACAGCATTATGAGTAAATTATTATATTAATTTACTCATAATACAAATAGATCTTATCAGAGGATGTGAAACGAGACAAAAAATCAAACATGAATAGAAAAAATTAAAAAGGAAAAAAAAACATTTATAGTTTTATTTTAAGGAAAATAAATAAAATATGTATTTTGAATTTCGTGATTTATTTTGTCTGAAGGTGCGGTAATACGAACAAAACCTATAGTATTATATGCATTTCCATCAGGTTGGGTTGTGTCTAAATCTAGGTCAAATTATATAAAGAAATAATACAAATGTTAGATTATATGACTTGTAAATGTATCTTTATTTTACATAAGCTAAAACTGCCCGTAGGTTTATTTAATATGTCACCACTAATGTGAAGCTTAATTGTCAGTGGACGTCATGCATTCACAACAACACAATGTATATGTATGACCGTGCTGCACTTGAATATGAATAAACAGCATAAATATGAATTTGGAATAACATTTTAATTCATTATTATCATGGCTCCAACATGTCAGCCGGGGCACAATTTACATCCTATAAATATTTTCACCTCAATTATTTGTCGGCGTTTTTTCCCTGAAATATTGAGTGAAAGTAAAGCAAAGTTGAAATATTATTTTCTTATCGGTTTTATTTTTATTGGCACTTCATGAAAAACGCATCAGATCACAGAGCAGGGCAGAAAGCATCCCCTCAGCAACACAGGAAGAAGAAGAAGCAGCTTCTCTTCTCTTTCATCTGTTTGAGGGAGGGCTGCAGTAAAACAAGGATAAAGGGAACAGGGGGAAATAAATGATATTGTTACAGACGTATTATCCTTAAGCCTGCCCATGATATTTGAATTGTATTGGTGAATTGTAATCAGGTATTTTAGCTTAGCGGTGCTGGTCTCCGTGTTGAACGCCTACCATCTGGTATTGGACAACAGTGTGACAGACAGGAGGGAAGGGGGGTCAGAGAGAGAGAGAGAGAGAGAGAGAGAGAGAGAGAGGAAGCCGTTATCCAACTGAAAAGCCAAGCGACTTTAGTTTCCCAATCTCTAAATCTACACATTGTAATGTAAGTCCACAGACAGGAAGCTCAGAGCAAACAGTGTTTGTATGACCAGATATCGGCTGGAGATCCCTTCCAATCACGAGGAGAAGGCTGGCGACGGTGGGGCTTTGTTCACGAGGCCGGTAAGGAAAGGAGAAAAGGAAACAAAGCTACTCTTTACATTATTGGGATTTTTTTGCACTCTTAAAGCTTCAGTTTTCATTATTTAGTTTTCACATATTACATAGCTTGGGATAACATTCTTGGATATGGTTTGCAGATAGATGTGCTGCAAGTGAAGTCAAAATGTCGGCCTTTAAAACTGTGTTTGTGATTATTGAATCAAACACACCTTAAAGAACATGCACCATGTGAGCAGAATGTAAACAAAACCTTCATATTGCACTTTAATGGTGCAAATTCTTCATTATGACCAGTTGACATGCAGAGAACCAATCACTTTTGGGGTGTTTATCTTATTTGTCATTTGTTCATGTCCAAATTTGTTTTTATAAAAACAAAAAAAATTGTACAGAACAAAAATTCCATGAATTTGTTCAGCCAACTTTTCCAGCTCTTGGATGTCAGACGGTCGAACCTGCACATGAACTCACAATCAGCTCCAAAGCTGCAAATACGCATCCAAAGGACTTTCAGACCGTCAGTGGTGAGCCAAGCCTGTGATGCATCAACTTTGAGGAGACAAAACATGCCTCCATTAAACAAGATCATATATGCATGTCGAAGGCAATATACAAAGCCCCTTTAACGGCTTCAAACCCCAAACGTTCATGTGTCTGAGCTGCAGGTATTAAACCTGAAACATGACGGTGCATCTCTCGTGGATATTCCTCCACCCTTCCACGTTGCTTCCCGACAGAATCAGTGCAGCGACGGACAGAGAGGCTCGATGAGAACTCTGGTTCCCGTTGATGACGGAGAGCCCTGCTGCAGCCGGCTGAATCATCGCCTCGTCCTGGGGCTGCAGCCGCGGCTCGAGTGCCCTCCAACCTCTTCACTCGCTGCTATTCAAGAGACCGAGCTCTGCACGGACGACAGATCCGGAGTCCAGAGTGCCCTTAGATGACAAAGCCTCACATTCGTTTCATTGCGTGCAGGTTGTCATCAAAAATGCAGAAAACAATATATTTATTGCAGGAGTCGTGTGCAAATCCCAGCCACCAAAAGGGTATTAAGCATCATGGCTCTGTGGATATTTTCAGTCATGCTTATGTTTATTAAAAGCAGGCATGTAATACCTTACGTTACGTAAGTAAACCTGAACTGAACATCGTCTGAACATCTCATCTGGTCAGCGAGGGTCAAACACGGAGAATAACACTGATTATCTGCAACAGCTCTGGGTGAGAGTGAGTGAGTGCCCTAACAATCAACAAAGGGAGGTGTGTGTGTGCGTGTGTGTGTGTGTGTGGTGGAGTGTGGGAGGGGGGGGGGGGGGGGGGTTTTCTTTTCTTTCTGGCTGCCTCGCCACCTATCACAATTCATTACGACAAATTAGGGTTCAATAAAATTGCTATTCAGAGATAATTAGGAGTTCGGTTTGTGGTGGCGGGGTCGGGGAGGAGGAAGGGGGCTGCTGGAGGGTCGGTGGTGGTGTTGGGGGGGGGGGGGGGGGGGGTTGCCTTCCACATGTCATCATGACCCAAACCAACAAACCGAGGGTCTGCAGCTGGGGCAAGTGAAGTGAGACCCTGATCTGCCACCGAACCCCCCCCCCCCCCCCGTATGATGAGAAGACCCGCACACAAAAAGAAAACACACTCTCCCTTCCTCCCCCTTCCTCCCCCTTCCTCTCACCTGCTGAGTTGGGAGCGGCTCCAAATTAAACAAATTATTTCAGGCCTCTCTCTTTCATTCTCTGGTTCCCCTTCAGAGAAGAGAAGAGTGGAGCGACGGCTCAGCGACTAACAGTGGTCCCACATGAGGACGGCGGCTAATAAGGCTGTGTCTGTGTGTGCGAGAGTGCATGAGTGGCTGCCTGAGTGCGGGGCGAGAGCCGGGGTTATGCCTGTATATGTGCACCAAGCTGAAGAAGGTTTGTCTTTCATTCATTAACACTTTCCTGATAGCACGAGCTACCCATCTTCGCTTTGGAGAAGGAGTGAAATATGTGTCGGGGTGACAGAATATGCCTGAGAGCAGTTCTGTTTAATCAAGACGCCATTATTATTATCGCCATTCTCTTTTTATGAATTGTTAATTATTCAAATGTTACAATAAAATGGTCATTTTGGTGTTTAAGAAACAGTGTTCACGCCAGGACAAAAATAATTATTAACTTGCTTTTTATTGTAGAACTTGTGACAACAAAATGAACACAGAGTTTTCCATAAACAATGAATAGACTCCCTGATTTATAACATTTAAGGTAAGCATTGAATCAGTGTTTTATCATCTTCAATCAATAACTGTTTAGGCAGGAAGAGTTTGACATCGATAGCCACACATTTAGCTTTGAACCTATGATTATTAAATATAAATGTTTGCTAACCCGAACCCTGATACATTAAAAACGTGTCTCAGCGTGTATTCATGACAGCTTTCAGGAAGAGTCGACCGTGTGACAATTCAGCTCAACGTTGTGCAAAAGCTTTAGCTTCAAAACTGACTTTATTCAACTGTGAAGCAGAGAAACAAACATTTGCAATGAATACAAATGAATGAGCTGTATTTGATTTGATCTTTTTAAAGTCTTGTTTTTTTTGCAGAGCAGAAACAGAACAAAGAAAGATCTGGAAGGTTGGTACTTTCAAGATGAAATAGAGAGCTTTTAGCCTCAAAGAACTTAAATAAAGTAAATCCTAATATCGCATCATGTGTCCACTCTGGCCAATCATGACAGCTTTTACAAAGTGGATGCAACAAAAGAAGAGTATTTAGCGACATGATGCAGGTACAGACACTCGACCTTATCATCAAACAACAAAAGACCCGAGGAAAGACAGCGACCACCAGGACGTGCGGTGCAAACGTAACCCCGGAGATACAGCACCAACATAAACCTCGTAGACCTCGTAGACCTCGTAGACCTCATAGATTGCCACAACAACAAGTTATGTCTGCTGACTTTAGAGCCCTGCTTTGGCTGCAGTTGCTGACATTCAGCTGCTCCGTTGAACCTGTCAACTTTAACTCGACTTGTTCTCTCTTATGGCTGTTTGTGCCCTGCGTCCTCCTCCTCCTCCTCTCCGTCTCCTGCAGCTGTCTGCGTGCGACTCTGGCTGCGGCCCCAGCGCCACTGGAGGGGCCGTGTGAACCGGCCAGTCCGGTCACCTCACATCAGTGTCGGGCAGGAATGCGCCGTGGCCCCGGCCCTGGCCAGGGACACCACTCTGGGGGTTGGAGGGAGGGGAGGGGGAGGGGGGGTGCTGGTGCTGGTGGATGTCGGCTGAGCAGGTGCTCGGTTAGGGAATGGGAGGAAATAATGTTGATGTCACGTCCCCGCCATCCATTGTGGTTGGGGGGGACATGGACACCAAGCGACACAGAGAGCCTGTGGGTTTGCCTCTCTAGAGGTCACCATGCCAGATCAGAATCACACTGAGTCTTTACTTATTAAGTGGCTTTCTGTGTGTGGTGGTTAGCTCGCGCTACACGACAACCAGGCCTGTTCCCCTCGCACAAAAAGAGCCCAGTAAAGAGACACCAGCGCGCTACTGAGACAGCCACTCTGCCGTTGTTTCTCCCTGCTGCTACCAGCCGCTGTGAACAAACATGGCACATGATACCAGAGGTGTAGCATTCCTTCCCCCTTCCCTTCTCCTCGCCTTGTTGAAAGAAGTCCTTTACACACCGAACAGAGCATCGCAGACTCTCTGATCAGCAATTATGCACTTTAGAGGTATTAAATACAGCTGAGGGGGGGACAGGGGGCCTCCAGGGACCACCGGCAGTCCGTAAATACACTCCTCTCCGGAAAATGAAAGCAAGGGACCTGCCATTTGTAGACATTATTCATGCATTAAATGTAATGCCTGAGTAAAACAATTATGCCGCATATATTTCAGCTTTATTTACTCGCGGTGTCTTGTCTCGTGTGCCGAGCGGCGTGTGTGCACAGAGGATGACAACTCTCCCAAGTTATTTGCTGCGAGTGCGTGTTCTGCCTCTCTTGCTCCGTGTCTATATTTATCACCAGCGCAGGTCAGAGATCAGCCATTTGTAAGCGGTGAACTGGCACAAAAGATTATCATCAATTAATATGCCATAATCACTGGGTTCACTTTCATATGCGCTATATGCATTTGCCTTTTAAAGTGATCCGGTTTGGCAATCCAGCCGCCTCCTCTGTAATATATGCTAATGTGAGTAAAAACACTTTGGATTGTCTCTGAGGAATAAGAACTCGTGTTGGGATTCATACCGGCAGCGTGTTCCACTTTTGGCGCCGAGAAAAGTTCTTCAGCAGCCAGGGTGTCTCACCAACCTCACATGTGTTCTTTTAGTATTGTTTCCCCAAAGCTGTCTTTGTGAGCGGAGCCTGGTGAACAGCCAGAGAGCCCATTATTCAAACCGGGGTCCTGACACCAGTTCATGGGCTGAATTACATTAACTTGCATGTAACTCGACCATTAATGTTCCACCTCAAACTTAGCGGAGCCTTTTGCCGGTGTTGGCGCCACGCACCGTCCTTTTAAACCCAGTTCAGTCACCCAGCTGCACCGGATGCACGATAAAGACATCAGCTGCTGATACTCTTCTCAGGTCTGGACACCTCACGCCAGCCGTTGGGCCTTTGCTAAACATCGTTGGCCGACCCCAGCGCATCGATGTTTCTGCACTTTGGCCGGCTGGTGCTAGCTCATTGAGGTTGACTGGATGTATCAGCAGCCTTAAAGGTTTCCTACCAGTTTTGGTGCCTCAGTGTTCATCACAAGTGGCAGGAATCTATGATATGGTTCTTTATACAAGCAAGGACAGACTCAGGTTTTGGTTCTTTACAGAGAATACAAGCTGTGGCCTCTCCCCACCAAAAATAACTACTCTGCCGTATTACACAAACTCCTGTCCTAGATCAAGAAACTATAACTGTCGAGCGGCGAGGCCTCTCCGAAGTGCACTCGGCAGTTAGTGCACTCCAGCTGCACGGTAGCTGAAGCACCCTGGGCGAGGGGGCTCAAAGGACGGCGCGAGGGGCGATGAGGAGAGGGGAAGTGACAGGAGACAGTTGCTACACACTGCGTCAGGCTGGCAGTGTCACACCTGGCAGCTGTCAATCACCGCGCTCCCGAACACCTCGCTCCCTGGTATCGCCGAAGCCGCTGCCAAACATGCCTTGAGTGGTGTCATCCATCCACACACGAGCACTGGCTCACTCTGACTGCACTCATCTTGTCACTGCAAGTCAGAGACGGGGAGAGAAAGGGGGAGAGGAAGAGGGGAGAGGGAGGGATGCTTCCATCTATTTACATATGGAAAGGTCACAAATAGCCTGCAGGCACTGTGCTAATTAGAGAATGTGGCAAAAAAAAAAACTCCAAAGATAAATTGAAAGACAAAAATGGAGAGTTATCTAAGTATGCTGGTGTAATGAAAGTGTGGGATAAGGTGAATGAAAGGAGAAAGGAAGTGGCTGAACCTTCCGAAAGGAAAGTCTTTACTGGAGGCAGAAGACCCAAACAAAAGGAGCGTTTGAATTCATAGCTGCTGCATTGTTTGGAACTCGTCTGTTCCCTTTAGTTGTTTTATTATTATCAATACAAAGTGGGATAAGTGACCAACCTACTGCAGTGCAGCTTCAGCTCGGTGGTTAGCACAGGTCTCCGGCAGCAGACATTGACCATATGATGGTGTTCAGATGACCGGGCGTGTGTGATCTCCCTCAGCCAGATAAGCGAATCAACCTTTATAATTAATTGTGACAAGCTGACAGGGAAAATGAGTGTAAAATCTTATACTTACATGAATTTTTGTGTCAGTTCGCCGTCTGTGCGCTTGTTTTTCTGCCTGGCCATAGCCGAGGGCACCTTCCTCCGCGGGCGCTTCACGGACTTTGTTTCCAGGCCTTCAGACACATCGCCCTTCGCCCTAGTGAATTTGCTGATTAATTTTGGATGCTCCCCTTAATTAACACCCCAAAGGAAAGTGTAGATTTCCTAGCCCGCCTTTGCTGCAGAACAAACAAAACGAGAGAGTCTGAAGAAGGATGACCTCAGGGAGACAGACGTGCTGATGTCCAAAATGACATTACAGGAGCAATGTGAAGGCCCCGTGATGCCGAGCCGAGACCTGGACACGGGCGATGCCTCAGGAGCTCCCAGGCCTTTTAATCAGTGGCTGGAAACGAGCTCCCTATTAGTCTCATTTCATTTGCTTTAGCGTCGGTAGAGAAGCAGGCCTTGCATGATGCCACCCGACGCTTGAAACATGCTGTTCTAGTGCCAGTGCCGGTGCCGCCTGCGGCCCACGGTCATTAATTGCTGCCACTCTCTTACTTCCAGTGAAATTGGCAGATGACGGACAGGGGGCGAAAATAAAAATTTGATTTCTCTCTCTTTTTTCCCCCCTCTTCCCAACATCAGAGTGGATTTCACTAATTGGGTTGAATGGCGCCCATCTCGTCTTGTGACAGCCACGCAGGATGCATGAGAAGCTGCGGGCAGCTTGGAGAGCTCTCACCCTGCCATGCCAGCTCAGAAGACACGCCGGCAGGAGGGGGGCCAAGTTGCAAAAGGCACGCCGAGACAAAAGAGCACAGCGAGAGATCGCGCGCTCACTTTTTCGGGGACCTTGAACAAACAAACTGGCGCTTTGTCTCGCTGAGGGCAAGAGGATACGCACATCATCGCTCTACCAGAAGGTAGAATCAGCTCACGGAAACACTGGGGGTGAAGTCCTCAGAGACGTCCCTTGCCTCCGTGCCCTGTGCGTAGTCAGTGCATCACGTTCAGTGGGTGAAGAGGTTGGACTCACAAATAGCAATGTGGAAAGAAAGCCATGAATTGACCCTCGCAGTGTATTCTTAGTGCGCAAAAACCTTTGGAGTTTATACTGCATGACTCCTGAGTTCACTGATTCTTGTGGCTTTTTACAGGAAAACTGCACATTTGTATGCAGATGTCTCTGCTGTCCAATAAAAAGACCAGACAGCATTGAGATCACACAAACGGCTGCAGGACGTTTCCTCTTAAAATGTATCAAATGCGAATTAAATACTTATTACTTTCATTACTGCAGACTAATTCAGTGTCCAATTAGGGCTATTAAAAGCACATCCGATCCGCCAGCCTCCAATAAAACAGACATGGATGTTTGAGCAGGTCGTCTCAGCTCCACGATGGACAATTGTCCACTTTGTGTTCGCAGAGATTCAGGGAGGGGAAGGGAAAAAAGAGCAGAATTCCCATTACAAAAGGACAAGAAGTGCAGGTGTAATTGGGATATTTGGGAGAGTCTAGTTTCAGGGCACACTGGAGCTGTGGTGAAATGAAGCCTGTAAGACTAGAGCTGGCAGGAGAGACTGCCCTCTCGCTCGCCTCGCCTCTCTTTCTCTTCACTTGGTCCTTTGTACTCTCCGCTCACCTCTTTTCTTGCTTATTTGCTCTGCTTTCTGCCTCTTATTCTGCTTTCTTTGGGATGTCTTTTTCATCATTTCTGTATCGTAACAGGACATGACACCGCAAGGTTCCGCAGACCTCCCCCCCCCCCCTCTCTCTACCCGCCAATGAAAGCAGCTTGATCGGACAGGTATATGGAACAAATGAGATCAATTAACGTGTCCAAGAGGGGCACCTGACCGAGAGTCCGGTTGCACTAAACGATCTCCTCATCTTTTGTTTCCCTTCGAGAGATTCCATTTGCAACCTCATCACTTTCCCGGCCTGAACAACGGGGACGATTGTTCCCCCCAACCCTTAATGGAGAAGGCCCAAGAAAGCGTGGCCTCTTACCCGGGCAGCCCATGTATCTTTACTATCAGGACTCCGACTCAGGACGGGGGGCAACCTCGCCGAAATGAATCCCCGCTCCCTCTTACCCTCCAGCCGCCCCGCCCTCCCCCACCTTTCCCTCCGAGCCCCCGCTCAACGTCACAGGACAGCAACGAGCTCCATTTGTAGCACATTTGTTTCTCCAGCTCCCTTTAATTGAATGACTTTGGTGCTAACAAGGAGCTGATTGAGCTCAATGATAGCAGGCGTTGCTTCTCCCTCTCTCTCTGTCAAACAACACACGTCTTTAGAGAGAAGACGTGGATGAAAGCTGCGTTTGAATGTTCTCGCAGGTATACCATAAGCACCTATGACTGCTGGAAAATAGATGTCAAAGGAATCAATCTTCGTACTTTACCAGCGTGCCGAGCAGGCGTCGTCTGTTTACGCCTCTCTGTCTCTTCAGGTTTTACCTTCACTTTCAGGTGGAGCTTTGTTTTATATTCAACATCCTTTTTGAGACCTAGCAGCTGACAAATTGACAGTCACTTTCGCAAATTTCATCTGGCCTAATATCACAACCGGCGTGATGGAGAGATGGGATAACTAAGTGAAGGTCCGCAGAGAAAAATCACCAGAGGAGACGCAGAAATAGGGCCAATTATGGGGAGTTAGAGGGACCGGGGAGCGCCCATCGAACCCCTGAGCGTTCGTTTAAATCTGCTTGATGAATGTGATGTGTGCCCCTCATCCGCCCCCCCCTTCCGTCTGGCCATGGCAGTTAGACGGGATTGTTTACTATAACCTTGTAATCAACCTGGCCTGGTTGACAGCTCACCATTACCCCTGATAGCAGGTCTGCCGCAATTTGGACCAAAAGAAAATATATATATATTAAAAGAAAAAAGCAGACGCACTCAGAGACTGCTTTCTGATTCCTTTATTGATAGAGCGCTGGCCCTGTTATCTTTGTGCGTAATTTGTTTTCAAGAACTGTGATTTACATTTCAGTGAGATTACACCTTTTAATGCTACACGCAGGCGAGAAGTGGGCAGCCGTTGAATACTCCACATCCCCACCACCGGAGGAGGGGGGGAGGGGGGGGGGGCAGAGAGGGACTGAGGGAGGAGGGAGGTGGTGTGTATATGTGTGTGGAGAGGGGGGGTTCAAACGATGCATTTCCAAGTCCTCAAGTGGAGAGGATTACAATTACAATTAAAAATCAAAAGGCCTGTGTGTCCATCAAACGACTGCCCATAACCCTTTGTGTACCTACTGCCAAATAATTGTGGCTAGTGGAGTGGTTGGCAGATGCAAAACGCTTTCCAGCTTAATTGTGGCGTATTACTGCAGCTTGTTCATCGGGATATTACGCAATAAGTGTTATTTCAGGCAAGAATGCAGGTTGTAAATGGCATGCTAATGCCAGTCTCTTGGCAGCGCGTTAAAGAACATCCACGCATCACCATGAGAACAACAGCAGGGGCCGATGGCAAAGTTCAATCATCTTGTTTTGGATATCGGCCTTGATGTAGTACAACAAGTTCAGCTCGCCTCCAGCTGCCACAGAGAGACTTCACACAGGTAGGGAACCGGTTCACAAAGAAAAGCGCTGATGCAGCAACACTCATTTGGATAACGCCAATTATGACAAATTCTAGCAAACATGTATCCGCCAAAGATCAAGGGAAAGAGAAATACTGATGTTTTGTAGAATTTGTTAAAATAATTCAAAGGTCAGTAAAATGGTGAATTGACTGAACCCAACACATTTTACAAGCCTGCTCACTTTCTGCAATTGACGCAAATGTTTTTCATCCATGTTTGTCGTTATCAGTGCACTGAATGGTGGGTGACTGCTGGAACTTGACAATAGTAATGAAATAAAGGTGTCTTCATTTCCACGGTTGCTTCTTTACTTCCACCGACGCGCTGCGCAGCGCCAGCACGCCCCCTTACATGCATCCTAATCATGTGCGTTATTCCAGTAATTCAGATCACAACATTTTACATAATTCTTTCTTTATTCATTTTCTCAGACAGTCAGTGAAATTATGTAAAACACGCTCTCAATGGCACTCGGTGTGTGTAATAGAATGCAGATTTTCATGTTATTCTAACACGTTTTGCTTACTTGGAGGCAAAGTGTCCCATTAAAATGAGAATTACACTTAAATGTCACATGGGTTTATCTAAATGTATAAACAGTGCATTTATTATATTAAATTTGGCGAATCCTAAACATGGATTGCGGGAGCTAGGATGAGAGACGTGCTCCGAGGGTTATGACTTACTAATGCCTGTTTGAATTGTAAACGCTTCCTTCCTCTCCGTTTTATTTACCCACTATTCTCTCCATCCCAGATGACATGGCACCTGAAGAATTGCTCTTTTGAATTTTCCCAGCGAGACCGCCATTGAGACGGAGAGAAACATCATTTGCTTTTGTTGAATTAATTCAGTCATTAGCTGGCAGTTTGAAACCTGCAGCTCCTTGAAAAGGCCGAGATGAAACCATTTCTGCCATTCACAGCGGCCCAGTGTCTCCTGATAGCCGGCAATCTATTGCCTAATCATTTTCTGGCCAAATTATAATACAGGAATCCTCATTCAGCGAGGTAAAAAGGTGCGAATGCAATAGTGAATGGAGAGGGAAAGAGCCCCTCAAATGTCTTTTTCAGAATGGCAGCAACACAAGCAGATTGTAGGGGAGAGGGGAACTGCTTTACCTCATCAGTGGCCTTTGTGCGCCTTGAGTCAGCTTTCTGAGGGGAAGATGTTTGAACTCAATCATCGGCTGTCTGTGCAGACACACAAAACAGGCCCTCCTCATGCAATGCAAGTGGGAACATTATTAAAATACACATTTACATGTTTAAAGTACTGAAAAAAATCACGTCATTTATTATCAGATTAAATAAAATGTGACTTTTTTATTTTATTTTTTCATGAATGAGCTCTTAAGATAAATGTAGTTATTTGCGTGCACATTTCCTGTCCCATGCTTTAACTGCCTTCTATTTCACACACACACACGATTGTTTCCATATGGGACAGCAATATAATAGCAATAGGGCATATTACATCTCTTCCATACAGATGTTCGCCTCAATTTCTGCAGCAGTTTGGTCCATCTGTGTTAACAGTGAGCTGCTTAGCACACGCCTGTGTGAAGGGAGGCATATCAAGCATATGGACATTTTACAAAAGGTTACCCTGCATAAATCAGGTTGACTGGCAATCTGTTGAGGAGAGGTGGCTTACTGTGAGCACTAATACGGAGAATAAAGGCATCTGCTTTCAGAGACATTTATAAAAGTGGCCAACATAAAAATGACTTCATCCAAAATTTAGAAACTGTCTTTTTCTTTTTAAACTTTTCAGCGAAATAATACCTTCAATTTAGTATCTGGGAATATTGCAGTAATAACAGTTAAAGCCTGATAAAGCCCTCAATATTTTAGGTGTTGCATGTTAAATAATGCAGAAACATACATTTTGAATACCAGCTTTTTATATGGTTTGAAAAATCATGAACGATTTATAGGATATTCAGCCAAAATCAATCAAACTATGTTAATAAAAACACCATTTAGGTGTAAAAATACATTCTTCTGTTGCCGTACTATTCAAACAAAAGTGTTAAATCCTGGTATTTAATAAGTTCTCACTATTATTTCGCTTCTCCAACTTGCTGGTATTTCATTATGCACCGCAGGCCGAGCTTTAGATTGTTATCACATCTTAGAGTGACATCTAGTGGCTGTTTGTCTCGTGACACCACAAACCCACATGTTGTCCATGGTTTCCTACAGCTCCGTTCAAGGAGTACATTTAGTGAATCATCCCGACAAACACAAAGTGTTTTGGCCCTTTTCTGCTTCATCATTTGTGTTTCTTGAGTAAAGTATGATGCTGATGTTGCCTGAGACATGCGTCCCTCTGAGGGCTCAGGAACATGCAGGTTTAACCTGCAATCATGTCCTTCCATCTGAATGCTTTGGAACTATTGTTCGGAGACATTTCGGACTCCTTTCTTATTTGTTCTTGTCTCGGTGTATATCTCAGCAGCTGCAGAGTTTCCTTGTGCAGCGAAACATAACGTCAAGGTTTTGAACCTGACGCATGTGCCATCCGTCTGTTTCTCAGCCGTAGTATTCCCTGAACACTTTCTAATCCAGAATACACTTTAAAATCTCGAAACAGATCAACTGCAAAAGAGCAGCATGCTAACATGCTAACCGCCCTTTCATACGTCCACCACCGCCTCTCATGCATTCAGTCTAATCTGCCTATGTTTGCTCTCATGTGTGAGTTACCTTCATCGTTGTGTGGGCGGTTAAGATTGATTAACAATAACAGCAGCTGACTAGCAGGAATAATTCACCAAAAACAAAGAGCTTGTGAATCGAGAAGGAGACACAGGAGGAGGAGGGCCGGCGCTTCCTATGTCGGGGCTAATTGAAGCTTTGTAACGCAGATCGGGGCGAGGGGGGGGTTCAAAGGAGGACGGCCGTCTGGCAGCAACACACGGTTCTGTTTCATGAGCCTCGGCACCTTTGATGTGCGCCGCTTCTTCTGCTTTGATACAAGAGGTCACTGTTCCCGGTCGAGAGGGCTCGCCGGACACAACGGGCCTCAGGAGCGGTCGGGTCACACAACAGGAGGAAGCGCTAGATTCATATTCATGCAAAGATCACACAACATGTACAGTAGCTGCCGAGACAATGGAGCGCTGTCAGGTCAAAGAACCTCGTCTTCTGGCCGCCATGTTAGAGGTCTGTGACGACACACAGCTCTCCAAGTCAAGCAGATCTTAAAAACAAGAAAGTCGAGCCTCAATAGCTTTTCCCGAACTCTCAACATGAACAAGGTTTTCCTGGCTTTACAGCCTTTCCATCCAAACTCAAGGCACAGTTCTATGTTTGTAATGTAACCGGTTGCTCAGGCAGGTGATCTGTATTGACCTGAGTTGAGTGATGCACACAACCTACTGACAGAAAGAGATAAAGACGCAGGAAGATGGATGCGTTACAGCTCCTTCCTGTCTTTGGCAGAACGTATAACCGGTGACACCCAGTCGAACGCTCCCTTTGGCTTTTAGCAGGAGGGTAACGGCCCTTAACTCAGCCTTCCAACATCTTTTCATGGCCCGCCCTTTTGTTCTTCGACATGAAAGGAGGAGGCTCTACACGGTGAGGCGGGGAGACACTTTGAATAACATGCCGATCGATAAAGACCATCTAGCACGCAGGTACTGCTGAGTCCTTCAGAGTGCAGGTCGTTGAAGTGTCATCGATAGTGCTCATCGGGAGAAAGGGTTCATGCTGTGGGTCATCCTCCACTACGGCTCATGTGACCGCGTCAGAGCGGAGGGGAGTTATGTCAGGTCGCCGGTACAAATGTGTTCTTTGATGGGGTTCAAACCTCGGTGGGGACTTCAACGTCAGCAGATTGTTTTGTGAGGGGAAGGTTGACGGTTTGAATCTTGAAAGTGGGATTCATTTGGAGGGAAAGTGAATATTAGAGACTTGAGGGAGTTGCAAAACCCCCTTGTTCCTCTGAAGATGCATAAAATAAATATGCACGTCAGAAATGAAGGAAGTGTAGTTTTGTTTTTACCAGTTTATCATTTCTCCTCACACAGATTACACATATGTAATGTATTGTTCGGCAACTTTATATTGTTCAAAGGCCAGGTTGGTAATCTGAAATGCGTCTGTGACATTTACAACTGAACCTAATTGATTTTCCAATTTTCTTTTTTTACAGATGAATTATTTGCTCAATTTGCGCCTTTATTAGACAGATGCCAGCTTAGAGGCTGTATGAAAACAAGGAGAGAGAGCGAGAGAGAGAGAGAGAGAGAGCGAGAGAGAGAGAGAGACACACAAATCGAACAGTCAGATCTCTGCAGGCCTCATAGAGTGTCTGCTGCTGGCCTGCTCCTTTCACTCTCCATGATGAGCTGTGCTGCAGAGTGTGTTGTTGCCTAATTCCCTTTAACTACAGCCCTGTGTAATCACACACCCCAATTAACCACCTCGGCTCCCCGTTTCCTGCATCGTGCACGCCGCCCCGTCTTCTCGCCACACAGCGTAATTAGCTTTCATCTGAAAATGAAAAGAAAGGAGCACCTCAGCAATTGTGCAGCCACTCTCCTCCTTTCTCCCCCGTCTCTCCCCATCTCGCCATCTCTCCACCCCTCATATCATAATGGCCCGCAATTTCAATCAGATGGATTTTTATCGCTGACACTAAGAAGAATTGGCCCTCATCCTAGTCCCTCCTTCCACCACCCCCAAACAAGCAACCCGCCTCATGTGATAGCTTATGCTTGTGAGACAGCTATCAAGCAGAGTCCTTGTTGTGACTGGGAGGTCTTAGTTTGACATTTACAAAGGATTCAATTCCATTCTGTGGATGTGTGTGGCATAATGGAAGGATCAGGTTCGACATGTTCCAGCAAGGCGCAGAACTAATTCATTTACATCCACCTGAATGGGAAAAGGACAAAATACTTCCATTGGAGGATTTTGGTTTGAATCATTTTGTTGGTTGTTTTTAGTTGCATGCTTTCTGTGTTCTGTAGCTCTAGAAAGATAGTAGCAAGATAATTCAACACAGAGTGTGATGAGTTTGGTGAAAAATACTGATTATTAACGTGAAGTGCCTGATCGAAAAGGATCTGGAAGCATAAGCTCATGTTGAATTGTAAAGGTGCAGTAACATGTGTGCAGGTATAGGTTATGGTGTGACAGCATATTAAGGCTTTCAGTGAGTATAAGGCCCACAAGTGATAACACAAATGACCTTTCACATCATTTCCTGACTCCTAACCAAACTGCATTCACTCTCAGGCCCATTTGCAGCTGAAATAATGAAATCATTCTGATCTTATCATCAGCGTGAATGCTCCTCACAGGTACAGTGGTAATGTGACACCAACACCACACTTAGGTGTCACCAGCAATAGTTCCAGCGCAGTGAATCATGGTTCAGTCACACAAGTGAGCAGCCTGTTAATGACACAGCCCTGACGTTTAGCATACAAGATTTGCAGGTGGAACCAACCGAAGACCTTTTATCTCTAAAACATGGCTGTTTGAATTCTTGCTGCTCTTCTTCTTTGCCTCGTTCCCTCCGTCTCTTTACTCCACCATCCCCCTCCTTCGCCTCTCAACCTGTTTGTTCTCTTATCTCTCCTTGTCCTGAACCAATCGATGAGGCGCTCGTTAGCCCAGGGATGTTCATCGGGGAGAGAAGGGGTTGGCCTCGAGCGCTGGAAAGAGAATGTGTGGATGGAGCAACCAGAGGCGCAGTAAAACAAACATCTGAAGGCATTCAGCAGTCCTGCATGTCTCCAGCAGTGGCAGCTCACACGGGTCCAACTTCTGTCAACCGGCAGGATCTGAAGCCCGATTTCAATAAAGACGTGAGTTTATATCACCAGGTTTTATTGTTCAAACTCAATAGTTCACAGGAGCGTTTTAGGTTTGCACCAAACGTTCTCCATTGCAGTTGGAAAACCACAGAAGAAGAATATCACAGACCACTCACTCTTGGCCATATGTTGCTCTCAGCTAAATGCTAACATTAGCTTCCTCACAATAACAATGCAGATGATTATCTGGTATAATATTTAGAATGTATTAGTGGGCTAACATGTGAGGAGTGTTTTTGTTATATTGCTCTTTCTGTCTTCACTTCCCGCTTTCGTGATTTCATTAAAACAATATTTTTTCAATCACTCGCCATTTCACATGAGTGGAGCTGGCTTGCAGGCGTAGAAACTAAATATCGCTTCATCAACGGGGCAAAGACGCGAGAAGCGGTCAGAGCATGAATATGTATCTGAAGTCGAGGGGAAGCAAGTGTTTATGTGATCATTTGTTATTTCAACACAATTTCCACTGAATAATGTTTCCACTCGAGGAGATAACGTTCCCAAACTTTCTACAAGTGCAGGAGTGATGTCTGTGCCTGTCGCGGTGATGAAGAGCAGACATGGACAGATGGACACGAGTATGCCAACACATCCTGAGACACTTCTGATGTCGTTACTCTCTAATGAAAGACAACGCAAGTAAACACATTCATGCAGTTGACACGCTCCTTCAGTTTCCATAGATTGTGTTTCCAATGCATTCATTCCTCTCTCGTCACATCATTTATACAGCGGCTTGCTACGTCCTGTGTACTTTTGGAGAGCGAGATCTCTGTGAGGAGTGTGTAGGAGGGTTGATCTTTGATATCATTGAATCCACACTGAGTCAGTGGGATGCACATGGAAAGGAGGGCTTTCTTCTCTTCTCGATCTTTTAAGTCCGTCCAAATCTGACATTTTGGGTCTTTTAGAGAGCAACAGAACAGCCGGTCGCCGTGTGCGTCTTACTGATGCTCATCTCACCGAGAATGAAACCTTTTGAACACTGTCTGGCGACTTCCGTCCTCACCTTTGTACATCTTAAACAAGATTATATTTGATGTGGGTGTGATTTAAGATGAGCACTCCTACCCTAATTTGGTGAATACTGGAATCAGAGAGCGATCGTCTACATTTGTAAGACGAACACACCCTCATAGTTCACACGAAAAGATCACCGTTACATGGCAGGTGGAAAGGGAAAGGCAATATGTGTGCATGGTCTGAGAGCAAGAGAAACCCACAGTAATGCAGCGTATCATGAAGTTTCATTGCGTAACTCCACCTGTAGCCAGACTCGGCTACAGTGAACGTTGTCTGGGCCTGCAGCCAGCATCATGGCTCCAAGCAGACCCTGAAATCGACGCTGCCTGCAGCCAGCAGAGTGACGGCAACCCCTCTTGCCTGTGAGGTTTGCATGCAGAGGAAGGGCTTATCCTCTTAATAAATAAACCTGGAACCTAAAATCACAGGAACACAGGAGGGATCATTGCTGCACAGTGCACAGCGCTCCTCTCCGTCAGAGAGGGATTATCCCTTTCACTTAGTGCGCACGCCGCTAATTTCTCCCAGAATGCACCAGGGAGATTGGCTGTCTCTGCTTCTTTTCTTTCTTTCCTCCTCTCTCCGTGTTGCCGGTCTCTCTCCTCCTCCATACCTGGCTCCCCGACTTGTTTTATCTCTCTGCTGGTGGGAACACAAACCCCAGTGATTCTTCCTCCTCATCCTCTTCTTTGATGATGTTTTACAAATTCACTTGGCAGGCTACAGAGCCGTCTTCCTCAAAGCTGCACGCGCTCCTAAAAACAAGATTAAGGTGCATACCTCGGGTAACACAGGTGTCAGCATCTAACAGGTTGAATTTTCTTTTTCCTGTTCTTGTGCCTCACAGGCCAGTGGATACTGGTGTTCACAGAGACTTATTCATCTTACTCCTCTCATGATAAGTCATCAGGAGGCAAAGCGTTTGCCGTTCTTATATTTAATTCCAAATAGGATCGTTTGGTGATGAATACCATAGTTTTATGGAGTTTAAATGATGAAGACCAATGGAGAAAGTAAAGAGACTGACCGTCTCTGACCAAAGTAAATACTGCACCGCATGTCCCATCAACCCCAATGCACTGTGGGAAATGGCATTACAGTTGAGGAACGCACCATCCATCTAATCTCAGCCACATGCAGACATGTTGTATGTTCACACCAGCAGCTTTCTGTCTTCCTCTGTGCGTGTACTCAGCTCAGTCTCTCACCTCCAGCTAATTCTCACACCCGGCTGATGAATTCCATAGTTCAGCACATCGGGCTGCATAAGCCAGAGAAAACACAGTAGGTATCACGGCTTTCATGCCCGCTCAGCAAGTTTCAAAGCAAATTGCAAGCGTGAGTGCACACAGCAAAATAAAACAGAGATTTGACAATCAACACAAATCTTTGTCTTCATTTTGTGTAAATACTTCACGTGTATTCAGGGCTGCAGCTGCCGATAGGTAATGCTGCTCTGCATCTGCTGGATGTGTAAACAGGCAACTGCAATCTGAACAGAACAGATAGTTATCATGCAACGCCTCGTTCTACTCCCAAACGGACGCATAGACGTACAACTGTGGACAGCAGTACAAACTGTCTGCTTGGAGGATGCGCTCCACACATGCTCAGTAGAGTTCTACGCTACCACCTGCTACCATGTGCAGACAAGTCGCAGTCACGGCACACACAGGCGGTACACGGACGTCCGTGCACCTCCAGCCTCTGATGACGACACCAATGGAAAGTATAACCTTGACCCAAATAAATGAATGAGATGCGTTTCCACCACATCTTTATTCAAAGCAGTTTGGAAAAATCCAGATCAAGAATTTCAGAGACCTTTGATGTCCGATTAAAGTCCTTTGGGCAGAGGGGATTTGAACTCAGATTATCTACGGCCATGCCTGTAATAGACGCAGAAATATAGAAATGTAGCATCTAAAGTCATGATAAATGACAGGAGTGGATGAAATAATGACCACTTCTTTGCAGTGTCACCCACAGCTCTGACTTCTTTCCCACCTCTTCAAGAAGATCCCTCCCTCTGTACCCCCCCCTCTCTTTGTAAACCTCTGTACGTGAACGCGGTAGTCATCACAAGTCGCCGCCGTTATCCCGTCTCCTTGGCTCACCGCGGCGCCGGCTGCTGCTGAGCTGTTTGTTTAGGAATCTGGGCCCGAAAATTGTATTCCATCGACCATGCTCGCTATCAACACACAATTATCTGGGTTAATCATGTGGAACTGTGGCAAATTCACCTGGGGCTCAGGAACTAATGACATTCGCGTCTGGCCCTGCTTTAGTGAAATGGCCCCAGCACCTGCAGCAGGAACACGGAGATTGCCAAAGAAAATTTGGTCTCATTTCGTCCTCCTCGACGCCTCCCTCCCCACGCAGCCCCTCCCTTTCCAACCTCCCTTCCTCCCGTCTCTCTTCCCGTTTCCATCCCACTTTGCCCTCAAATTTGTAAATCTTTCAGGTTTCCTTCTCTGCTCCTGCTTTATCTATTTATTTGTGTCTATCGTCTTCTCTGGACGAAAGAGGGGACACCCACAGCCGCAGAGTCGCTCCCAATCCCTCCACGAGGGCCAACGCCAGCCTTCACGCCTCTTGAATAATCGGTATATTTCCAGCTCCGCTACCTGCGTAACACCTGAACAGTACACGGTGGGAAGTGACGAGGTGATATAGACGACGGAGATGATATCTCGCAACGAATTTGTGACTTTGGTTCCGGACAGACAGCGGCTCGTGTTCTCGCTGTATAATTAAGACAGTGATTGAGTGCAGTCAGCGGGGTGTTGATGCTCTTTCTCCATCACACTTTCTCTGCCTTGCTCTTTTTGTCTTTCTCTCCATCACACACACACACACACACTCAATCATACACACCGCAGAGTCATTTCCACCAACTTAGAGGAAGTAGAGGAACTCAGTGCTCATAATTATACATCAATACAAACATATGTTTCCCAATCACAGATGCCATCCATGTGTGAAATGGGTGTCACACCGTTGGAGGTCTCATTATTTGTGAAGTGTGTGTCTCAACACTTTGGCTACCACCCACACCGGTCACAGCGGCGATGTAATGTACCTCCGCTGATGATCTGAGGCTTTTGCATGCGGGGCGTACCGCGCATCGGATTCTATTTCCAACAATCCTCATTCGATGCGAGGTGCGAAACAAATCCCTCCTCTGGGAACGCGTTGGTCACTGTGGATGGAGTTGTCATTCCACTGGACAGCAGTGCATGAGCTGATCATTGGGGGGGGTTTCACACCTTGCATGCTCTTCAGTTGTCTTTTGGTGAGCCATAAATGACATTTGCTGTGGTGTTATCACACAGAAGCGCGCCTCACTGCCCACTGCCGTCACACTTTCAATCCCAGCCGGACTCGAAGACACCGAGCCTCTCTTCCTGTTGAGCACGTGGAGAGGGCCTTCGACTGGAGTTATGACCTCACATACACACAGCTGCCTCACTGTGCTTTCAACAATACTGTCTGCACTTGTGTCTCAGATGTTTACACGCAGACGTATTTCTGTGCACAGAAATGTATTAAAAGGCCACGATTGTCTGGCTAATTGAAAAAATGTTCACCAAAATAATCAAATTTAAAGCTTAAGAATGCAGTGGAGCCCACATAAGAAGCAGGGCGCACACACACACACACACACACACACAGGGAGCTCGTCTTGTTGCGTTGGAGTCCGTGACATGGTTTAACAGTCTCACAGGATCCATAAAACACCCCCGAAGGCTTCATATAATCTCTCCTTTTTTCCTGCTTAATAGGAGATAATACAAGTGCGCGCCCCGATGAATCAATATGCAACAGCAGCTTTAGTTTGATAATTAATACCAGTGTCTGAAATAGATTTGTGATCTGGCAGGGCAGGTCTGATATGACTCTGGTCGCCTCTCTCTCTCTCTCTCCCTCTGAACAGCCACACTCCCCGTTCCACTCTGTATCCACATCCCATTGAACTAATCTCATTCTTTTTTTTTTTTTTCTCAATAGCGCTAATTCTTTTACTAAAGCCTGTTATCTCATTAAAGGCCCCGCGATGGGATTCGATGGCATCCTGACATCTGTATTCATTCCCCTCGAAATTAGTCATGACACAAATTTAATGAAAAAGCAGTCGGAACAGTGGAGATTAGACGTCATGCCAAGTGTCACAGGAGGGAGGAGGGCAAAGAAAATCGTCGATTTAGTTGTGGTACATTTTTGGAAGGGTGGATTAGCACCGTCGCCTGCTGGAGTCTGCTGGGCTACTTCTTACTCGCTTGTTTTGACTCTTTTACACTCAATCCATAAGTCGGATTGAGATATTGAGGAGCGCACCGACTCTCCCGGTGGTATTTTAAGAATGACTGTAACTCTCAATATCAAACGCTGTCAGGTGGAGGAAATGGTGAGGCGAGACAAAGAGGAGCACCCCTGGTCCTCTGTAGATAAACCCAGAACCCCGACTCACTGAGGATGCACAGGAAGTGGATTCCCCTCTCCGATCGAACCGCCTAACTTCCCACCCAGCCCCTCGCCTCCTCTTCATCTCCCGCTCCGCCCTCATTTTGTCTCCCTCCCCTCCTCCCCCATCACCCTCGTCAAAAGCCTGTGTCGGTAGCGGTGCTGATAATTCCCTCTGTTTGAGAAAAAAAGAAAGAAAGAGATGAAAGCATTCATGGATGAAAGAAACTTGGATTTAATCTCTCTCGTCGTCTTTCGCTCTCTCTCTTCCAGTACACTGTGTTGATGGTTTTCTTCGGGAAGAGGGCGAGGAATGAGCATGATGGGAATGAGGATGATGGGAATGAGGATGATGGGAATGAGGATGATGGGGATGAGGATGATGGGAATGAGGATGAGGATGATGGGAATGAGGATGATGGGAATGAGGATGATGGGAATGAGGATGATGGGAATGAGGATGACGGGAATGAGGATGAGGATGATGGGAATGAGGATGATGTGAATGAGGATGATGGGAATGAGGATGAGGATGATGGGAATGAGGATGATGGGAATGAGGATGAGGATGATGGGAATGAGGATGAGGATGATGGGAATGAGGATGATGGGAATGAGGATGACGGGAATGAGGATGAGGATGATGGGAATGAGGATGATGTGAATGAGGATGATGGGAATGAGGATGAGGATGATGGGAATGAGGATGATGGGAATGAGGATGATGGGAATGAGGATGAGGATGATGGGAATGAGGATGAGGATGATGGGAATGAGGATGATGGGAATGAGGATGACGGGAATGAGGATGACGGGAATGAGGATGAGGATGATGGGAATGAGGATGATGTGAATGAGGATGATGGGAATGAGGATGAGGATGATGGGAATGAGGATGATGGGAATGAGGATGATGGGAATGAGGATGAGGATGATGGGAATGAGGATGAGGATGATGGGAATGAGGATGATGGGAATGAGGATGACGGGAATGAGGATGACGGGAATGAGGATGAGGATGATGGGGATGAGGATGACGGGAATGAGGATGATGTGAATGAGGATGATGGGAATGAGGATGATGGGAATGAGGATGATGGGAATGAGGATGACGGGAATGAGGATGAGGATGATGGGAATGAGGATGATGGGAATGAGGATGACGGGAATGAGGATGATGGGAATGAGGATGATGGGAATGAGGATGAGGATGATGGGAATGAGGATGATGGGAATGAGGATGACGGGAATGAGGATGATGGGAATGAGGATGATGGGAATGAGGATGACGGGAATGAGGATGACGGGAATGAGGATGATGGGAATGAGGATGACGGGAATGAGGATGACGGGAATGAGGATGAGGATGACGGGAATGAGGATGATGGGAATGAGGATGACGGGAATGAGGATGACGAGAATGAGGGGAGGAAATAGAAACAGTTGTAAAGCCCATTTGGAGCCACGAGGCGCAGCAGGTGAGGGAAGGCTGTGGACTAGTTCAATAAAAGCAGTTTACGCTTCCGAATGTACGCAGTGACCTGATGAAATAGTGGCCCGGAGAGGAGAGCGGCCAAAGATAGAGAAAGCCATCGTTTGCTCCTGTGCCTGATGTCGCCTCGGCCCCAATAAGGCCCTCAGCTCTCAGGTATCTGAGTCACAAGGTGAGAAGCCCGTCATAAAGACAGAGAGACTACAGAACTAAGAGCAGACAGGAGGAGATGCAGGCTGGAAGAGGGATATTCACTCATATGGATGAATTCAATCCACCTGATGTCACCCATTTGCCAGACAAGGTCTGAGTGAATCATGGTTTCCACGATGCTCTCCACATCATGAGACAGCTCAGGGCGGGAGGAGGTGATCGCTACGCTTCTGCGACGCCAACACCGGACATTATCAGCTGTAACCTTTTATGCTGCGATTATCAATACGATTCTCAGGGATACCGGCCTCTTGAGGGCCGACTGACGTTTCCTCACCTTGCGTGCTTACACCCTCGAACAGCAGCCGAGGCCACAGGAAGACTTTGTGATTCTGCTGCTAAACGCTTTTCAAACCCTCCCTGTGAGCGTCGGGGAGCACGGGGCCGGGCCGCAGACCTCATTACCCACCGACTGGTCTGAACAGATGAGATGGAAGGTGGGGAAGGAGGCAACGACAGACATGAGGAGAAGAGGGGAAGAGAAGAGAGGAGGACCTGTCAGCACAGACTCAACATGATTTTAATTACAGGAAAGATGAAGTGAAGAATAAACGGAGGAAGAGGAGCTCTCATTCTTTGCCCCTACACCCTGAGATCACACTCCATCATAATATAATTCATTACAGATCTTCCTTCTTTTCCATAATTGCTCATTTAGATATTGACCTGCAGTTATTTGAAATGTAACTTCCAGTCTTCCAAAATTCAGTTTCTGATGTTGCTTTTGTAATCGCATCTTTTGCGGCCACACAGAACGACACATCTCAGCCCGGCTGCTCGTCTTCTCAGACTTTTTGTGTCGAGTTGTAGCAAAAAAAGCGCATCGTTGGCCCAAGGACACCAGCATCCTTTCCAGGAGGGGTGCGAGGAGGTGTGGGGGTGTACAGCCCGCGGCGCCACAGGCCCACTCTGCCAGCCGGGGCAAGGAGAGCCCGTATGGCAGCCAAGCGTGGCTCCGGCCAGCTCGGGCTCATATGTATGGAAAACAAGGTCTGGAGAGGGAAGTCACAGGGGGTCGTGCTAGTCAGAGAGGCAGCCCGCGGTCCTGGTGCAGGTTAGAAGGTCTTGGTTCAGGAGAAGAGGCTAATTCCTTCTACTTGGCTGAGCAAAGGCCTGAATAATTGCGCCCCGTGGGTTGGCCTCTGGGTAATGTGGAGGTGGAGCAGAGTGTACCAATGTGGAGAGCGAACATGGGGGAGGTTCAGGGAATCACAGGCAACGGGTTCGGGGTTTCTTTCTGTTTGGTACGTGACATAGTTATGCTTTTGTGCCACTTCAGGGACCTTCAACAAGATGGAACAGGGCACGTTTGCACTTCACTTGACGATAAAGAGAATCTTATGAAAGGGGTATTGACTTCGTAAATCCATCAGTAAGATGATGGTTCTTTATTATATGCTTTTTAAACCAAACCACCAGTAAACTACCTGCTAACAGCAGCTTAGTGAAATGCACTGTTGCGCTTGTGTTTTTGGAATACAAAACAAACTCTTGAAATGCAGAGTATCGCTCTAACAGCCTGAAGATTCACAAGTACTGAATTAAACTTTATGGTAAGATGGCTTTAAAAAGCAAGAATGAGATGGGCTGTCTCGAGTTGCTTCTTCTGATGTCTTTGTTGCCCCCGTAGTAATTGCCGTGGACACTTCTATCTACTGAGGACAAAGCCCCAGTGATGATGTGATGTAAAGGACAAACCAGCAGAGTGTGTGTGAGTCCAAGGCTGACAGCTACAACAGCAGCACATCCACTCCTGGACCACGAGTAATGAATCTGCCACGATCCTGCGCTCAGAGAGTGAAACCGAGCCATTCGACTGGATCTCCATGCTGTTCATTAGAACAGAAAGATCGCCCTGTTGGTGGAGGAGGCGGCGGCTGTTTAAAGGCGGCGAGAGTGAATGTGACACGCTCCAGTGTAATTATACTCACCTAGTTCACAGCCGAGATTAAGAGGAGGGAGGATGGAGAGGCACGGGAGCGTCAGACATGAACGAATATTGAAAGTCTCACTGATGAGCAGTGTCAACTCTTTCTCGCTGTCCTCCCCCACTCTCCCTGCTCCTCCTCTCCCTTTTGTCACTGTAACATGTCAAGGTCTCACTTCTGTTTGCCTTTTCCAATTATCAAGGTGTGATAACCCCTCCTCCCCCAAATATAATGTTACTGAACTTGAAGAGGAAGAAAAGAGATCTTTTGTTTGTCAGGAAAGTTAGATGATTTAATTATCACTTACAGATTCCTCTCCCGGTTCTATCCTCTGCAGGCTTTATGTGATACGAACGCACCAACTTTGCGTTCTGCGGTAATGTTGTTGGACATTGTGATTTAATGAGGCTGCACAACGTTACCCTGAGACAACGCTGTCCTCTAGTGGCGGCCGTGCGAGGCGTCTCTTCTGTCACTAGATGAATTATGACAGTCTCATTTATTATTATCTCCATCCCTCTCTGACCCAAGTTTCACAGCTTCAACCTGATGTCCTGATGACGGGCAGGCTCGGTCACACTCAATCTACTCCATCCTGCAGCCTACACCGGGCAGGCCTCTTCCCACCACTTTTGTCAAAATTGATTTATCACTTATAATAAAAGCAGAGTGAGAGTTTTGGAGTATTAATCACATTTGGATCTGTTTAATAGACTAGAATAATCATTTAGAAAAAGCCCAATTTCAAATTAAGGATTCCAATTATCCCCACTGATGGAAGACTTGAGTGATCACCTGTCAATCATCCTGTTGATGGCGATCTACCGGCTCTTTGTGCTTTAAATATCAACATGAGAGAGAGAGAGCGGGAGAGAGTTTCTGTACTTCAGTTGCTTTATATGCAAGACAGTTGCACATTACAATATTTTCACAGAAGTTCAGGAATTCTGTCTCTTTTATGGAGCTGTATGGCCCGAACGCCGCGGCCGACCAGCAGGAAGAGCAGCCCGGCCAGCAGAGAGGAGAAGACAGCGACCGGAGCCAGCAGGAAGGAGGGGCCGTGCTGGACGCTGAGCTGGAACGAGGGGCAAGTGGAGACTCTGTGATGGAGGGCAAACTGCTCCAGAGTGTCCAGGACATGGAGCCACATCAGATACATCACCAGCACTGCCAGCAGACTCACACCTGACAGGCACAGAGTTTTAAAGGTTTAAGTCTTCTTCAGGGTTCAGCCCTGCACGGGAGCATACGACACTTGACCCTGGAGTCATTTTGTGTAAATAAAAAGACTCCAGGGCTTATTCTGTAATATCCCTTACATAGATAATATGTTGACTCACACATGTTCTCTCTGTGAGAACATCAAGAAAGACATCTGAGGTGAGTGAAAGAACAGCTCAGGGGAGAAAGGACGTTACGCCAACAGCGTCCACAAAGACACTAAAAGAAACTTGGTCTGAAACTTGAATGAAGCCAAACTTTTGAACCTCTTAAAGAGAACGGGCGCAAAACACACGGCCAGACAGACGAAAAGAGTGAGACTGATGGTGTCTCCTCCTCACGGGCTCAGGCAAACTGAGGCTTTTTAAAAGCTCTGTCCAGCTGTAGACAATGTGACCTAACGAGCACCAGCCACCAGCAATCAGGCCCAATCCACACGGCCGCTTTCTTTTCACATCGAAGAGTAACCTTTCCTGTTTTTATTCATGTTTAACCAGATGTGGAAAACATTTGAAAAATATATCTTTGAAAAAAGCAACATAATTAGATGGGAAAACATAAAAAAACAAGGATTCCCAATTAACTTTTAACGGCATAATTAGAAACCATATTTGTTCATTTCAGACGTCCCTTGCTCTTCTCTGAAATAAAGAAACACATCTTGTGTTTGTGTTTGTAATATCTTACACCTCATTGACACGCAACAAAACATTGTTCAATGCAACACAACGCGTTTTTTAACTCTCCAAATTCAAAAATAATTAAAAAATAATTCAAAACGATCCAAAAAGGTCCAAAATTCAAAAAGATTCCAAATCAGGTGAATTTTAGGAAAATGTGCATGAAAAATATGATGCTGTCAGACAGTGCGGAACAACATGACATATAAGTGGAGAACTGGGTGTTAAAGGGTTAAAATTGAGTTTTATTAATTTGAATAAACAAATATTTTTGGGTTAAGAGAGTCAGATAGAAATGTGAACTCTTGGCTGGCAGATGATTCACGGAGCCCCGAGGCAAGTGTTGCAGAGTTGGACTCCTCGTTTCCATTATGACTACACGCATAACTTATTGTAATATTTGTGGACTGCACACAAGTGACCACAAACGCTGGCAACGTCTTCAGGTCACATCTCTTCTCTGACCTATTGATTTCCTGAAACCAAGACACATGAAGAGCAAGAACATGAGGTGCACTGACCAGCAGCTGCTCCCAGAGAGGAGCCGCTTTCCTGCACGTGTGCAGAAGATATTCTTCAGTTTGCCGTTATGACTGTGTTTATGACTGTCTTTATGACTGTCTTTATAACTGTGTTTATGACTGAGTTTATGACTGTCTTTATAACTGTCTTTATGACTGTCTTTATGACTGTCTTTATAACTGTCTTTATGACTGTGTTTATGACTGTCTTTATAACTGTCTTTATGACTGTCTTTATGACTGTCTTTATAACTGTCTTTATAACTGTGTTTATGACTGTCTTTATAACTGTCTTTATGACTGTCTTTATGACTGTCTTTATAACTGTGTTTATGACTGTCTTTATAACTGTCTTTATGACTGTCTTTATAACTGTCTTTATAACTGTCTTTATGACTGTCTTTATAACTGTCTTTATGACTGTGTTTATGACTGTCTTTATAACTGTCTTTATAACTGTCTTTATGACTGTCTTTATGACTGTCTTTATAACTGTGTTTATGACTGTCTTTATAACTGTCTTTATGACTGTCTTTATAACTGTCTTTATAACTGTCTTTATGACTGTCTTTATAACTGTGTTTATGACTGTCTTTATAACTGTCTTTATAACTGTCTTTATAACTGTCTTTATAACTGTCTTTATGACTGTCTTTATGACTGTCTTTATGACTGTCTTTATAACTGTCTTTATGACTGTGTTTATGACTGTCTTTATAACTGTCTTTATAACTGTTTATGACTGTCTTCATAACTGTCTTTATAACTGTGTTTATGACTGTCTTTATAACTGTCTTTATAACTGTGTTTATGACTGTGTTTATAACTGTCTTTATAACTGTGTTTATGACTGTCTTCATAACTGTCTTTATAACTGTGTTTATGACTGTCTTTATAACTGTCTTTATAACTGTGTTTATGACTGTCTTTATAACTGTCTTTATAACTGTGTTTATGACTGTCTTCATAACTGTCTTTATAACTGTGTTTATGACTGTCTTTATAACTGTCTTTATGACTGTGTTTATGACTGTCTTTATAACTGTCTTTATAACTGTTTATGACTGTCTTCATAACTGTCTTTATAACTGTGTTTATGACTGTCTTTATAACTGTCTTCATAACTGTCTTTATGACTGTCTTTTTGACTGTCTTTATGACTGTGTTTATGACTGTGTTTATGACTGTGTTTATGACTGTCTTTATGACTGTCTTTATGACTGTCTTTATAACTGTGTTTATGACTGTCTTTATGACTGTCTTTATGACTGTCTTCATGACTGTCTTTATGACTGTCTTTATGACTGTGTTTATAACTGTGTTTATGACTGTCTTTATGACTCAGCTTATGTTTGTCATGGCCACTCATACAAGTACATGAATCAAATAATACACCTCTTTCCTCTTTAGGCGAAGGGACAATGTGAATATTTCATGTCTTCATTATTCCGGCCAAAATATTTGCGTTCACGATATTTTCCTGATAATCATCAAAATATGCTTAAAACTCTTAAAAATACTGGAATCGCTGTACGTTATGTTTTATATGTTTATGGCATTCACTGGGAGAACACATCGGTTTTGATCCATTTTACTGAAAAAACTAAAGAAGGTAATAAATCATTAGGTCCCCCTGCATAGATAAAGGATTAATACATCTAAAAAGATGTCTGACATGATGATTCCTGTATTTTTTGAATTCTTTATTTTTCCCTCCTCTACCATGAAAGCAGGCTACAGCTCCTTTACATCGCTCATAAGTATAAGTTCACTATTATAATAGATAATGGAGATTCCTAACGATCAACTCATTGTGAGTGTTTTTTACTGCGATGCCTCCCTCTGCTGCCGTCACATAACGGCACTAAATGTTCCCATAACAGGTCATTTGTCATCTTAAACTTTCATTATATCCATTATATTATATTGTCTTTGAAAAAGACAGTTTTGATATTTCCTGAACAGGAAGCATGAAGCGCTCTCACCTGTGCTGGAGTGAACGGACTCCTCAGCTGCAGGCGATGCCCCCTAACGAGGGCTTCAGCCCAGCAGACTGTCAGGATGAGAGCCTGCCGAGCCTCATCGAAGACAAGTCCTTTAAGCTGCTGGTGTTATCGTTGCTTGTTCTAAAAGCTTTGTGAGGATAATGTGAGTGAGATCTGTTTGTGTTCAGGCCAGAACATCACTTTTTTGTCCTTACCGCCACAAAGCAGAAGGGCCCCCCCCACTTCATAGAGTCTGTGATTGGTCAGCGGGCCGGCACAGATGACGACAAATCCACCAATGAGGACCGCCGCCACGCCTGCGACGAGGAAGATGCTCCAGAAGGTCCTGAAAACTGAGAGAATATGAGGCCTTGTCAATGATGGGAGACCATAACGTGAAAAATAAATGAATTCATGAAAATAATACCGACCAATGGCAGAGTGATGTTCATACGGCTCTGTGGGGGAACCGTGAGGCCCACTGGCAGGAAACGGGAAGAGGAAGGCGGCTCGGCAGACCTCTGATGCTGGCTGATGGGCTGAAAGAAAGACGCCGTTGTGATGCTGCTGTTCGGCAAATTTGTATTCATAAATGCATCACGTTAGTCTCAGGTTCTTACAGATCCAAAGGTCCCACATAGAGTGTTGATCTGAGACAGCCACGAAAGAGCACCGCCAGAACAGGCCCTCATGGAAGATCCTCACACCGTCTGCATCCTGGAGGATAGAACACCAAACATGACCTCTTCTCTCTGACACGGTCTCTTTGGTGATAGATATGAAGACTACATGACTGTAGTTCAGTCTGGAGTCACTCAACTACAGCATTTGAATGAAGCCAGACTCATCAGGTGTCAGAGTCCACAGTCTGATGCAGATCGTGTGTCCGCCAGCGGTCTGTGAATGGAGTGTTTGACTGACAAAACCAGTGGGTGCAGTCAGTCATATGTGATGTGGAGAGCTGTTTGTTATGGGAAATAACACCATGCATGTAAGATGCAGATCAGCCTTTCACTCTACTGCTGTTCTACTTCATCGCCTGATTGCTTTAGTTGGTGTGATGCATTTGTTTCACTCATGAAAGGATCTACACATGTAAACCGGAGGTGTTCAGTTGAAATACCTCGGTGCCGCTCTCCCCCTCTCTCGGGACTCTTCCTGCAGAGCTGCAGGACTCAGCAGCCAGCAGCCAGTACTCGGTGCCACAGGACACAAGTGTGAGCAGGAACCCTGATGCTCCAAAGAACAAAGCGAGGAAGAGGAGCAGCTTCAGCCTCTCTGCAGGAGACATGTCTCAGTCCGTTGCGCTCTTCCCCCGTTTTATAAACCGGCTCTTTTCTTTTGCCATTTCTGACCCCGGCTTTGCTTTCTACAGCAGTTCATGTTCAAGTTCATAGAATAAACTCTTTCACTAAACGGCTGCTAAATCCATCCGTCCATTGCTCTTCTGCTGCCAGAAACCAGTGAGCACCACGACAAACAGGCCTCTGGACACAGCTCCCCCCCCCCACATGAAGGGGCTGGATGGAAATAGACTCTTGCATCACGAGTTGGTCAGTGTGCCGGGATACAGTTACAGTGGGGGGGTTACCCTCACACACATATAGCTGTTATGAGAATAGATGCAGCCCAAAGAGAACCATGTAGTTCTGAACAGAACAGCTTGAAGAACACAAAGCACAACTGTAGAAATATCTCCTTGGCATTTATTGGAATGCCAGCATTGAAATACAGTACAAGGCTTCCAGTAGAACTGAGATCAGGCAACAGTGATGGTCCAACAACAGTCACTTAAACTGCAAGTTCATATATTAATACCACTTCTCTTTGTCAAGAGATGATTAATACAGATAACAACGCTCAAAGGGAAGCCGTGAGCATCGGTCACGCTGCTGAGAGAGAAGGAGACTTCAGTGGAACCTGGCGGCAACTATTTGAACAGATCGATACGTTTTAAATGCCTGACTGCTTTTAATCATCCAAATTCAAATAAATACTTCTTCCAGGTACTGAGGGACATGTTCAAAGAAAAGAGACAAAACAAGAAGAGAATCTCAGGACCGGTCAGATGGCCTGGTGATTGATTTTCTGGTTTTCCACCCGTTTGATGATCAAAAAGGTGTTTTATTCACTGATAACGCATGTCCTGCCTCTTCAAACAGCATATAACACAGAGCAAGAACCCAACCCATATACACAGAGACTCATGTTGATTAATTACATATTACAACCCTGTGAGGATATTATAAGTACATACACGAGGCACCCAGAAATTAAAGATTTATCACCTATTATTAACCTACTTGCAGTAAACGTTTTATTTGAGGATCCTTTGGGCTGAGTCACCTCTTTCCTCAAATTTGCGAGGATATTGCCGCTATTTTGGCAGTTTGTTTGGTCCACTGTCGCTTTATCCCAACGAACAGGTGTGTCGGAGCATCCGTGCAAAGGCTCATGGGACTTCCACAGCATGTGAGGTCTTGCGGCGCTTCTTCCCGTTTTCCTCGGCCTCCGCTGAACGCTCCGACGCCTAAGACATGACTCCGAACACGGGGTTGTGGCGGCAGATGCTCGGCCCGATCTCCTCGTAGTCTTTCTTGGTGTGGCACACTTGGTAAAACTCCGGCTGCCGGAACACAAACGATCCCGTTAGTCATTTCCCTTTACACGTCATAGATAAAGACAGTGTGTGAGTGTGTGAGTGTGTGTGTGTGTGTGTGTGTGTGTGTGTGTGTGTGTGTGTGTGTGTGTGTGTGTGTGTGTGTGTGTGTGTGTGTGTGTGCTGCGTTAAGTCAACAAAAAACAGAATCTGGTGCATTAGGAGAAACTTTAGCTTCTTGCCGTTTATTTTTTGAAGTGAAAACTCTCATCAAAGGAACATTCACTCGATTCTATTTCAATGATCTCTTGATGTCACAGATGTACATTAAGCTGCTTGTGTGTTCTGATACTCACAGTAGACGCCAGCATTGATCCTCCGAACCAGACGGCGTACCTCTGCATGTGGTGAGTGATGACCTGCACGTCGATGGGCTTCGGCTGCAAAAAGAAAAGGAGGATAACTCCGTCAATACCGAGACAATGAACACCACTTCCTGTCAACCTTCATGAAGAAGAGAAGTTGATTCTGGATCATTCAAGTGCCTTTTCGTTTTGGTACAGACCAGCTGTGCTCTACATTTAGAGACTAGATACTAACCGTGTTTACAAGAGGGTGAAACACATTGACACACTTTGTAATTCACTAATCTTCATCCTCTTCATCCTCACCTTTAACTTGCCGCCGCTCAGCTCTTCGCTCATTTTCAGCCGTGCGTCCACGGTCCTCTTCAGGTCCCTCTGCATGCGTCTGCCAAAGTCCCTGAACATGGTGGAGCCTCCGGAGAGCACGATGTTCTGAGACACAAAGAGGCGGTGCACGTTGAGTACAAGCAGACACACACACACACACTAACGGCTACAGAGGCCCGTGTTCCTCTACCTTGTAGAGCGGACGCCTGACGTCGATGGGGCAGTTCTGGATGACTTCGTCCACCACCTCTGAGATGGGCTGCGTGAAGTCCGGGTTGGCAAACTGGACGAGACCAAAGAGCAAACAGGTAACTCAAAAATCTGATGATAGTGTTCAATCAAGAGAATAAAAACGACATTTTTCACTGTGACAAGCTGACGTTTTAAGGCTAAATCATCCAGCAGCAGCAGCTCTATATCTATAACTGTTCACCTCAGGGTGGAAGAAGATCTCGGGCCCCAGGAAGCGCTCGTAGCCAACATCGATGGTGAACTCCTTCTTGGAGATGGAGTTGATGCCCGTGTACTGTTTGATCCACTTGGAGCCGTCTGTGTCGTACTTGCTGAACTCCTTCACCAGGTCGGGGCAGACGTAGCTGTACCGCTCCTTAAAGAGGAAAACAATGCAGAGAGACTTTTAGCAAGACAACACAACCAAATGCATCAGAAAAGATCTTTCTATTTCAAAGTTGCAGTGAGTGCTGCTGACCTCTAGTGGTCAGGCTGAGCATAACAGCATAACCACATCCTGTCAGGTTTGTTGAATATTATACCTTTCTAAAGACCACTCACCTTGACAGCTTTAGCCGTCTCCAGGGACTGCTCCGGAGGAATCCCCACCTCTCGCTCCCTCAGCAGCTGTTGGGTGAAGTAGGTGATGTCTCGACCAGCGATGGGGATGTGCTTAATGCAGCTACCGATGACGTAGCCTTCAGCCTGCAACGCACACACGCACCACTTTAGGACTGAGGACGCAGGAGCAGCAAAAAGGCAACGCTGAAGAAGCGGCACTCACCACCGGGATGACGTGAGTGACTCCGTCTCCGCTGTCGATCACGGTGCCCGTCAGCGTCCGCTCGCCCACCTGTCTGGATGTCCAGGAGGCAGCCAGCGCCAGGACAGCCTGAAGCAGAACATACAACAAACTACGTCACGAAAAACATCCATCACAAATACGGAATGACAACACTGTGCAGGATTCACACAGAGTGAAACACTTAAAAACAGACCGGTAAACTTAGAAAGAAGAAGTGAGAATGATCATTTCCCCATTGAACCTCTGAATCACATTACATTCAGAGGATAAGAGATATTTACAGCTTAAGTCTGGTTCCAAACATGCCCTACAAGGCTTTCTACTTGCGTTTGTCTGGAAGACTTCAGAGGAAATAAAGACTGGTTGGCTGGTGTGAATTTCAGATGCCGGAATGTTTTGGAAACATACCTGAACAGCAATGTAGAGACCCGGCACATTGAACGACTCAAACATGATCTCTGCGGTGTACTCTCGGTTTTCTGGTGTGTTGAGAGGAGGCTCTGTCTGGAGAGAGACACACGCAGAACGTCATTAAATGTCAAGGTCAATTGATGTAAAATCAAAAAAAAAAATTACCTTATTTCATGTTTTGAAATTGCAGGAAATAAGACACATTTCTTCAGATCCTGATCTGCATATGAGGCTGTAACTCTTAACAATGGACACAGATCTGGTCTTACCAAAAGAAAGTAATGGTCTTCAGGTTCTGCCCGCAGATACTTGAAGATGATCTGCTCCATAAATCTCTCCATCAGGTCCCAGTCCTCCACTATCCCGTGACGGATGGGCCACTGGAAATCAAGAAGGAAACTCTCAGCATCTCAAATCAAAGGAAGCACTTCTCTGTGAAAGGTTCCTGTCTACCTTTGTTGCATACGATGGTTTGTCTATGGCTTCATCCCCGATGAAGAAATCCAGGTCATCAACACCCTTCATCATCCGGCGCTGGGCCTGGTCTCCCACCTTGGCTGATTCTTTGATTGCGATACCTGGAGATGAGAAGACGCTACGTGATAAAACAGCTTGGCACTGTGGTTTGTAGCAGGAATAAATAGGACTATTTCCAGCTGTGGACTGATATACAGTATATTGTGTCCAAGTGAGTATTTACAGTGAAAGTCACAATACACAACTTGGAAATGACTCATAATTCTCATAACAAAACAAAGCTTTTATTAAACATTATTTTATGTCTCGTAAATAGCTGATCGTAGCCGTGATTTTCACAATAATAGTGTTTAAATGGCACGTTGTCTTCCTGGTTTCTGTCTCACGGGACTGTAAAAAAGGAAGTCGACCTGAAACTGCCATCTTGTTGCAGATCATAAAGGTAGATTCCTCTTTCATTAATTACTTTGGTACTGAATTTAAAAATAAAAAATATGGTCAGCAATATAAAATAATATCTAAATATGATTTCATTGACAAACTGTATGGAAACATTTGAATAGTTGTATTACACATTAATGTAAATTAAGTCGAGCTCCAGATAAAACTTAATTAAAGCTTAAATTAAAACCAAATTGGTGTTTTGGGCATTTTTTCCATTCACTTACATGAAGGTATGATGAACTGTGGTTCTGTATTTCCTGCATAACCAAGCTTTGTGTACCTACAAGGGAACAAACAGAGAATAACGGTTGAGTTACAGTTGCATCCTTATGGATGAAGAAACGATAGACAGGTACGTAATTGAGTAACACCCAAAATAATCTGGATAATATTCATGCTGCTGTGAGGATTGTCCAGGAAGTAACATTAGCCTCGTTAGCTAGCAGCAGCTAATTGCAACAATAAAACAGCATAGAGAAATAAAGCACACAAAACAAAGCAGCCGGTCACGTTAGCGTGCTAATATGCAGCGTTGAGTCTGCTTTTAAAGACGAGATACGAATAAACAAGCAAACAGATGTGGCTAAGTATCGTTGGCATCTTTCAGGCTAATCAGCTAGACGGGGCGTTAGCTGGAAGTTTGACAGCCAGGCTAACGCTAACTAGCCTTGTATTGTTGTCACTTACCCCGTGCCACAGTCAACAACACAAGCCGGTAGCCGACCAGCCATGCTTGCTCTCCTTTAATCTATCGACAAGCAAATATATCAGGCGCCCGATATGAACGGATATCTTTAAGAGTAACTGATTTCAATCGCAGCAGCCTGAATGAATAGCAGACACGGCCGAGACTCACTAACACTTCCGGGTTTGGTGAAATTTCTTCTAGTGCAGAGTCAGCAGCTTCAAAGGTACAACACTGACCCCTAGTGGACGGCGACTGATAGTGCAGCCACATCTTGATTTAAATGTTTTTCGCAGGGGTTTTTTTCAGATTAAATTAAAAAAATATGACATATGAGAATTTATATATTTGTTAAATAAGGGCTGCACATTTTTTTAGCATGTCCTACATTTATCATGTGTTCTTGTTTTTTTCAGGAACACAGACTGAAAAGTTGTATTTATTCTGTGCAATCAAATGCAGGGTGGCATACTTTTAAATATGTGCTAAAACTACATGCTAACATAAGAAATATTAAGCATAAAATAATCAGATAAGAGAAAGAAATACGTAATATAAGTATTACAATGCTTAAAATATGATATACATACTCAGACTATTGCATGACACAACAAATAACATGATTCAAGTTAAGTTTACAGTGTTAAAACCAATGTTGCAAGCAGGTCTGTTCTTTTTTTCTGTCTTTTTGCTGTGATTTTCCATTGAAGAAAAAATAGTAACCAACCTCATCTCGCCCTGCTGACTCCATCAGATAATATCAGTGATTTAGGTCCCATCAAAGGCCAGACAAAAGGGTCCACCATGAGTGCATGGAGGGCCACTGATAAAGACGATGTACGAGCAGGAAGGAGCTTTAGGGCTCGATTCTGGCTTCAGAGCACCCTCCACATTAAGAGCAATCCCAGGGCCGGGGAACATTGGCCCTTTGTCTTCAGACGGACTCATCACTCACACAAGAGTCCCTTCACCACAGCCCTCGGCTCTGCGGCTCCTGATAGAAACAGTCCTCGCTGTGGAGCCAGGCCACTTGATGGAAACTCTCCATCAAGAACTGTCGGAGAAACAATTTGTTTCAGCATCATCAGAGCTGGAGCAAAATATCCGCCTGGAGCCCGGTGTCGAAGAAGGACTGTACTTTTGCATCACTGAGACAAATTGTACAGAACACAAGTGGTGCCTTTCATCCTCTCTTTCCACTTGAAATGAGCAATTCCATCATTTTATAATGATTGTAAACACGACTGGTCTTATCCAGACCAATTGATGCGTCACTGAAGGAATATACTTTCTTTATAACAAAGTGCTTCACTGGGAGGAATATGAAAAAGTTAGATATGACATTGAGACATAAAGCAAGAGAAAAACAGGCCATTTAAAGTTTCAGAAACTATTTTAACACCATGTCTCTTTCTCCATCACGTTTTAATCAGCTGCCAGTTTCTGCAAATGTTCCATCCCTGCGTGTCACTGTTTTGAATACTAGAGGGCACCAGTGCTCTCGTTTTTATAAAACAACAGAGACCAGCGAGCCACTTACTCTCATACCAAACAAACTGCATCAAGCCCATCGCCCACCTCAGCTCAGTCGTCCTCACCGCATCCATTACAACCAGTTCTCTTTCGCTTTGCTGTTTCTTGCAGAGGTGCAATGTTCTTAACACTGTGATGCTTGTTAACGTTCCCACAGCCGCTGATTCATTTCCCCTTTGCACCGCTGTAACTTTGTGAGATTTGTGTCACTGCACTAAAGTTAAAGTCGAGTGAAGTCGCTTCTTGTGTCAGGATGACTGCGAAGTCATCAGATTTAGGAGGAGGCTTTCCTCAGGCTTATTCATATCCAATGCAATATGTTTAATGGAACTTCTCATTTAATATAATTTAATTTTAATTCAGCCATTCAAATCATTAGCAAAATATGCCTGATTATGAATAGAGCTAATGGAAATAAATGAGATTGGACGGATATAGATGTGCTAGCTGTGGTTCAATAACTAGAATGCACAGTATATCTATGCAGCTGAACTGAGGGTAATAGAATCTCTGGAGGTTTTTGATGTGTTAGTCCAGCGCTCTGTAACCGCCCACACCAGAATAGATCATTCCCCCTTATTTCCAACACACTTGGCCTACACAGTAAACAAAGTAGACGAGTTTAGGTCCCTCATCAACTGAAGTATTTCCACTGCCAGAGCCCTAATGTGGCTGTAGTTGCACACACGTCATTAGAGCAGAGAAGGCAGAGGTGGGCCTTATTATTTTTAATAATCTCCTGTTTTTGCTGCTTCTTAATCCTGGGAGATCTGCAGTCGGCACTTCCCCTTTGTGATCGTCAGTCCTGACTCCTTCCTCCTCCTCCTCCTCCTCCTCCTCCTCCTCCTCCTCCTCCTCCTCCTCCTCCTCCTCTGTGTTCAGTCTTAATGACGCTCTGTCACACGGGCGCCCTCACACTGCAGGATGCTTTACTGCTAATAGACCTTAAAGTTGAAACTATAATTGACACAACTCAGTTTTAACTCGGTCGTTTAAAAGCACTAAAGTCTCCCGTGTTGGTTTGAGCTGAACGTAGCTGTGATTGAAAGATATTTCTCGTCTCTCTGCAGAGTGTATTTGATGGTGGACCGCAGGATTCATCCTATTGTGTTGTTTTAATGCACCCCTGCAGCAGGTAATTCATTGACAACACTATTATGCCACTTACAAGTCGATCATCGCTCATCACAGTCACAACTGGACGATCACGTTCTGTCGCTCTCTGAAGAAGTGAGGAATAATTCCAGTTTCTATTTCGCAGATAACAGACAGATCTTGAATAGTTCAACATCACAACACTGAGGCCTCTGCGCATCTCTCACATCTCATCTTTGCAGAATTACCTGCGTTTGACTGGAATCCTCTGCAAGACGCCAGCAGCCGTTGTGAGAGGGATGTAATACGTCTGGATTACGTCTGATCTGTATTCAGTGCTCATTCTGACAAAACCTTAATCTTCGGCTTCACATGAGGCTTTTATCAGTTTCAGTGCAGCCTGGCGATCACGGCGTTTTAGTCATTGAAAATGCAAACAGGTAGAGTCACGCATGCACAGTAAGAAAATGTATTCCAAGACTCTCGTACGTGCTCATTTGGAAAGCACAGAGGGTGCACAGTCCACACAATAATCAATAGATGAGTCATTAAGTACTGAAATGTAGCGAATTTAATAAAGCGCTGGTTCCACGGCGTCCTCAGCCTGGCTGTGTGAAGGGTGAAGATACAGAGAACATTTAGGCCTAAATATCCTTCCAGGGCCCACCAGCAGTGCTGCATTTCATTTCCCAGAGAGTCAAATAAAGTCACCCTCTCCCTCCAACACCCTCAAAAGTGATGCATTATATCCGAGGTGAATCCTAACGTCGAGCTGTAAGGCTAGATAAGGCTGCAGGTGAAGGATGCTACAGTGAAAATGCTACAACTTCTTCCTTTTGTTGCTTTGTCTTTGTTTAATCATGTTGAAAAGATGTTCACGTTGCAATAGTTCACTGAATCAACAGGGCACTGCTTTATCGGGACTATTTTGTAGAGTTTACAGCTCCCACTGCTTCCTTTCAGTTCCTAAAAAGGAACTTTTATAGCTTGGTTCATTGAAAGGACCTGATTTGGTAGTAATTATGCAAACAGTTCATTGGGAAACCTTCTATTAATTCATTCCGGTGAAGGATAACCTAAAGTCTTTTCACAGCAAGTCAGCAGAAGATGTTGCAGAAATGTGATATTTGTCTGCAGGTAAGCTTACAAAGATATATGTAATAAATCAATGTTTACATGGTTTAAATGGGGCGGTTCCCCTGGAAACCAACAACTTATAACCAGAACTAAATGACCTGCTTAGACGCGATCTAATAACAGTCAGACATGCTGTATGGCTCTTGCTGCTGACTGAAATCATGCCATCTAAACACTCGACAGGTCCGTTTTTCAGCAACATTTATTTACGTCACATATCAGCAGAATACAGCGTTACTCTTCACAGAAGACCAGTCCAACCAAACCGCCGTGAACATTTATCGGCTGGTGCATCTCTGTCTGAAACAATCATTCAAATCCTCACGTGTGACATTAAAACACAGAAGAACGTCTGCATTTGTTGCCTACATGTAAATATAATACTGTACAGATTGAAAAGGAAACAACAGAATCGTAGCAGCCAAATAAAACATCATGAAGCAAATGAATCATTTGGATGGAAATATAAACCCATATTCACCAAATAATCATCTGAACTTGGAAATAAGATCCAGTTAGCCACATTATTCTCATCGGTGCAGATTTTTAAATACCATATTTGGTCGACAGCATTGTCTACATGCAGTACTGACTATAATTTGATCATATGCTGATTCTTTTTAGTTTTAATGAATATTAACTTAAGAATTGCTGACATCAGCATTTCTCTGGTGAGAATGTATTTGTGCTTGTAGCTTGTTCTTATACTGACTATGTGATATAAATCGTGTAACTCATTGTAACAGGCATCTCCGAATTCAGCTCGAAGACAATTTAATAATGTCTCATTTCACAAAGGAATATATGCAATATCAAAGTCTAATTAATACATCTAATCAGCTTCCTGTGCGACAGACTCAGCTTTTGAGGGAGTATTAAAAAGCAATAACACAAATAGTCTTTCCAAATTCCTCTCAGCATCGTTCATATTCCAAGAAGTAAAATGTCAATCAATACCATACGGCAGTGGAAAATATGCACATATATGATTATTAATATGCTGCAAGAGCGAGATCGCAGAACCCTCCAAATTCATATTCGCCTGAATCAAAGGGCCTTCTGCATTACATGAAACCTGTGCATCAACAGCATTAGCAAGAAATACAACCAAACAGTGCTGTTTCAAACCATTGTCAACAAAAGCCCACAAAGTAAAAGCTCATTTTCTACAATAACTTCTAGCAGTACCGGAAAATAACTCCAGAGCAGGTTCCTCACTTCACAAGAAGCGAAGAAGGTGAGCGATGCCTCGCCTGCAGACTGCGCGGTCCTTGTCCTGCAACAACAGCAATACATGATTCACAACGCTCCATATACTTGCAGTCTCATTCTCAGTGGTCACCGTGTTACATTGATCAGATTAACAGCGTTTCCTCAACGCTGAGAGGACACAAAGCCAGAGCGGCGTCCACATCTGCTGCTTCAGCGTATCACAGCAGTGATCGCAGGTCCGAGGTGAATCAGTGGAAATATGCTAAATAAATGAGTATGCTGTAGATTTCCCGAAAAGGAATATTTTGGAATATATGTTTAATATGCTCCCACATCTGTCCATTAAAAATAAGGCCTGTTAGCTTAGCTTATTAGCACAAAGACGGAATTTTTGTACAGATTAAATAACGATATAATGTGTCAATTGGTGATTTTGTTGCCTTCAGATGGAGCCAGGCTAGCTGTTTCCCCCCCACATGCAGTCTTTGTGCTAAGCTAAGCTAACCAGTCACTGACTGTAGCCGCATACGTTTAACAGACAGGCGTAACAGTAGTAGTGATCTTCTCAACAAACGCTCCACCAGAAAGTGATGAAGGTCCCAAATGTCAAACTTGTCCTCTAACTGCGGCCCGGACCGATGCACTTCTTTGTGTTTGGGTCACCGTTAGCGGGGAAATTACAGACACAAGTGCAAACACGTTCATCCTGTTCAGCTGAAGTTGCAAGGACAACCCGATATGATTTGACTCTTTCTCCTTCTGCAAAAAACTTGAACCTTACAGGATGACATGCCAAGATTCTGCCATGACTAAATGACCCGAAATCAAGAGCAACAAAGTGAGGATTCTTTTCTACAGTTTTGGACTAAAGGAAACAAACTGTACAGCGGAGACGTGCTCCTCAGTCTACGTCATATACAGGAGCATCAGCAGGAAGAAGGTCAGGAAGAGGCGAAGCGGCCGGTTGGATGTCGCCGCCGAGGGGACGGGACGCTTCCTCCTGGGCCCGTTGCAGAGCGGGGTGTTGCAGCAGGAGATGCAGACTGAGTTCAGCCTACCGGTGCAGAACTGCTGGTATCCGGAGGAGGCGATGAGGCAAGCTCCAGACGAGGCACAGGACTTCCGATAATGTATTCCTGTTCAAAAACACGAACAAACGAACAAACAGAGGGATCTTAAGTTTGTTAGTGAACAGTCATCCAGCTTTGAGAGGTTAAAACCACAGACTGAATAGAAAAGTGATTCATTTCCCCGTGCTGTAATTACATTGCTGAGATTAAAGATGTAACATATTAGAGTGTGTGTTGCAATGCTGCAGCATTTCTTTGCACTTCAGGGCTATGGAGCTATTGACTTCCTGTCTGCTCTTATTAACTGATGTTTGTCAGCGTGGTATATATCCCAACAATTTGTATGCTTGTATGAAGACGGAAAAGTCATATTCTGTAGTGCTGTAACTTTTATTATTGCACTCCAGAGCCACTGACTCCCTTGAGGGTTCTCCATCGCGTAGCCTGTATCCTGACGGCATTTGTTATGTGTGTCTACGACATGTTGCAGCCAGGTATGTTATCATTTGAGTGCCGCTCTTATTGTGTTATTGATATTGTGTTTGCTGCAAATTAAATTTCCCCGTACTGGACAAGACAACATTATGATTGTGGGTTCAATTTCTTACTCAATGATGTCACACAAAGCTACTGTTGCAGCCATTGCACCTGCAAACGTCCAAATACAAGATATCCAACCATGAAGCCAGGACACCCAACCTCAAGCTGTTCTCTTGCTTCAGAATGTTAGTTAAATGCTTAAACTGCTCACATTTACCCGCCGAAGTTGTGGATGCTGCACAAATATCGTTGTGTCCTTGAGTTGTGAGGTAAACAAAAGCAGGCTTCTCATTTCTAGCAGGAAACCGTTGATTTCTTTTGTCTGAAATGACACCTTTCCCCGGATATCGCTAGCTAGCTAGCTTATTAAGCTGACGTTAGTTCTGTGTAGTTGAATATATTAAGTCATCCCCATTGATCCTTCATCTGGCGGAGGTACAGTTAGAATCCATGGCTCTGAAATATCAGCAGCCTGTCTGTGCTGTGTCGTGATGAATCCACGGCGCTGTCCGTGGTGCTGAAGTGTGCTGCAGGGAACACGAATAAAAATTAACAAATCGCCGACTGAGGCAGCGCAATGACGAGCGGCGAAGGTTGCCCTGAACTGTGTTAGCACATCCAAGAGCGGTTTCTACACAGTGGGTGATACTCAGTACATGTTGTGAACTGCATAACATAACCTTGCAACCGCATGAATGAATGTTAGCTACTTATTAAATGATGTGCCTTGGACTTGGTTTTGATTACTGCTGTAATGTATTGTAGTGTGCTAGATAGCCCAACATGCTAATGATGGCAGCTTTAGTTAAAGCAGATAAGCAGCATTCCTTATATTTTCCTCTTGTGTTTCTGGTTTTGGAAAGGCTAGAAAAGGACACCACCCTCCAAAGTCCCAAAACGGTTGAGTTGGCGCCCTACAGGCTGAACCATTTTGTTTTCTATAACACGGTGCAAAACTAATCTAATGTTGTGTCGGGGGCAGCTGAAGGAAAGTCTCTCCTCTCTGACGAATGAGCCGAATAAAGTGGTCCAGGGAGACAGTGTTCGCCGGGATGATGCCAGAGACGTCTTTAAAAAGTGAGCGTGGCAAAAAAAACGGAGGGCCTCACATATCTCTGTGTAGGTGTACAATGCATCATGGAAAACTGATGCGTTACACTGTCTGATGCTGTCTGCGAGACTGTGACTTCCAACCACACATCAATCAATACAACTCTCTCCATCTTTGAAGCTGAGCAAAGGCACGAAATAACAGACAACAATATATATTTTAATTAAGACGCTGAAACGCACTGGGGATTTGTTGCGACCTACTCAGCCTCTTCTGCTGCGGTCAGTGAGTCAGAAGTACCAGGATGTAAAGGTGTCTGGAGGGAGGAAGAAGGTGAGGAGTATTCTGTCATTTTAAAATGCCAACAGGTGCAAACTTCACAGCTGATATAATCTGCTGCGCTCGCATGACTTTTACCAAATGTCACATTACAGCAAAAAATCTTTTTATCAGTGATATTATTTTAAAATGCTGATTTCCAGACAACCTTGTTTATGACTGCGTCTCAGCTCATCCCAGTTGAGATACCCGAGTTTATGTTTGCCCCCTACCCCCCCTCCGATGTACATCAACGGAATTGCAAGTGTTTTACGACTTAATAATGTTGCCTTACCCTCATCTGAAGGCAAATAAATAAATTGTAATCCACAGAGGTCGAGTAGCTTCTTAGTGCTGCGTTCAGCTCCGTCTCCGGTTTCCAGACGGTCACCTTTCCTCTGCAGATAAATAGGAACTCTTCTTTTCCACATGGATACTTTAGGCTGATACATCCTCAACTATCGATCTTAACCCACTCTGTCCTGGATCCCATGAAGGAATATGGAAACCAAGATATGTACAATCCTCCAAATTAGTATTTTAATAATGGAAAATACCTGCAGCCATACAGGGTTAACCTGTCACTTACCATCCGGTTTGACCAGCACCTCCTTCTGGCACATGTCCTGTACATTGACCGTGCAGTTGACGATGTACTCCGGCGTGGAGCAGTCGTTGTGCTTCATCTCCTCACACTGGTAGCATTGGATCTGAAGGGCATCTCCTGAGAGAGAGCAACATATTCAAGCATGAGTGGCATCGCTGATAATAGAGTGTTTGTCCCTGAATGCTGTAGATAAACAGTCAGTCCTTTCTTCTAGATAGGAGAAAAAAAGTTGATTGAATCTCCATAAAATTTGCAGAATTTTAGAACATGGCCGTAGGAAAAAAAGCTCACAAATGAGCATATTGTGACGTGTTTGTTTAATACCCATTTTCACTCATTCCTCAAGCTTCGACACATCTGCTCTCCTCTGTTCAATGTCACCTATTCCCTGTTTCATCCATGTTGTCCTTCCTTTTGTGCAGAGTGCATTAAAAACATCCGTCCACAATATTCAGATTCTTCACATTTTGTGTGTCCAATCTCGAGGCTACATTCCTTTTCTTCTTTATGTTTTGTTAGATTCAAGCTGCAGGGGTTTTTATAGATTTAGCTTTGTGCGAGAGCCTTTGATGGTGTTACACCAAACAAGACTAATGGCGCTCCACAAGAGTGCAATGTCATCTTCTCCGTCTTTTGACGCTACGCCCGGCAGCAGAAGGGCAGCGCCAAGGCTTTGTGACTTCACAAAGAGCGAGTCGTTTCGCCAAGTCTAATCGTTGGTGCTCTTCAGTCTGTTTTGATGGCTGTCTCATAAGTGTCAACACAGAGGATATAGATTAACACATTGAAGTGAGAAAAAGCTGTAAAAGATGGGAAACAAGTACAGAGAGGTTATTTTAACTTCCCTTTGAACCCATAGATTTTTATAGGTGATAAAGCGCCATTTACAATACAAGTCTGCCAGTGTAGAGATCCCCATCCCCCGAGGTAGTAAAACTGTGAGTGTCTGACACATCTTCTCATAAATAAAATATACAGCGTTTCTCGCAGCTTTTGTAAATTTCATGTGATGCTTTTAAAGCTGTCTGGATGGGCTTTTCTTATTGCCTGAACCCTCATCATTAATCTGACTTTCAGTTATATTCAGTGTCGCAGAAAGGGTGAAACTTCTGTAGAAATCAAGCGGTGGGACCTGAAATGGAGAAAGTGTCATGCCCAGACAATATGGTGTGTGCTGTGCAACACTCCTCTGCAATGTGCATGACATATTCTCACTGGCAACTCATTGCATCAGAGGTAATGGGGAAGCCTTTCATTTTGAAAAGTTCTTTATTGCAAGTAATTACATCAGTCAGTGTTAATTGGTACACTCCAAAACTTCTTGCCTGCCAGGTTCAATTAGTATTTCTAAAATATATCAGCAACATACGGATGCATTCAATTAAAAAAAACTCAAAGTCCAGTAACACGCCTGCCCTCGCTTTCCTAAATATCCCACAAAGGCTAGCGGTCGCCACTGATATATGTAATTATTGAAATGGCACCAAACATTAATCTCAACTCCGACAGCGCCATCAAACGCATCTGATAAAGGTCCACATATAACATCACAGCCACAGCCTAATTACTTTAAACCAAGCAAATGCCTGAAAGCTCCATCCATCACCTGAGAGGAGATTGTGTGAAAACAAGGGGCTTATTTTGGGGGAATATCAGTCATGCTGGAGGGCAAAATCCAGCCGCCGAGCTGCAGCTTATATCAGTTTTATCAGAAAATATCTCGAAAAAGCTTTTTCCCCCAACAGGAAGATGATGTAAAAGAAACTAAATCATTTACACCTTCATACAAAAGGTGCAAAACCAATATCTTCTCATCATAATCCCATTAACTGTAATCACTTCAGGCACAAGAAAACAATATAATGGCATCAGACAGGTGTACAGCTCTGGAAACTGGAACTGATTAGCTGCAGGTCTCTCTTGTGAAAGAGGTGTTTTATCTCAATGGGAAAATACTGTGAATTTAAAATAAAAGATATGAGTGCAGCTACTCCAAAACGGAGCAAACTGCCACAAGAAAAGGCAGCACCCTAATATTCTTTGCCAACATACAGGCAAGAAGAGAATCTCTCATTCTGCATCAGCCAGAGAACAATAAACAACCAGAACCTGATAATCAGGTTTAAGGTTGTTATTGTATTGAATATGAGTTTCTATCTTTTCCACCTCTGTGCCAAAACAGGCAGGGGAGTCCGGCACGGCGCTGTTCCTTCAGCGCGCAAAACCAACACCAACAACACATGATTGTTGATTGCTGTTCGTTATTTATGTTCCTTAAGTTTCCACAAAAGTATACAAAGACAGGAAGTGAATGTTTGCATTATGCAGATCTGGATGTCCGATTTTACGCACAGACTTCACACACGTGAGGAAATGAGTACACGAGGCAATAGTTATTTTTTCTAAATGTAATGGCATCGACAAAAAGGCATAGGAGCAGAATATCTCCATATGAAATGGTTGAAAATAGTATGCATTAGATGTAAATAATCAATATGTTTGTAATATTAGCGTTTACCCTCTGTTGCGCACGAAGGTAAATATATCTAAGCACTTGTTTTTGCTCAACACATGCGCTCCAGACTGCGCCCTCGTACGATGACCGAACTTGCACCTACCTGCGTTGAGCAGGACTCCAAATAAAGTCGCAAAACCGAGAAGACGCATTCTCTCCCAAAAGAAGCTCCGACGGGAAACATCAGACCAAAGGAACTTGTTCAAACGGGGGCGTGGAGGAGAAACCGCCGCGGAGGAAGCCCAGACACAGATCCGCTCATCCTCTCGGCTGGCTGAGTTGAGAGCAAAAGCTCCGCAAAGTGTGAGGAGTCTCTTCTCCAGCGCAACTGGAGACAAATCCAGAGCGCAGAAATCATAAAGCGCACCACGTGATGGGAGCTCATAGTTTGCTTTGTTTCTTATCTCAGTCAGTTAGTCTTCATGACAGAGAGATGGCGAGAATAGATTGTACAGATATTTGGCATTTTCTGGTTTTGTGACATTTGAATTATTTGCCTGTGTTGGAGACGGAAAGTTCAGTGATTCACATCAACATGACGCTCTTCTCCTTTCAATGTGGATTTTTGCTATAAAATATATTAATTAGGACTTCAGTGTCTCATGCGCAACAGTGACCTTTGAAATGATCTTTACAAAGACTTCGGATTGATTGTACTCGTTCACTTAATGACTCACTAAGAAGTGGCAATATAGCCTCTCTTTTACATTTGATCAACTGTTATTGTGCTATTCTTAAATATTTCAGAAGAAGACCTGCAGCCTTATAATTTGTCTTTGTTGTATTTATAATTCTTGTGTTAATATTTTCCATTTCATGTCTATTTCTATAATATCACAATACTGACTAAAGTAACCTTTTTTATTGCATTTTGATTAACTCTTGTCTGCTCCTTTGACAGTTATAATACAATAGATTAGTTCTCATAAGCTCATTTGTTGTTCACATTTTTATACAGTAATCTGATTCTACTGTTGTTTACTTTGAATGTATTTTGTGATCAATACAACATATTGAGCCTATTACTGTATGTCGCGGCAGACCGAGAGAGAAATCACCCACGCGTTCATAAACTAATTGCGTTTATTTATACGCACATAATTACCCATCAAGGGACTGTAATGGTTATAAATCCCTCCGCGCAGAGCGAACTGTCGCTGGCTCTGCGCTGCAACTCCCGCTGACAGATTGTGAGAAGCGGTGATTACACGCGACGCCCTTCGGGTGAAAGACTTCGGGTTTCCTCCAAAACCTTATTCCTACATCGAAGGAACGAATCACCTGGTGACGCACGCGCAGCAAACGCATACAATACACACACACACACACACCTTCAGCTCACTTTGAAATAGGAAATTTCTCATATTTATTTCGGAAATTGTTACATAAAATATAGCATTAAAGTCTGGTGTAACAGACACAATTGCACACAGTAATAATAATAATAATAACATTAATAATAATTACCAAAGTAACACTGCTGGTAACCATTTCTCTTTACAAAGGAACCAGGGACATGTAAGGAGAGAGGTGAAGCATGACCATCACACTACAGTCTGACAGTACAAAATGTGGGTATAAATACTGGACATCTAGAAAAATACACAAGTCCTCTTCAGACTCTCTTCATACAATATTAACAGTTTCATAGAAAAAAATTGAAACACACAGTTGGCTGTGTTGATTAGCACCAGCTGGTCAAATTCCAGATAGAAATTTGGCATAACGTCACCTAAAAGTTCAAATATGTGATAAAATATTTTAGTAATAGCTCTTATGATCAAAATAAAGATTTTGCTTTGAACAAGAACCCCTAAAGAATTCCATAAGAGAAGATAGATGCCATGTTTCAAACACTTAAAACCTTGGTTGAATGATTCGCAAACAATTTACATTTTGTTGTTTTCTCCTCATTTGCATATATCAATCAGCAATGCCCATTCTGATATTAACTTATTTTTTATATACAACATAATATACAACTATGAAAGGAAAACTGAGGTTTGGAGAGTTCGGGTATGCTACGCTACAGGAGACTGGATTCTGGAGCTTTGCATGAGAAACTCAAATAAAGCAGATGATTACTGAGTGTAATTTGTGTTTGTCAACAATTTCCTGATGCTTGCAGTTTAATTCTTACAATCGACATTAGTCCAGTATGTTCCCTGAGCTACCAACAATGACACTGGGTGCTTTCAGCCAACAAGTTGGTTGTTTGCTGGACCCGTGTACCAGTCAGACAGTGAAAAATCATCCGATGACGACATGGAAGCACAGGAGGTTTTGCTTCACTTGACATCAGATAACCTGCTGCTAAGAAATCAGTGTTATTAGCTGAATAGTGATCATTTTCAAGTCATTTGAAAATGTTCTATGCTGTTTGCGGCTGCATAGCTGCTCAACATAACACAAAGAGAAGATTGGCGACAGGTTTAAAATGATTTAAAATGAACAGAAATGAGTATTGCTTCAAAGGAGAAGTAGACGATGATGAACCAGCTCTATTATTAAGGGGTGTGATTCAACACGGGCAATATTCAGGCAACGTACTTAGCAGCAAAACATAAAATGACACCTTAGGTTTAAATCTACTTTCCTAGCAAACAGGGATGCAATCAAAGCAACAATGTTGTTGCAACTGTTCGCCTGTGTTGCCCCAAGAAGACACGCTGCTACCGCTGCTTGAATAACCGTTCACTTTACACTCAAACTTTGTACAGTTTTTGTCACAGTGCAATGATAAGAAGTTCCCCAGCATGGAGAGAAATAATTTCAAGGAGACAACGTTTTGTATTGCTGTCTAGTCCACCACACCCAGAGGCAAACTATTAAAAGTCCTGGTTTGGTGTTTGGGTTGAGGTTTCCTCCTCGTGTCTCCAGCGCCACTAAGTGCTACGTGTTGTCTGCAGAGAGTACAGGACTCTGCAGGGCTGCAGTCCAGATCCAAAGAGGGATGAGAACAAACCAAGTCCAATAGAAGTGTGTTTTACTTGCAAATGCAAACAGTAATGCTTCCACAGAGATGACAATCATCCTGAAAAGCTACTCAGAAGAAGAGAATTTGCAACGACAAAGTGACCAAGAACTTGACATGTCCAACATGTCAGAGTAGTGGTCTGAATACCAGAGTCGAGACTGGCCTCTCGCGCTACAGCCCCGCCTTCTTACTCGTCGCCCTACACTTCGTTGGAGCCCTGACTGGTGCAGGAGGAGAAGCTGTCGTACAGCGAGTCGCTGAGGGAGCCCGCGGGATCGGCCCCCGGCTTGCTTGAGAAGCTGGAGGAGGAGGGCTCGTCCACCTTGCAGCAGTCCTCCTCGCTCTTGCCCGCATCGGCGTGGCAGTCGTGCCTAAGCTCGTGTCCGTGTCCGCTGCTGGAGCTGCTGTGATTCAGCTTGTTCAGGGACTCCAAAGAGAAGTCGAGAGAGCTCGACTGGGCACTGACGGGCGCCTTCTCCATGGAAATCTCCTTCTGCAGAGAAAAGAAGAAACACCAATGGATAAAGAGCAACACATATGTCGAATGATGGCATATAGAAGAAGGATTTGCTGCTTCTTGTATTGGTAAAATCTCAAATTCATGCAAAAGGAACTCCACATTCACAGTGGTCTGCAGTATATAGAGGCTTTTATTACGCTCGAGGACCGAATGAAGAAGTGTTGGCAGACATGCATCTCTGGGCTCACCAACTCTTCCCGTTATATTAACAGCAGTGTATGACGTATTAGTTCTGATGCTTTATAGATCAGCATGGCCTGGAATGTGTAACTTGGGGAAATGTTGTGCATCGAGCTGCTATCTGTTAACGCTGCTTCAATTAGCATGAGCAGCCTTCACCCTGAACGCGCTCATGATTAGGGCGACTACATGTGCTTGGTAACAGTTAAGAAGGTATTAGAATTGAAGAATGGGATCATTGCAGGTCTCCTGACTGTCTTGTGGGCCTTTAGGCAACTCGGCAGTGATTACACTCAACAAAAAGTGCAACCATCTGCTTCTTTGGTACTTTAAGTCACATGACTATGCAACACCACTGATGACCTCTGAATCACACAGTCTACAGATGAATACAACAGCAAAAACAAGCTAAAAATATTCAGGTGTTGTTTATGATGTGCCAACTATTTAAGTATTCTACGTGATCTCTAGTGTGTTTTAAAGAGCACCGTAGGGAGCTAGTTACTGTCGCGATCAGCATCAAAAGCCCTCCTTCAGAGGCTGTAGAGTCGACAACATTCTCTGAGTTGCTGCATTTGTCTTCAGGAAGCCCAGCCTGGCTGAGCAGTCATCTGCACAGGTCTCTTTGCAGGGCTAAGTACACACAGGAACAGCTGGAGGGTCCAGGGAACCTCGAGGGACGCTCCAAACCTTGACCATTTACAATTTAAAAAATAATCTCAGTTACTCAGTTTTCTCGGTCTGGCATTGTTCATCCCAGAGACCGGGCTGTATTATTCTGCGGCTTTCCTGCATTCTCCGGAATGCTTCCTGACGAGTTCTACAAAGGCAGCGTCACGTGTTTGCGTTAAGCTGTATGTCAGCTGCATGTCAGCTGCACGTCAGCTGCACGTCAGCTGCACGTCAGCTGCACGCCAGCTGCACGCCAGCTGCACGTCAGGTGCACGCCAGCTGCACGTCAGGTGCACGCCAGCTGCACGTCAGGTGCACGCCAGCTGCACGTCAGGTGCACGCCAGCTGCACGTCAGGTGCACGCCAGCTGCACGTCAGGTGCACGCCAGCTGCACGTCAGGTGCACGCCAGCTGCACGTCAGGTGCACGCCAGCTGCACGTCAGCTGCACGTCAGCTGCACGTCAGGTGCACGTCAGGTGTACGTCAGGTGCACGTCAGGTGCACGTCAGGTGCACGTCAGCTGTACGTCAGCTGCACGTCAGCTGCACGTCAGCTGCACGTCAGCTGCACGCCAGCTGCACGCCAGCTGCACGCCAGCTGCACGTCAGCTGCACGCCAGCTGCACGCCAGCTGCACGTCAGCTGCACGTCAGGTGCACGCCAGCTGCACGTCAGCTGCACGTCAGGTGCACGTCAGGTGCACGTCAGCTGCACGTCAGGTGCACGTCAGCTGTACGTCAGGTGCACGTCAGCTGTATGTCAGGTGTACGTCAGGTGCATGTCAGCTGTATGTCAGGTGTACGTCAGGTGCATGTCAGCTGTATGTTAGGTGCATGTCAGCTGTACGTCAGGTGTACGTCAGGTGCATGTCAGCTGTATGTCAGGTGTACGTCAGGTGCATGTCAGCTGTATGTTAGGTGCATGTCAGCTGTATGTCAGGTGCATGTCAGCTGTACGTCAGGTGTACGTCAGGTGCATGTCAGCTGTATGTTAGGTGCATGTCAGCTGTACGTCAGCTGCACGTCAGCTGCACGCCAGCTGCACGTCAGCTGCACGCCAGCTGCACGCCAGCTGCACGTCAGCTGCACGCCAGCTGCACGCCAGCTGCACGCCAGCTGCACGCCAGCTGCACGCCAGCTGCACGTCAGCTGCACGTCAGCTGCACGTCAGCTGCACGTCAGGTGCACGTCAGCTGTATGTCAGGTGTACGTCAGGTGCATGTCAGCTGTATGTCAGGTGTACGTCAGGTGCATGTCAGCTGTATGTTAGGTGCATGTCAGCTGTACGTCAGGTGTACGTCAGGTGCATGTCAGCTGTATGTCAGGTGTACGTCAGGTGCATGTCAGCTGTATGTTAGGTGCATGTCAGCTGTATGTCAGGTGCATGTCAGCTGTACGTCAGGTGTACGTCAGGTGCATGTCAGCTGTATGTTAGGTGCATGTCAGCTGTACGTCAGCTGCACGTCAGCTGCACGCCAGCTGCACGTCAGCTGCACGCCAGCTGCACGCCAGCTGCACGTCAGCTGCACGCCAGCTGCACGCCAGCTGCACGTCAGCTGCACGTCAGCTGCACGTCAGCTGCACGTCAGGTGTACGTCAGGTGCACGTCAGGTGCATGTCAGCTGTACGTCAGGTGTACGTCAGGTGCATGTCAGCTGTATGTTAGCTGTATGTTAGGTGCATGTCAGCTGTACGTCAGCTGCACGTCAGCTGCACGTCAGCTGCACGTCAGCTGCACGCCAGCTGCACGTCAGCTGCACGCCAGCTGCACGTCAGCTGCACGTCAGCTGCACGCCAGCTGCACGTCAGCTGCACGCCAGCTGCACGCCAGGTGTACGTCAGCTGTACGTCAGCTGTACGTCAGGTGCACGTAAGCTGTACGTCAGGTGCACGTCAGCTGTACGTCAGGTGCATGTCAGCTGTATGTCAGCTGTATGTCAGGTGCATGTCAGCTGTATGTCAGCTGTATGTCAGCTGTATGTCAGGTGCATGTCAGCTGTATGTCAGGTGCATGTCAGCTGTATGTTAGGTGCATGTCAGCTGTATGTCAGCTGTATGTTAGGTGTATGTCAGCTGTATGTCAGGTGCATGTCAGCTGTATGTTAGGTGCATGTCAGCTGTATGTCAGGTGCATGTCAGCTGTATGTCAGGTGTATGTTAGGTGCATGTCAGCTGTATGTCAGGTGTATGTTAGGTGTATGTCAGCTGTATGTCAGGTGCATGTCAGCTGTATGTCAGCTGTATGTCAGGTGCATGTCAGCTGTATGTCAGGTGCATGTCAGCTGTATGTCAGGTGCATGTCAGCTGTATGTTAGGTGCATGTCAGGTGCATGTCAGCTGTATGTTAGGTGCATGTCAGGTGCATGTCAGCTGTATGTTAGGTGCATGTCAGCTGTATGTCAGCTGTATGTCAGGTGCATGTCAGCTGTATGTTAGGTGCATGTCAGCTGTATGTCAGCTGTATGTCAGGTGCATGTCAGCTGTATGTTAGGTGCATGTCAGCTGTATGTCAGCTGTATGTTAGGTGCATGTCAGCTGTATGTCAGCTGTATGCCAGGTGCATGTCAGCTGTATGTTAGGTGCATGTCAGCTGTATGTCAGGTGCATGTCAGCTGTATGTCAGCTGTATGTCAGCTGTATGTCAGCTGTATGTTAGCTGTATGTCAGGTGGAGAGAGTAAAAACAATACTCATTGTTGTTCTCAGTGCTGTTCCTCATGGGCCTGGAGCAATGCTGGTTTCCTCTCCTACCAGCTGGTTAATTGCATTCACCTGCCAGCCCAGGTGTAAACTATATCCTGTGAGTGGGGCGCTCATTAAAGCCCAGAGGGCCAAGTATGAGAACTACTGCTCGTGTACAGAAAATCCTTTCTTATACTGTCGAATACGTCCGTAGGACTCTGGTTTACACCATCTCATATTATTTTCATACGCAGAATAAACCTTCCATCTTAAAATCCCACACAACCCCCCTAGTGTGCACTGATGTGACCTTTCTCAGCCGGCACGATCACGATACATTTGTAAAGAGGACAAAAGCAAAAGGAAAGTTCAAGGAAATTGTGCCCAGAGGTGACATGATATGAAATGTTAAGCAGGTTTCTGCAGGTGCGAAGGTCGAGCCCAAATTAAGCACAGCCGATGAATGCAGATTAGACTTGTTCAATTCTACTTCAACACCCACGCGTTGCTGTTCACAACACCATTTTTATGTATCGTCAGCCCTTAAAATTGTCGTTTTATGGCCTCGGGATGCGAAAGAGTGTGTGACGTGATGGGGATCAGTGATTAGCAGAGCTGTGCGACAGTCTGCAGGTCTTTCCTCTCTCAGCTACCCCTGCTCTATATCTCGCTCCGGTCGGAAACAAGAAGAAAGAAAAGGAACGGCTGTCTTATCGCTGATTGGATTGGATTTTGGAGGAACACAATTACCAGCGGATCGAACCTTCCCGGTGCAGGTCTGTACCACCTGCGGGTTCAGCCAAAATGATGGCTGCACACATAACGGAGGCTGCAGGCTGACGTCTCAGCAAGAGTCTCCCATTTGAAAACACGAGGGGCCAAATCGCCAATTGGTTCTGCATCACATGTCAGTAATGGGATGTCTCAACTCAAATTCAGTAAAGCTGCTTCCAAAGCTTACCGAAAGAGTCTTTTATTGTGAGCAAGACACGGTTCCTCCTTTTCCCCTGCTGCTAGTCATTAGTCACCGAGGTTAGTGCTGATGGTGATCGCTCATGAAAAATGTGTCTACTCAACAAGACATTGCATTTTTGTAAGACAGTAACGGAACACATCCAATGGTGATGGTAGCATGAGCTTTTTTGAAGGTGACGAATCCAAAGCTCGGTCACTATTGTGTTCGGACCAAGAAAGCTATTGGAAAACTTACATTGCTGCTAATAATTGTTGCTATTTTGACATCGTGCCCATGATATTGTATCGACAGATCGATTCTGAATTGACTTTTCATTGCAGACGATGGTGAAAAAGAATATGCGTCGTCTTGGCTGCCATTATTCTGAAAGTGATTTTATCGCCATCTCACTCCTGCTGGCTAGCAATGCCATCACCATCAATCCGACAGCAACTCAAGGGGAGCGCGTATTCCTGCTGCTGGTATTTGTTTGTACACTGATATAGTTTTGGTTATCCAGTTCGAATTTCATGTCAGCTGAAATGTTCCGTCGCCGTGAAATCATTGCTCAAGGTAACAAGCTGCTCCCCGCTCGGGGAGATGCTGTGCATGCTGATTTGTTGTGCACTGGTTTTGGACCCGCGTCACATAAACCCGAGGAATCTCCCCAACTTTACAGACAAGTCCTGATGTTGCTCTCCTGCAGCAATTTCTTTCTCCTTAATGCAGACGAAGGGAGGAAACAGGGAAGAGAAAACGGCGAATAAGCAGGAAAAGGAATGTAAAGAAACTTTGGAACAAAAGCGGGAGGTCAACAGAGAAGAGCAGATGAAGAGAGTTGTATGGGAGTGACAGAAATAGAGAGACGCAAAGCTGGAAGGGAGACAAGAAAAGACATGGGAGAAAGAGAGACTGAGGAAGGAGAGGATAGGAGGAGAAGGGGGTGGGGGCCGCCGTTAGCAGGGCTGTCAGGTGCTGTCAGGATGATGAATGGGAGGCCAGCGCAGACTGTGAGGGCTCTGATGGGAGCCGCTGAGCTTTACATCACTCTCCTGAGTGTTCGTGAAAAGGTTATTAAAGGCGCTTAAATCACCGGGCGCCGACACAGGCCCGCTACCAGTCACCAAACTTCCCCAAACTGCCCGTCAATGACCACGTCTCCCAAGTCAAAAGCTGCCGAGCCACGACAAAAGGAAAGCTCAGGTATGGCCGTGTGCTGAGAGGGGGGGGAGGAGGCGATGACACGCAGATGGATCGTCTTTTTAAAGGAATAATGTCGGGTAAACGGTTCAACAGCAGTCATCCATCATTATGGCTGCTTCACAGCTTAGGAATAAGGTTGTCAGAAGGAAAGCCAACTTGGAATATTAAGTCTTCAAAGTCTTGTTTTCTGACAAAAAGTTTTCTTTACTAGCAAAGTACTTGTTTTCTTGGTTACCTCCACCTCTGCTTGCGTTTTGACAGCACAGGACGTGACGCCAGGTTGTTTTGGGAGTCGAGCTCTTGACCTCTCAGCTTTGGTTCGGTCACGTTGAGCTCTACAGGCTTCCCTACTCAGAAATGCAGCCTACCGCGTCCAATTCAACGAGAGGCCGGGTGGCGGATGCGACAAACGGACCAACGTTGGTTGTGTGACGTCTCCTGTCAGCTAATGGAGTCGTGCTTGCAGCTTGGTCGCACAGCACCATATCGATGCGTCCTGTTGGATTCCCTGCTGGGACGCGGATCAGAATCACAAACCTCTCATTCGCGCGAGTCTCGCTTCCAGTTTAAGTGCAAGTGCTCAACTTTGCTTTGTTAAAGTGAGCCTCTGCCTCATGCGATGATATAATACCTGATTGAAATTCTCTTTAGGCTTCGGGGGGGGTCAGATGGTGGAGTCAAGGACAGTTTAGCAGTGGTGCTCACTACTCATCCTGCAAACATCAAACATCCCAACAAATCTATCCTGTTCTCCAGATAATGAACCATAGTGCTGAAACATTTAAACCCATGCAGCCTGGCTCAGGACTACACTCCCATCAACGATATTTAAATATATAATGTTGCTAATGAAAGCTGAAGCAGTGAGCATATTCCACCTTCCACCCATATAATCATTCTGATTTAATTAGTGGGTGTAAATGCTTCACAGCTGTATATGTGATCCAGATGTTGAGTTCCAGAATGACACCAAAGGTCAAGAATAAAACTATGAATTCAGGGTTTTTTTCTCCCCTCTCATACGCAATTGTTTTTTGAACCTTGATTTAGTCGGATCCTTTTTTCAGATTATAGATTTTTGTGTCAGGCGGCAGCAGTGTAAGAGGAGAGTGTGGCTGTCCCATAGAGCCGGGCCGTGCATGCTGGAGGCCATTTCATGGTCTCTGATCCTCATTTGTCATTCAGCTGTGTTAAATACTAATAGGCAAATACCCGCTGACACAAGAGGGCGAGGCGATCGAAAGCAATTAGGACGCCTTTTCTTTGAAATCTGCAAAGAGTTCCAACGGTAGCAGAGGAAACCTTGGGGTTGCCATCGGGAAGTATTTCAAAGGCAAAGTTGACACTGCAACTCAACAAGACTCGCTTTGACCATCTGCAAAGTCTTCTCATCGAAGTCTATGACATACAGGATTGGTGCAAATTCTATTCATCTTCATGCCTCTGCCGAGGGGAAAGAAAGATTATGCAAACCAAGTGACAGTGTGTGTCCCAAGACTTTCATTGAAGGAAATTGCTATTTTTCTGACTCCTTCAAACACCCCACGCATTCTCTTCACAATGTATAACGCTGCATACATCTACACCTGGGAGCTGCGCTTGCTTTTTATCACTTTAAACAGCTTCGAGAGGGATCCGTGGAGTTATTCTAGAACAACCAACCCAGGTCACACCGCATCATCTCCTTCAGATAGAGTCAAAACAATCAGCAACAGTCCGTCTAAAATAACAAAAACGAATATATTGTTCAAAACTGTCCTTCTTACTTACAGTAAAGCAGAACGTGATCAGCTGATGTTGAATATCTGAATACGTGTCTTCTAATATCACTGTTTGTGCAACTTCCTGGATATCACAAGAGGCTATAAAGAGCCTTTTATGAGTGAAACCAATGAGCCGTAGGTACTCACACTACGTCTGTCTCCTGCTTTGCCATCCAGGGATGACTCCTCGTGCAACAGGTTGTACTGGGAGATCCGCCTGCTGTCCTTCTCCAGGTGAGAATACACCTCGTGTTGGTAGTAGTCCATGATCGACAGGGATTTCTCCACACTGCTTCTCTTCAGGGTCTCCTCATTCTGCTCCACTGTGGACGCAGGAATTAGTTTCAATAGAAAACGTGGGAAAGAATCTCAGGGGACTGGAAAGGACTAAAGGAACTTCACAAAGCATTTGGTGAGTAAATGTTTCAACCAGACCTGAGTCACGTTTCTTAGATCTGTTGATCAGGGTCCTTTGTGGTGAGTTTCCGGTTCTTTCAGGTTCAGTCTCGGTGTCGCTGCTGCTCCCCGAGTACGTGCACACTTGCAGGGCCCTTTCCTGTGTATAGTTTTTAAAAAAGCACTTTAAAAAATTGCCATTTTCAAAGACGACTAGCACTATTATCTGACAAAAATCAAATAACAATCATCTTTCTTTCAACATTTTTCTTTCCCCAGGTAGTACATATTTTGTCTATATTTCTTTGACATTTTAATGACGTGTAAATATGTCAATTTTGAATACTTTCAGCCGGATTTGTGCGTATTGTAATGTAAATGACATACACTGGGGATATCGTGATCCTGGGCTTTCTCTTTGTCCTCTGTGGTGTTGCTGTGTGGAGAGCAGAGACTCGACCTCTTTGTCTTGACTGCATCTATAAGCCCAAAGAGACAAAAGAGAAATGAGTCACGGGGCGTACAGTTAATAACCTAAACTGTTTTGCATTCACTATAATGCAATGCAAATAGTAAGAGGGAAGAGGGAAACATCATCTGAATTCCTCCAAAAGTGACAATCCTCCCTTCAGACCGACAGATTGATGAAACAAAGGATGGAAATATCCATTCAAGTAAACCCATCCAACTGCATACGCATCCATTTTTCTGCACATATGAAATGAGCCGCACAATAACCAAGCCATCAAACATTAATGGTGTCCACTCTGCCACTGCTCCCCGCCATGACTCCTGGCAGTCCAGATATAACAGCTTTCAGCTGCCGGCCCCGGACGACAGCGCACTGCCTTATTATCACTCTGCCTACTGCCGTCTCGGACAGACGCCAATTTAACCGTCTCTCTTAACACTGAACTGCATCAGAATAACAGCCCACTTTTGGCCAGTGCTCCATGTCCATCTGAATAGTTCTGCATCAGGATCAGAAAAGTCCTTTCAAAGCAAAGCAGCAGTGACAGACTCAGCTCCCGCTCTGATTCTAGATGACAGGAAGGAGCGAAGGCTAAAACATACCATGGAGATGATCAAAGGCTCTTCTAATCAACTTGTACCATGGGAAGACTCAACAGGAGTCGCTCTCGGTTTGCACCCACACTTGTGACTGAAACTGCTGCCTCTGCAGTGCCACCGCAGCACCGAGGTAAAAGAGATGCAGGCTAACGTCCTGTAAGCATAAAACCGCAGGCGTGCTCGCTCAAGCCTGTGTGTTATTCTAGCTTTAATCAGCCGTCTGATTGCATCCTACACACCACCTTTCCACTGTGCATCGCACCGAGCACGGAGGCAGAAGGCGCTTTATGATCTATGGCTGTGCTGACGTGCCTGTCTGATCGCACCCGTTAGTAGACGTCAGTGTTGATGGATTCACTTCAAAATGAGCTGAACAAACAAGGTTCGTCTTTTAATCAGAGTCTAATAAAGCCAACAGCTTCCTCTTGTCCGCTCGTCTGGCGCCCTTGAGCAGTCTGGAGGGAAATGTGTTCACATAAAGTACAGTGACATTCAATATGTCACTTACTCTCTGAAAAGTAAAACAAGCTGTCGAAGGCTTTCAAGGCTTGGCACTTCGCCATCCAGCATGATATCAGTTGCTTTTACAGACCTGCATTTCAATTGACTTTCCTCTTTGCCATTGATATTAGAACATCAACAGCAATTGAAAGGTTATTCTTTGTCATGGGTGCCACGACCAGCTGGTGATAATGACCGAAGAGGTAGGTGACTTACCTGAAGCTGCTAATGTGGGCAGGCGGCTCTGGCTGTCTTGTGCGTTGTCGCTGCGGGTCACACTGGGGTCGGACAGGGAGTGACCCATGCTGGTAGGGGCATGCGGGCGGGTTTTTGGGAGGGAAGGCACTTTCACATCAGGTTGCGAGGGGTCTGGGTGAGAAGAGGGAGGCTCCCGATCGAGATCAGAGGAGCCGGCGGTCCACCCATCTGGGCTGGACTCAGATTTGGGGATGTGGCGACCGCTGGCCCGGGTGACGGAATCGGGGAGAGGGAAGGTGCCGATCCCGCTGTCCAGCGTTCTCATCTGACAGCCGGAGCCTAAAGTGACAGGGAGAGGAGTGTGATGTCTGGGAGAAGCACGGGAGCGACGCACAGGTAAAGAAAGGAGGGCTTGGATTCACATGCAACGGAAAGGGTTGTGAGTAAAGAGGGCATCTGCAGCAGGTTCAGTAACACGTGGCCGGTAGGACGCAGGGAGAAAAGACAGCATGTTTATTTGATTAAGTAATATTTCAGATTTTCTGAAATTCTGAACAAAACACACATTTTGAGCTAAAGCCCAAGAAGTTGTTCCTCGGATTCATCAGCGTGCATGCTGGGTAATCAGGAGAAGTGACCGCAACAGATGGATGCGGTTTGGAAGCCACAGTTTGCAGAGCCTTGACTGAGGCTGGAACAGATGGACGGCTGCTCAGCTCAGCCCAGGTCCATGGTACTTTGAACGCCGGCGGCCAACAGTCACAGCGGCTGATTGTTTGTTGGTCGCAACGTTTTACTGAGATAGGATTCATAAAATGTTTCATCTTTGTTCAAGTTCAAATGAGTTATTAGGGTGTTTTTCCCCGTGTTGCTGCACAATATATCTTCTACTGTTAATCCTCTGCAGCTACCAGTTCTGTCTATGAAAATATTGGTGAGATGGATCGATATGGACAGGCTCTGCTACTCCGCTATAGTCTCAGGAATGTTAAAGCAAAAACACAGTCTACTTATGAGCATTTCCTGCTCTGAATGAAGGTTCTCTCTGAAATCTGTTGGGTTTTACAGTTTGCAAGGGCGGACCACATCTACATTCGAGTCTGAAGCTTAAACCATTGATCCATTACGTCTCTGGGGGGCATTAGTAATGCACTAAAGAAACAACTGCATCCTCCTCTGGATACCAAAGCACAGTCAATAAATGTACAGATGATGCGATGCAGTCTGTGATCTTGTTTACATGGACTTTTAGTTTTCATCGGACTTGCTCCAGACATTCAGCACCATACTGCGCATGGAGAACCTGTGAAAAGGAGTCCTCAGTGTTTGGACGTACACATACGTTCGTTGGACAGATGGCTTGTTACTTTTTATTGCATTTTTTTATCTATCAATCAGCTGTCGCTCAATCAGATTAAGATCTACGCAATAAACAGGAATGAAAGAATCATGAATATGAATATCAGATGATAAAGTCCAGGGTTAGAGGGGAGAGAGCGGGTTTGTTTGTGGCTTTATTCAATGAGAAGAGTCGAAGGTGTCATCTCCAAAAACCTTATTTGGAAGAGTTTTCTATGTCAGCAATCACATGGAAATGCAATGATAATTTACACACGTCAAGTCACATTTCCACAACATTGAGTAGTACCTGGGTCCCGCATGTTGCAACAGGGACCTTTCTTTGGCTTTGTACCGTCTGGTGGTTGTGTGTTTCCAAAACAGTGTAGAAAGTTTGAGAGCCAGAAGCATCAGCAGGGAGTGAAATAATTGGCGAATCATTGGTATTGATCAACACCGCTGTCAAACCCCTGCAGATACATTAGGCTCATTCTGTGCTATGGGCCAGTCAAAACGTTATTTATCGTCCGTTTACAAGAGGAAATACTGCCTGGAGGGAAGTCCTGCTAATATACAAGAACTGACCAGTGCAGAGAGAACTTCGAAGTCCACATTCAGAACTGGGCTTTTGCTCAGCGCTGCTTGCATCATAAGCTGGCTGCTGGATGTAAACTATTTATATGATTGATGCGTTTGTCTGGCGTTCGGCCCGTGAATGCTGCACTTTGGAGATATGTGGCATTAAAGCAGCGCTGAGGAGCAATGAGCAGCCGCAGCTGAAACCTTTATGAAATATTTAGTTCATACTGTCTGGAAGTGCTTACCTGGCAGAATATAAAAAAGGCAGCACGTTAATCAGAATACATAGACAATTAAGAATTTCAGTTTTGGCGCCGTGGCTATAAACAACACATCATGATTTAATTTTCACACCGAAGCCAAAACTATTCATTGACATGTTTTGATAACTTACTTTTCAGATAAATCAATTCTAAACAAAGATGAGAAGCTGAGACCCAGTTTCTGCTTCTATAAGAGAATATTTCCACCAACACTGTTTGAGTCCATTCACCACCATGAGAATATTCTGGATATAAATAAAGAAACCCACAGTAATTAGACCAACTTTTACAGCCAGTTAGTAATAAAGATATTGATTACAGCAGCTTTAAATGAACAAGAATAGTTATTAACCTTCATTTCATTTAAAAACAACTGCTATGTTCTTAAAACTTGGACAATGCAAGTGTTTGAAAATATTAAGGGAAGAAGCTAGGAGACAGATGACTGCACATCCCATCCAGTAAACAGCAGTAGCTCTCTCTCTCTACGCCGAATTACATAACACAACGCACTGCAATAACAGCAATCATCATCCTGTCTTACGAATGGTTTGACGCATCTATTCTTTCACTTCCTTCGCTGCTCAGGCGTTGTAAAATACCACCTGGTTGCACATCAATCACCTGACTAGATTGTCAACGAGTTTCTTTTTTATTTATTTCTTTCTTCGCAGCTGCTGCTGCTTTATCCCCACAGTAATGGCGAGTCTGGCAGCGCGGGGAATTAGTTGGCAGAGGAATTGAGATGTCAGTCACAACTGTAAAAACCGTGTGAATGCTCCGTTGCACTGGTTGATACGCGACGGTTCGTGACAGCTTTTCGTCAATCTGTACTAGGTGAGGTAATCACTTGCAATTACATGAAGTTTAGTAGCTTAAAACATGAACATTTGGCATCAAAGTGATGTCAGCATTGTTTTGGTGTTTGGCAGTCAATCATTTATTACATTATTTGGGTGAAACGGGCCTTCAGGACCAACAGTCATAGAAAAGCTTACCTATCATGTGGTCTTGGCAAGCTGTGTCTGGGATGCGTCCGTCTTCATTTTCAGCCTTCAGGTTGATCTTCTGAGTCATCAAAAGGGTCTAGAATATTCATAAACAGTGATGTTGGTAATACAAACTTCAGTAAGCAGCTGAGATATACCACATCATACTGTAGGTAAGTGTCATGTTTCATTATCTAACATTCATACATTTTATATTTCTTCCTTTTGAGGCGATTTGCAATAGAAAAGTGAGAAAAGATCAGTTATAGTACCTACAGATTGATGTATTTTAGGACTTTCTGGCATGTAATATGTTTGAAGTTTTGTTCAAGAAGAAGTAAGGCAAGTGTAGTACTTCCCTGCCCTACTTTAATTGGGTTATTTAGTAAAGTGGTTTTGGGGTGGTAAAGAGATGGAGCTTGTAGGTCATGAAGTGTTCCTCTTTTGTTGTATTTCTGTGGGGAGAAGATAGAGAGAACGCTTGGAGGATGGTTTTAAATGGCTCCTTTGTCAAATTGAGTGCCTGCGATAACGAGCTCCTCCATGTTATCAAAATCCCACATCATCTGGATTAAATGTCCTACATTATGCAGCGAGATTCTCTTTGTGCGATTCTCTCCATTCAGCTCTCTCCTGATACTTTCTTTATTATAGCCGTGTTGCTTTTTTCAAGCTCTCTCAAGCACTCAGGCTGTCCGTCTCTTTTTGACTGACAGATAATAAAGGACTAAATCCTCAAGGTTATCATTTTGGCCTTTTGCTTACAAAGTGCGCTGATACGATTTACAGACACAAGCTGCTGAGAGACGGCGAATTAAAGTTTGTAAATGACATGCATGACCTGACGACTGTCTCTGTGTGAGATGTAGTTTAAAAACATTCAGGCTTGTGGATGGATACTGAAAAAAGTAGGCGATGAATTGTAGGCTGAGTCAAAGCACGATGTGAATCAGTAGCGAGGCTTCGGGGGATATAATGGTGAAGAGGCGGCGGAGCAGTGGATGCGTTTGTGAACATGTACATGTACTGTACAAGTGTGAAAACCTGTGTGAATTTGCATGTGTGTGTGCCAACAGCCTGTCAAAACATAGCCAGAGGCAAACAAGCAGAGCTTGACACACGCATGTAATAAAGTCAGTTGTGTTGTGATGGCATGTTTGCTCACTTACAGCAGTATCTGGACAGATCTCCATGTCTCCCTTCATTTCGCTGTGCATGTTGGGTGTGGAGATCCCAGGCGGAGAGGCAGCCACACAGTTGCCCTTCACAGCAGTCCTGCGAGAAAAATACGATTTGATCTGTTTTTATGTCTGCACGCCGGGCTCCTCCCTTACCAACTCGCCAGGCAGAAAGTGAGCCTGCTAATGAATTGCATGGACCTGCACGCAAACATACGTGCAAATGCAGAGAAACGCACACACAGAAAATGCCGTCAAATGTTTAACAACCTCTATGAAGTGCTCCCTCTCAAGTGATGGCAGTTACTCTGGATACACATGTGTCAGCTGTGGTTTGAAGTGGCAAATCAATGAAGTGAGAAGTAAGAAATGTGGAGCTTTCCTGGCTTAAAGATGCTTTACCTTGAGTGTGCCGACTATGTGTCAGAATGCTGGTCCGACAACTGCTTATGCTATCAGGAGTGGAGCCATAACTCAAACAGACAGCTGGTGTTTATTCTCCGAACACACAACTTTAATGCAACAGTGGCTCATGTTTCCTTAAATAGAGCAACCAATTTGTTTTTCAATTGTCGATTCACTTGGCAACACTGTCAAGCTCAGTGGCAGGAAGTAATCAGCATAGCATCCGATCAATTAAGGGTAATTCATTCCTGATTGTACTTGATGACAAAGATGTTGTTTCACCCACCTGCCAAGAAGCTCTTTCACAAACTGGTCTTTGCCGATGAAGGCGGTGGTACACTGGATCTGACTGGCGATCTGACCCATCTGATTGTTGCAGTGGTCCATGATGGAGCTCAGCTTAGTGTTCATCTCAGACAGATTCTGCACCTCCTGACTGTCCCTCTGCTGGTTATCATTTTTCTTCTTATCCTTCTTCTTGTCAGACTTCATCGGTTTGCCTCCAAGCACTGATCCAATCTTTGACTCTTTCTTCTCCTCTTTGCCCTTAGGAGGGTCTGCTTTCTTACCACTCAGAGCTGGAAGTTTGCTCTTACGAAGGCCAAACCAGTTGGCCAGAGAGGGGCCCGTTTTCTGTTTGGTCTCACTGGCAGCTACTTTCTCCTGTTCTTGACATTTCTGCAAATTCTCTTCGATTCCCATCATGACTTTCTCTTCGATAGTGCAGACTGTTGGGCTGATTTTCTTCTCCTCCATATCCGGAGAGTCTGTCTGGGTATTTACTTCCGTGCTAAAGTCTGGCTCCTTAGTGGTGGTTTCTAAGCCTCCCATCTCTCGCACTGGATTTTCTGAGCGATAGACACAAGTGGAGGGAGGAGGAAACTGCGGATGAGAGGCAACTTTTGCCGTCTTACGGATATTGTTCAAGCCAATCCTATCACTGATGGGTAAGCTACGGGCCTCTTTTTGAGAAGGTGAGGTGACTGCGTCCCCCTTTGCGGTGCCCTGTGACCCGTCACCTTTGGAGCCTGATTTAGAAGTTCTCTCAGGGAGGACGTTGTGGCTATTTGACCCTGTCATGCCTCCATAGTGGCTAAGCCTAGACCTGGGGGAATGGAGAGGGCTCTCCGCTGAGCCAACACTTGGTACCTCCAATGAAGTCTGCCTTGACAAAGAGTTTCCCCTTTCACCCGAGTTGGTAATGATCTGAGTTCGTATTTTTCCCGGTCCATCTAAAGCATTGATGTTGGGTTTCTCAATATAGTTCGTGCTAAAACTCTGGCTCCTTGCTTTGGCCCCATTCATCCCCAAGGCTGGTTTAAGATGAGGTTTGGTAGTAACAGATATGGATCTAGAGAAAAGCTGACTGCTCCTTTTCCCTTTATCGCAAACCTCTTCCTCTTCTGGCAGCACAGTAGCATGCACTTCGTCTTCCAGTATCCTACACTGGACGTCACCTTTCCCCTCTGTAACAGACATCTTGGGTGGTGAATCAATACTGTACACTTTCTGCAAGCTGTCACACTGGGTAGACGCATTTGAAGTCTCAGTCTCCTTGGAGACTGAGTTGATATGATCTTTCTCTTGCTTGCCTGGTATAGAGGGGCTATTTTTATGGCTAGGGGGAGATTTTAAAAATGCTTTAAACCCCATTGGGATGCGGGTCTTTGAGGCTTTTTCCGCTGTGTTTGGGGAAATTATGACTGAGCTGGGTGGGCTAACAACAGCTTTGCCATTTGGGGGTTCTGTTTTACCTTGAGGGGTGTCCTGAAGCGATATCGGTAAACTAATAGAAGTCTTCTGCATTGTCTGATGGACATTATCATGGGTTGATCCTCGTTTACTTGCAAATGAGTTTTGAAGAGAGGACCCTCTGAGGGCACTGTACGGAGGGGGGACATTCTTTGAGTTTTTAGGTGCATTTTCAGTTTCTGGAGCACACCCTGAGTTTGCAGAAGGGAGGTAGTCTTTCGTGGTCATCCTCTTGTTAGTGCCTTTAGTAGTTGTCTGAGTCATGGCGGGGGACTTTTGAAGGTGCTGACTGGTTTTCTCAACCAGTTTCTGAGGTGCAAGTGCAGTCCCGTAGCCTGCATCCAAGTCTAAACAGTCTTTATCCTTGATGGGTAGCGTAGTTTGCATATTTGGTACAAGTGAGGTGTGGTAACTTGGGGGAGGGCCCCTCACAGTGGTTGGTGTGGAGGTTAGAGCCACCCATGTTTTATGTGCTTGAGGCGACCCTTCGTAATTTGGTCTGATCAGTAAGGAGGTGGTGCGGCCTGGGGGAGGGGGAGGAGAAGGGGACCTGAGTTTATTTTTGCTGGTTTCACAGTGTTTGTCTCTGGTTGGCTGTTCACCATTGTCAGCATACTCCAGGTGCCTCCTTGAGATGTGTGGGGAACTGGAGGAGGAGCCCTTACTCCAGTCGGCCCTGCTGGGGAGCTTGGAGTTTACTGCCTTTGGGCTCTGTGAGCAGGTTACAGGTGTTTTGATGAACCTGGACATTTTAACTGCAGGAGAGGAGGCGGATTTCTCCTGACTAGAGGGTCCTGAGTTTCCACTGTTACTTGGTTCAGTGAAAGAGCCCTTAGAGAATCTCAGTGGTGATCCTAAAGGTTTGTTTCGACCGGGTATCTTTGAACCACTGGACTTCGGAGCAACAGAATCGTTCATGGGATGGATGGAATGGCCGTTACTCGGTCGGCTGGTTGGTGGTTTGATTAGTTTCCTTTGTGGAGTCAGCTGCATTGACAGCCTCTCTGCACTGCCCTCCCAGCTATTGCTTGTTTTGCTCAACCTAATTTGATATTCAGATGGCTTCTCTGGAGATTCAAGAACAGTGTAGTTTCTTGCATTTGCTGATTTTTGCCTTGTTGGCCTCTCACGGGGCAGTAGTTCTGTGTAATCGGCAATTACCTTGCTACTTTGAATGTCATTTCGAGGCCCAGCCCCCGCTGTGAGCTTCTGAGCACAAAGTTCAATCGGCTCTCCTTCTGCATCAAATATTGCCAAAATGCTCTCCTCAGACTGAGTACACGTTGCCCCTTTGGGCACCTTGATTAGGCTGAAAGGCCTGGGCCTCCCATCTGCAGACTGAGTGCGTCCCTGTTCTCTTCGCAAGCACTGTTGTGCGAGCAGCTTGGCAGCATCTCGTGACACCCTCTCGGAGTCCCTCTCGGCTTGCTTCGGTGGCTGGCTAAAGGACATTCGGATGTCACTAGACTGAGAGTTGAGTTCCTCTGGATCATCCACGTCAGAGAGGGGATTTGGACCCTCTGGGTCAGAAGGATTGAAGTGCAGCAAGGATGGTTTAGTAAAAGCTGATTTCCGCCCTCCCTCAGGGAGAAAACTGTTAATAAAACTCAGGAGTTTCTCAGGACGCTCCTTTGAGTCACAGCCAGAAGAGTGTTTTGAAGCCACTAGACCTGAGCTACCGTGACCTCCACCTCCACTGTCCTGTATCCCCTCCCAGCTACACAAACTGTCTGAAATGCTGCGGGAAAGCCTCTTACAGTAAAACCAGCTGTCCTTGGTGGGGATGTCATCTCTTCGACTGGAATGTGCCAATTCATCATCTGCATCATCAGAATCATAAGAGAACTTCTTGCCCCCAACAGCTAAAGTTCTACCCACATGGGTAGGCTTGGACACCCCTTTACTCCCACTCTTTATACCCAAGGAGTAGATGCCCTCGTTTGAGTTCATGCAGTCTTTGTCGGCTGACTTGGAGACCTTTGATGAAACAGAGGAGCTCCTGTGTTTCCTCCTCTGGAGCTTTCTCAGTCCTTCTAGTATGTTGCTCTCCTTGCGCCTTGTGGGCAGCTGCTCCTCCGGGGGGGCGCAGATATTACTTGGCGCTGACGAACCCAAACTCAGCCTCTTCTCCCAGGTCAGAGATGACTACAGGGCAATCAATAAACAGCGGATCAACAATTACGAAAACATTTTTTGCCTTTTGTTTTATCATAATCATCTTTACCTCCATTTGGAGTCATAATATGCAAACATCTTGATGTAAATTGATGTATAATAGGGTCTCAGAAGAAAGACAGCAAACAGGGATCTTGATGAGCAACTGTGTCTATTATGGAGTGAGAGGGTTTACCATTTTCCCACAGGAGCGTCCATCATTCCAGGTGTAGGAGCCGCTGGAGAATTCACTGCATGCACTTGACAGGGACAACTCACTACTGCTACAGCTGCTGCGTGGGTATACAGGCGCTGGCACTGTCAGACTCAGCTGGCTCAGACACTTGGCCACAGGGAGACCTGCCTTTCCATTCAGCTGAACCTCCTTTGAGATAGAGAAAAGAGACATGACATTATACTGTGAATAACATGGAGCATCATCTTGTGTATTAGCAGGTAGTGATGCATGTCTAATTGCTATCTTGCTGTTCATTTTGTGATGAAAGATATTTGAGAAAGACTTGACAGACCACTCAAATGCTTTGGCAATGCTCTTTTCAAACTTAATTTAAAAATATCAATCATATTTCTATATGCAGTCATCAGAGCACAGCAGATGTTTCTCTAATTAGCATCTTACTGCAGAGGTTTCACTATTCAACGTGTTGTGTATGCAAGACAAGAAATAAGGTATTTTACTAATCTCACATAAGTGTCACTTGTGCGTATCACCTAATGCAACCAAGATATGTGATACTTTTGCACATTCAGATAACAAGATAATTTTTTCATCAACAATTATTTAATTTTCTCCCTCTTCCACTCTCAAAGATAGAGTTTATCAGATGGCATTCTCAGAGGGGTAAAAGACGAGGAGAACTCATTGTCAGGCCTTAATGCATAATACATAAGATGACTAATGTACCACAGTGACCTATGGAGTCATTTTTACTGATAGCGAGTCAATCGATGGTTTTCTGGTAATATGACAAGGATTTATTCCTCTTAGTGCAGAGTGATACTGCCGGCTCTTCCTGCTGAGAGATGAGGAGGGGTCACGGCTTCAGCTAGTTAGGTCTGTATTTTAATATCTTGTAATGATTTCTTGAGGGGGTTGCGGTTATGCTACCTGGACGAGTCATATGGCTGAACAAAAATAAATAAAAATACATTGCCTCCTGCATGTTTCATATCAAGCTTACACTGCAGGGCGAGTCTGTATTCCTGGAAAGCAAGAAGGCCTTGCTTCTCTCTGGCTCCAAAAGCAAATCTGCCGCTGAGAGATCCATGATCCGAGAGTGAAGCTTCTGAAAGGCATAAGGAAGGACACACCAGATTGAATTTTCACTGCAGGGATTGGTAGGCGGATTTTTTCATCAACACTATGCTCAGCACATATCACAATCTACAAGTCTTCTTCTGGCACCTCGTCAATATACTGTTTATTCAACAAAATGATCAGATTTAATATCTGAAACATCTTAACATTCAGTACAGTAAATCTCTAAAGTTAGAAATGTCATGAATAGTTTTCCAGCACCTCAAAGGGCTGTACAGTGTGTTGAGGCTGAGCAACATTTCGCCGGCCCATCAGATTCCCTCCACTGGTGCCACGCAGAGCTCCGATTCATACGCTCAAAGTCGTTAATGTCATCGGCCGGGGAAAAAAATTATGTGAAAAGGAAATAATTGCATCAGGGAGTAAGGGATTCCTTTGATTTTTTTAAATTCATGTGCTAGTCTGTAGTCTCTTCTGTTATTTGACTCTTCAGCTTAGCAGGGACGGATAGAAAACCAAATACATCTCCACGTGTTAATCTCAGAACTTAATTACACTGGGTTCCCTGTGCTCAAATCAACTAAAACTGGAAATATGCCGGAACATAACACTTGGTCTTTTGCTGCATTTCCTGCCAAGGATCAAACTAAAGTTCGCTCTGGGAGTATATGTATATACACGTGTGTGTTTGAGTTTCTAGCATTACAATGAAATGCATTTCTCATGCTGTGTACCTGCAGCAGAAAAAAACATATTCATCAAGAAAATTGCATGTTATAAAAGTGAAAGTCACCTTCTGCAAATGGAGACTGAGACTACTCACATGTTCCATCAACGCCATCACCATTTGAAAATACAAACTGCATTCCATAAAACTCTTTGCTGACAGTTGGTTTTGACTTTTTCTCTGTTTTGAAAGACGTCCTCAGAACATTTGGTTGGAAAGAAAAAAGAAAGAAAACTGCTCCTAATGACAGCAAAACGTTACCGTTTCTTTCATCTCTTCAGACCAAACAGCCAGCATCACTTTGCCTGTAGCTGAAACAACCGTCCTACGTTTTTCTCTTCAACTTTCAAAACATCCAAACTACAAAACCTCTGTATCAGCGTGGGCATAAGACTTTTCACCTTCAGTGAGGTGGTAATGGTGCCATGGAAACAGGGTGATGCCCGCTCTGTGCTTTTTCTTCACAGAGATAAATGTTCTTCACTATTTTTAGGATTAATTAAGAAAACATCAAGCTCTGCTTGCTCTTCAAAACCCGGTTTGATTCAGTTAAAAGTTGATTCAGTTAAAAGTAGTTAGAGTTCTTCGATGTTTCCCGTTCCTCTATTCATTGTTAAGCTTCCTGAACAGTATTCCTTCTAAATTAAACATTGCTTTGGACTAAAAGCTCCTCATGAAATTGAAATTTGTGCAGCTCCGATGCCGCATCGCCGGGCCTCCCTGCAGTCCACATGGGGATGGGAGTGGCTGAGGTGTCACGGGAGGCTCTGATCTTATCGTAGGGTGCTGGGTTTCACCTCCTCAGCATCCTCATCAAGGATTCAGTCAATAGTGTCACAGGGTCGCGGCGAGAGATAGTGGAAGGAAACGGTAGATGACAAGGCTGTGTGCACATCTTGAACTTTCTGAGGTTCAAGGCCAAGATGAAAGTCAGAAATGAACGCTTGCAAGACTGTAATATATCATGCAAACCTGCCCTTTTAATAACTATTAGTGAGCATCCATTAGTCTGGAAGACGATGGAGAAGTGTTGCGTGTCATGATGAAGACAAATCAAGAGGCTTCCTGCTTTTCTTCTTTGTTGTTTTTGGCTCGACAGTGGTCGTATCTCAAGATAATGAACAGCAGCTCAGGATAGCAGCAATAGGCAGCTTCCAAACACGTACATCAGTGTTGGTACCCACTGTCAAAAACTCATTGGTTGACTCCACACACACACACACACACACACACACACACAACCAGCGGGACGACAAGCAGTAAGAGAGAAAAGACAAGACGCCCACCCGTGTGACCCAATCTATATGTCTGACTCATCACAAAGGCTAATCCTAAAGCTGCAGCTACACAAAGCCCGTCAACTTCTGCAGCATATGAGACAGCTCTGGGCTGAGCCGTAATGTGAAAAGCAATACGCCAAGACTGAGGTGAGATACCTATTGAACAATGTCTCAAGGCTCTATCTGCAAATTAAAACATCCAAATCAATTAATCACTGTTTTTGGCATAATTAGTTTGAATTTGTGATTTTTATTTATGTATTTTTTGCACATGAACGTTGAACCGACGGCCATGTCAGCAGCACGTTTGACGATACAAACTGCAACATTGCACGAGAACTAATGAGGTCATGGTGTCCATGCTGTGTCCGTGGGGCCGAGGTATTCGGAAACACTCGGTATTTGTTCCAGTGAAGCCGGTCACGTTTGAGAGGGTTAGGGTTTGAGAAAACAACCGTCGTTGTTATTCTGAAACTGAACGTGATGTGGCATTTTTTGGAATCAAACCAGTTCGTCTGAAGGCCGGTGGGGCTCCCCATTAAAAGCATTATGGTCCGTTATCAGAGAAACTCAAGATGCGCTCGGGGAACTGGAGCATGTTTAATTACTGAGCAGCAGAAGGTCCAGAGCTAGATGGAAACGGTACACTCAGACGGCTGATTAAGGCTCCAGGAGAGACACGAAATGAAACTCACCCTGCTTATTTTCATACTTTCATTAGAAATGGTGCTCGGACGGTTTAGTAAGTGGGATGGGAAATTAAATAATGCAAGTGTGTGGGGTTGGTTTGATAAGTACCATGATGATGGTGCAATAGTTGTTTTTTTTACTTATAATTCACAAATTCTTACATTTAGAACTTTGAAGAATAATTTGGGGAAAAGTTGGAGCCAACAGTCAGTTAGCGTAGCTTAGCATAAAGACTGGAAAGAGGGGGAAGAAAGGCAACACCATTTGTTTCCTACCAGTACCTCTAAAGCTAATAAACACTTTATATTTCATTGTACTATCGACTCAGATTTCGTATATATATATATATATATATATATATATATATATATATATATATATATATATATATATATATATATATATATATATATATATATATATATATATATATATATATATATATATATATATATATATGGTGGTTTTACAATGTGTGCTACTGGTTGACAGATGGATGGATGCAATAAGAAATATTTCTTAATTGCACACTGTAGGAGGTTCCAGTGGCCTGTGATGACTATAGATCTTGTTAACAGCTCTCCCACACATAACCGGAGAGCTCATCGTGGGCACGCAGAACATCCGGAGCAGCGTGTCCACATTATGATGAATTGTTACACTGAATCACCAGCTGATGTTTGAAATGTCATTAAGTAATGAGCAGGCGGGCAAATGACTTTCCTGTGGGAAAACAGACACGTTCAAATGCGTCAGCGTCGCTGTGATGATGTGTCAAAAATGTGGAAACACAAACCTCAAGCCCACGGATATATCGTATCAGAAAAAAAGTAAAAAAAACACATAACACAGCCTTACATCTCGTCTGCAGCTCCCCACAGTGACGTCATCAATAACCCTCCTCAAGCCGTTTATATTGGTTTCACTTGACAATGTTCCTGCCTGGCCAATAATGATACTGGAAGAAACTGGAACTGACAGAGCGCTTTACAACACACCCAGTCATATTATTTCTATTTCCTTTTTTACTCAATGTATCCACCGTCTCTGCCCCTTCTCGCTGCTACCTCCTCGCTGTCTCGGCTCTCTGCTATCTCATCTCTCTCCATTTCCCCCCCCTCTTATCTCCCCTTGCTTGCTCTTTTCATCCTCTCCTCTCTCTCTCTTCTGCTCTCGTCTGGACCGACTGACAGCTGCTCTCCCCTCTCCTCTCGTTTGGCAGCTTGCTCTTTCCGTATTGACAGCGAGAAACCCTGGAATTTACACAATTATGTGAAACCCTACTTTCCAAACTGACCTTATTGCCCTGCGATGCTATATCACAATAGATGGGGAAATCATATGGTGGCAGGTCCGTCTGTCTCATAATTACACCTTGAAACTCGAGCTGGAACGCACACACACAGACATTTTCTCACTAAATTGGTGTTTTCCAAGGGACCAATAAGATGAACTGAGGCAATTTCCAGCCGGTTCCAATAAGAGAATGTGGGCTTTGTGGAGAATATAAACAGCGGTTGTTGCGTGATGTTTACAGATAAGAGACTCAATGGTTGCTGGTTCAGATCTTTGGTTTTTTTTGTCAGATGTGAAGGAGGAAAGTTCTGCCTTCATGTAGCAGATTATAGTTATAGTGCTGCAAACGAGTCACAACTGCATTGGAGGCATAAAACTGCATATTTTATTCGGAGTCGGGAGGAGGTTTTAATTTATGGGGCACCAGGGAGGACACTGACTTTTTGTGGGTCCATTTTAAGTTTGCCTCTGTAGAAGCTCTCCTAAACAGTTCGTAGTGAAACCATGAAAACAAGAACATAAAACCTGCACATATTCAACCTCGGCTGGAACCCCCATGCACGATAAAACAAAAACAACTACAAGGGACCTGTGCTTGAAGGCCTGCTCTTCCTTTATCTCTGCTTCAGAACAGAAAAACTGCTTCTGTTGACAGAAAGCGATTGATAAGGATTGATGTGAAAGAGGAAGGTTTTTTTGTATTTAAAGTATTCAGCGTTGTTTGCAGTCTCTGTCTCCAGCTGAGACCCCGGAGTAGTTTGACAACAGCCCAACAGGAAAACAACTTTAAACGCACGGCAAGAAGCGCTCAGGCTTGTTCACTGGAGGAGCCGCTCCCTTCAGAAACTGGGTGAGTGCAGGAGAGGCTGCGAGTGAGCCAGCAGGTTATATAATGATGATAGCAGTGTTTAGAACTGGGTCAGATGTGTTGGACTCTCACCTGGAGGAGCAGGTCCGAGGCGGGCTTGATCCGCTGCTGGAACAGAACGCCCAGCGCCCGGTTCTGCTGCTCGAGGTCAAAAACTCGAGTGCGCAGCTTCAGACATTCCTCTCTCAGATCCTGAGTGAGGAGCAACACAGGGAGCGTCAGGAACGGCTTCTCTCGTGGGCGTCATGTTCAGGTTTTATATTTGTATCGTGAGCACGTTCATAAAGAGCACATCATCATCAAATGCATCATTCATCTAATAAAGCAATATTCTGATGGGTTATTTAATGAAGGAAACAAACCTTCTGGGTGAGGAGCGCCTGCACAACTTGATTGGCAACCTTAGACAGAAAGAAAAACAAGCGTTAATGAACTGTAATACAAAGTCTTTCTGACCCTTACGGGCCTCTGTAGACCACTCGGCCAATTCACACATACGATGAATTATTATGAGCTCATGTGAACACGATGGCACAATATTACAGCGTATCTGGTGTGTGTGCATATCACACACACACACACACACACCTCTTCCACAACGTTTGAGCCTCACTTCCTAATGCTGGTAATTACAGATGTAGGAGCAGAGGCGTCTGGGCTCTGGTCTCGCAGCGGCTAACACCCGCCCGCACCTTCAGACCACAACGCCGATGGAGAAGCGGCTCCGATTACTGCCCATTGATTGCTCATTAATACCGTGTGAAGCCACATCGGCTCTTTTGAGTGCACTCGCTCTCGTTTATTGAATAAGGAGAGATGGGAGTAAATATGGGGAAATGAGCCCTGCTGCTCCTGGAACCGCAAGTCACAGATCTGCTGTGTGTGAAATAGCCGAGTGATCAGACGAAACCTGGCTTAATGGTATCGGACAGAAGATTTGATCTCTGATTGCGATCTGTGCACGAGTTCGGAACAAGCTATTAAAGTACAAATGAGCTCGCACACACACACTGGTGTGTAGGCCAGCAGCTGGGCCAACATAAAAAATAATCATCCCTTCTGTTACAAAGCAAACGTTAGCCTTATTACAGTTCTGTGCAGTCGTTGGAGAGGCACACACAGCCTCCATCATCAAAACAGCATCGTTACCAAGCCCCGCCTCCACAAAAGTCAACCGCACAGGAAAATAGTTGAGAAGAAAACAAAAAAAAAGGCGAGTTGAGCCATCTTAATGAGGGCAGAGAAGCAGAAAAGAGACCGACTTTATCCCAAATACAATTCATGGTGGATGCAATCTCTATGAAGCAGTGTAACAAAATCCCTCCCCTCCCTTTCTTTATTATCACTCACTTTCAATCTCCTTCCTCCCCCTTTCCTCCTCCCTTTCCTCTTTCATTCCCCCCTCTTCCCTCGCCCGTTTTTTCCCTCCCTGCGGCAGGTCTGCTCAGTCCGCTGAGCCTGTTGCTTCCACAAATTGGGCAACTTGTCCCTGCTGGACATGCTTCCCCGAAGCAGTGCTCCCCTCGCTTCCTCCTGCAGTGATTCAGCTAGCGGGCACAGAGCCGGGCTTGCTTTACTCCCCTCATGTGGCTCCCTAAACAGCACTTATCAAGCTCTCACCAGTAACCAGAGGGTTGTTGCATATCGGTATGATGGTAGTGCGTGAGTAGTGCACAGCTACTGCAGAGGAGTCTATGGGGCAAGAGAAGAATCCTCAGGCATTTCTGCTGTAATTATACGAGCGTCAACAGAAGGCCTTCTGACATTAAAGACTCTGTACTTGTGCTTTAAAAAGCATGAAAAATAACCAGCATCCTTGTTGGCATAAAGGTTTTTTCTCTTTTTACATTAATCATACTTCAAGCAGCTAATGTCGACGCCTGGTTGGGCTTATCGCAGCTGAAACGTGCAAGATAGCCTCTCTACTAAAGTGAGTGATGAGAGAGTTTAGCACCTGAAAAATATGACACCGCTTTTTTAATTAATTGTTAATAACAAAAGTTCCCCTCCGCCTCCCTCAAGCTGTGTTTCAAGTAAATTGCCAACCTGTGGGAAGCACAGTGTGCTCCGCAAGACCTCATTAAAACCTGAATGTTAAACTCAACAGCGCTGCTCCTTCCACTGGCACAAAGTCAAACCTAATCCAACAAACATTTGTGAACTTTCCACGCTTAGTTAAACATCTGGCCGTCATAAGGCGCCCTGGAGAGTGTCACGATGAACAAGGTTTTGCCCTCACCTCATCCAGACAGCGGTCGTACTGTTCCCTCTGGCTCTCGTTCTCCACGGCCAAGGCGGAGTTCTTCTTCTGCAAAGAACACACGGACATATTCAGGGTCAACGCAGCGCAAACCTCGCAGGCACTTTGGTTACATGATGCAACAAAACAACAACGACGGAGACAGAAATAGCAATCAAGCAGAGCTGCAGCTAACAGGGGAGTTGCTGCCCAAAGGTCGGATGTCAACGCTGAACCAGGAGGGCCAATAACAGATGCACAAAGTAGCACAGAGATAAAGGTCAAGGGGATGGAAGTTATGATGCTGAACTTTGGGGCGGCAGCCAGCCATTTGGAGTTTGCGCCTAATAAGAATATCTCCTCCACTTGCCAAGCGATGAGGCGGCGCCCTATTGATCTCTGGGAGTTTCCAATTTGTCAGTGGCCGGCTGCATATTAGGGGCCGTCAGCCAGCCTTGCTTCTCTCGCCCACTGCCCTTTAGTAGAACCTACTATTGATGAAAACATGGGGAACATAACTACAACTCTAAACGTTCAAATGATGCTTTCGAGGAGTGAATACTGACTCGTTAAAGGCTAACGTTAAGGCTATATATATATATAATCCGAGGTGTGAATGGAATTTAAGGAGATCTCTTTAACTGGAGAATATGTCATTTTATGCATCATGGTTTATTACTTAATCACTTCCTCATGGACCATGTTCCTGTTATTAACTGTATAACTGTTCTCTTACTCAACAGCTGCTGAAAGACACTGTTTGATACGCGTTGTCGGTCGGCGCTGCACCTCCACAGGAGCTGAAGTATGAAGTGCTATCCGACTCTCCAGGCCACGGTGGCAGAACGCTATAAGTGGTATTTTGTTACCTGAACCCTGAATGTTATTGCTGCTTTATTGTTCAATGACACAAAAGCCTTTAAAAGGTTGAAATGAGAATCTCAATGTCATTTGGATGTATTAATGGATGTATTATTGTTGCTGCAATGCATGCCGTAACATCTTCCTCCATCGTTGTCCTCTGCAGAACCTTGACATAAACTGCTCTCTCGGCTAACAAACACTTTAAAAAAAAGACATTTGAATTTGTGAGGCGACGTGTTTTTGAGGGATTATTTACATTTCCTCCTGCTGCTGTCGGGAGATTGGCTGCAAGCGAGGCACAATGCACACACTGGTATGTGAACAGCCAGTTTGGGTACAAAGAAACGGATAAATGCAAAGAAATGGCCATGTTTACTGCCATGGATTATGCCGCTGTGGCCGTTTTTAAGCTGGCGGAGCTTGTTGGTGCTCTGTGCAAGAATGAATAGAAGGGAACTGAATGGGAAGTAAAGTCCTGATGTCTCCAACGCCTCCAGGTTAGGAGTTTTTAAAGAGGGTTGTATAGTACTGGGGTGCCGAACGCTATACACCGAGTATGGATAAGTAGCATATTAACCGCACTTCAAAACATCCACTCTATCCCTGTAAGGAGGAAGGAATCCATCAGAACGCCTTTCTGAGTATTGAGAGCAGAATATAAACCGAGATGTTTGTGCATGAAGGACGTTAATAAATGATCATGTGGCCACACGGGTAATGTTAGCCTTTATGCTCTCACCATTAACAAGTGAGATGACCAACGGGCATTTCTCCTGAATTCTGGGTGTTTTCATTAAAGCTCCAGTTATAGACCACAGCGCGTGCCTGCCAAGTTAATGCACAGCATCAGTCGAGGAGGAGAAATAGGAGCCGGGCAGCGCCTACTTAGTGTCTGTGGAGTTTATGCACAATGAGGGGCAGTGATGCATTGCCTCCGTTTTGTTCTAGCTGCTTTAGCCGGCGGCGCATCCATCACCCGTGCCGGCAGAATGGAATTAAATGGCGGATAACTTCAGATAAAGTCGTTTAATATGTAATGTTTAGGTATTGTGCTTCATCAGATGGCTCACCGGAACAGCTTGACCATACTTCCTGCCAGCTGAGGAGCACTTTGCTGTAATGAGGGTCTATTTTCTACCAGAGAGTCTTCAGTGCATCGTTCCAGGGACTCTTGTTCTTTCACTTCTTTATGCATGTGCACGTTAGTTCCTTGTTAGATGGAGGTGTCCGTTGTATACGGGCTTCTTTTGCATTAGTATCTTCCAAATAATTGTGCATGATGGTATGAGGTAGACTTTATGTCACATGCCTTTCACCACATCACCATCAAGAGGCCACGTGGAGCCTCTTAGAGGTGAAAAGGTAAGACTGGTGGTCTAATTTAATTAAGTCTGAGTTCTTTAATTGCAGAAGAGATCTGAGACGATGGCTTCGGCTAAAAAAAAGAAGCAATCAGCATGGATCACTGTGGCTGCGCTCTCGCCTCAGCTGTTGCTCGGGGCTCGTGGCGGAGTGCAGCTCAAATCCCCGAGCGCAGAGGAAAACAAACCGAAGCCGGAGTACAGCCCGAAGCGCCTGCAGCGACTCTCGTAGGACGACTTTGCTCTCCGAACGAAGGAGAATTTGATGAGCCGTCATGCTTTCAGACACTACTGAGCAAGGACTCTGACAACTGGCAGACAGGCTGGCCACAAAGGATAGCCAGCGGTGGCTGGAGGAGTGGATGAAGAAGAATGAAGAAGAATAAAGCGGAGAGAAGGAACGTAGGTATAGAGAGCGAGACAGAGCGACAGAGAGGAAACAAAGGGACAGCAGTAAAGAGAAGGTGGTGCAGTATTACCTCCAGGGCCTTGAGGCGATCCAGAAGGGGTTTGGATTTGTCTCCGTCCTCTTCTGCTTGGCTGGCATCAGGATCGGCGTTTGGCGGGTCTGGCTCCGTCTGAGTCGACGGCGGGGAGCCGTTCTCTTCGGGGCCGTCGTACTGTTTCCGCACTTCCTCGGAGAGTTTATCCTGACGAACAGAAAGCAAGACGAGGTTAGAGGGGGGAGAAAAACAGGAGAAGGGGAGGACAGAACATTTGGCAAGTAAAAGCCTGAGCAGATGGGAAGAAAGCGCTCAGGAGTGAGGTGTGACCAATGCTTCAGGGCAGGAGGCAAACACGGTTAAGGAGCCGTGAAAGACAGAAATCAGAGGAAGTGAAAGGGGAGAGGATCAGATGGGCAGACGGGACAGCAGAGAGGCAGCATCAACAACAAAACATCCCCAAATCCCTAATCACGTTTCACTCGTTTTCCAAAGAGTGGCTCTCATCTCGTCTGTGTGATGGAGATCCTTCTCTCCCCCCGTGTCTGCCTCTCCCTTACTCTCTTTGCCAGCTATCTTCTTCTCTTCACGGCATCTGCAATAATTAACTACGGGTAACAATACGCCTCTAATTAGGCATTGCCTGGCTACCACCGAAGCTTAGTGTCACACTCGAGAGGTTATTCCTCCCGTTTCAAGGAATCGTTGGAGCCTAATAGTATGTTTCCTGAACATTAAAGCTCAACTAAAGCGTGATGTTCTCCTCTACAACACTCAGAAAGAAAATAAGGTTTAAGAAATTTCTAAAAAAGAATCTAAATTTCAAAAACAAAAATAAAAATGTTTTAGATTACATATGTTTAGATCTGTTTTTAGTCGGTTGAGGGAAAACAAGCAATTTAAAGACAAAGATGAGCAACAAAAGCAACTAATCAACTTTAACATGTGCTGTGAATGAAGCAATCTCTTCTTGAAATGGGTTGTTCAGTTGATGGAGTGTGATGTATCACGGTGCACACGCGCACTATTTGTCATTCCTAGCCGCGCTTTGACAGATCCTTGTCAGAGCTGAAGATACCCGTGGTTAATGTGCTGGACACCGCTGAGGTTAGCAGCACTAATGGATACTCTTACGTATCCAAATGCAGCACGAGATTCTTCTTTCTCCGAACAGGAATTGGAAATAATGTCCTGCAGGGCACTTTGTTTTCAGCTTGATCCAGTCTCCTCTAAAAATATATTAGGCTTTCAATCTTGCTCGATTCCATCAGACAATTGAGTTTGAGGCAATTCTTTCAAGTCGCGGTTTTAAGTTTGCTGAACTGTGAAGTCTGCTTTGCGAGACTCATCAGACGGCGGTAAAGGGCTCGGCAGTAATCAGCGCAGAGAGTCTGCAGAGGGAGAGGGGAGCAAACCTTGTCCCTCACGCTGCCCTTTCAAGTTATTGAGTTTGTCTGCTGAACACACAGAATCCAGCTGCAGCAGAAGTCGAGCTACTGGGAATACCATGATAATAACCCTCCAGGTTGATTCTCTGCGACGGCTGAGCATAAGAGCAAGGTATGTCTACATGCAGTGCACATCAGTGTGGAACATCTTCTCTTTACATAACTACTGCTGAGAAAAAAACATCTTCTGAAACAGTTTTATGGACTTGTTTATTCCATAAAGGGTTAAGTGACATAAGTAAGAAGTCAACACTGCATGTTTGAATGGAAGAAGACTTAAAGTCTTCGGCTGGAAGCAAACACCAGCACGCTCACAGCAACAAGGTTGACCTGCTGATGCTTTGCTAATTAGCACGGAACATTAATTACAGATGAGGCTGATGGTAAAGTCCTTAGTTCTGCAAGAATATGGTCATGAAGCAAAAAACGTTGCTTTCATGGCTAAAAATCATCTTCGACACTTTCAGAATATTGGAGTTGAAGGTAAGTTTACAGCAGCATATAGTTTAGAAGTTATTAGTTTATAATAGATAAACATACAGCAAGACCGTCAAACAGCCTCTCTGTTTGAAATCCGTCTTTGCCATTTTATACACTTCAGAATTCATTGATGAACTGAGACAACAGTTAGTGGGGCTTTAGACATGGGTTAAATGTAAAAAAGCTGCAGAAAACTTTCACTTATTTTCATAACACTGAATTAGAGCTCATAGTTGAACATATCTACTGAACGCCTCCACACACCACTTCATATTCCACCTCCTGTCATTCTGTTTCTCCTCCACCGAATCCGTTTGTGTCTGGGAACCCAGGAAAGGATGACCGTGTGCACAGAGAACACGATTTGCATATTGTCTAGTCATATTTTCATTATGCACCTCAGCTTTTTATCGTGACGGCTCTTCCCATGTTTCACAGTCCTGACATTTATTCTGATAACGCTCGTTTTTCTAGTCTGCCCACTTTTATTTGCACTCATCATTCAAAGATGTTCTGCATCTATTTCCGTATTTTATTCACAGTGATGAACTCATGCAGTCATTTATATAGACTCTTTTTACGGCTCTCTTTTCCTCGCTCCCCTGGAGGCATTGTGCTGCTGGACGTTAAAGACAATCATTTGGTCGCTGCTTTAAGGGCACAAAAGATGTCAGTCAACCTCCTTATTACCTCACTGATCTCCTACTTTCATAAAACTGTCCGGTGTTTCAAATCAGCACCCACTACAAACACTATGAGAGCTGCATCGGCTCGCACTGTCATGACATCACAGGCGTCATGTGACATCAAAGGAAGATGTGTGATCTGAGGCTGGACACAGTGTGGTAAGTCTACAATGCAACACATAGTTGGAAGAAAACCTTTGTTTTCTGTCGTTAAGGCTCTGAGACATGGGAGTGAATAGATGATAAACAGACTGAGGCAACAGCATTTTGTTGCTGCGGCACCGTGTAAACACGTCAAGTGTGACCCTGCGCTTCAGAAATATCTGTATTCTTTCTGCTCAATCCCAGCGGCCATTTCCCTCCTGCAGCAGGGACAGCGGTGAACGCACTCACCTTGCCTCAGCCTCGCGTTATTAAACAGCGTCTGAGCTGAAGAATGAGACGCGAACAAAGATACCTACAGCTACCAAATGATTGCTGCCATACCGATTCTGATAGCTGAATTTATGGATCTGCCTATAGCAGTGTGTTAAAAACAATATATTTCTTAACATCATATTCTTAACAGATTATTCAGTTTGACAGATATTCCAGTACAAGTCATTGCCAAATTGCCAGCTCAGGTTAAAGTTGCAGATCCGGGAGCTGGCAGCTCTCAGAGATGAGGACGTGCTGTTGTTCTTCCCGTGTAGCGTGAATACTGGTCTCGGAACATCTACTCTCTAGACATCCACTCTGCTTTCAGTCCTGTTGAATGACCACAGTTGACTCATTTACCCTGTAGGCCTTCATGATGTCCACCGTGTCCACAGCAGTCTGCTCCACGACGCCCTGATTCTGCAGCAGCGACCACACCGTCTCTTCCATCCTGCACACAGAACACATTACGTCGCTGTTTAGTTATGGACAAACAGTCATTTGACATTTAATTTGAAGGACCTGTTGGTTGCACATCAGATAAAAAGTCGGATTATCCAAAGTAACTGGGACATTGTTCCTTGTAAGACGTTGCTGCTTAGCCAGCAGTTTTAGGCGGCCAGAGCTCCTCACGTCGCTCCAAGGTTTGAGAGTGATACCAACGTCTAAACGTGCCTTTATTTTTTTGAATGACACCTGCAGAACAGCCAGAACCAACCCGCCCGAGGACCTCGGGGTTATATTGGGTTAAAATGTCTGAAATGATCACCAGCTGCTTCAGAGTGAAGGCACCGCGAGCAACATCTGAAATGTGGTCTATTTTCAAGCTGTTTACAATTTGATTCCATGTTTGTTGTTTGAAATGGATCATTGCGTCCTTCAATTGTGCCTTTTCTTTTTTTTTTACACTTTCCATAAGCATGCACACACAAATACACACACACTGACAATGAAAAGAGAATCAGTGCCAGAGACACAGGATGGACGATGGCATTTTTTTGGGATTGAATCCCAACTTCTGCTCGGTTGACTGTGCTCGGTCCAAATGACTAGATTGAGTACAAAATGAGCAAACATAGTACTTACTGCCTTATTGTTTGAGATTGTGTAGGCGTGTGTCTGTACGCGGCCGTATGCGTGTCTGCTGATGGCTTGAATTAAGTGCAATCACAGCAGCAAACACCGAGCGGGTGACCCCGGCCATCAAGTCCTGGTCTGCTCAAAACAATCCGAGCCTCTACATTGTGCTGCTAAACGCCGCACGCTGCATGCAAACAGTGCCTCTGCCTATTTCCATCTGAATAAGAGCCACATACCATCTTCATCCCTCGAGCTGCAGGCTGAACTTTAACCCGACATGCATTGACTTTCTGATTGTGTAAACCACAGCACGGTTAGCTCCATAAGATGATGTTGGACCCAGCTGGGATGATGTTAGGATCCGATAAAAGCGACATTCAGGAGCACTGGCGGATGAGTGACAGCCAGGCATTGTTAAGAAGGAGAATCTTGACAAAAGAAAGGCTTTGACATAGTCAGTTGGGAATCATATACATTTCATGACACTGGGGTTTGATTCCCAGTGAAATTAAACAAAACAAAGGAGCAGGATGTTCTCAAAAAAGAGATTTTAAATCTCAACACAGGTTATAGTTTTCAAAGAAGGAAAGACTTTAGATGAAATGGACGATCGTGGTTGGAAATGCACTTTTTTTAGACGGATTCACCAGGTTTGTCGCATATCATTCACAAGAACAATCTCCTTTTCTTTCTAGTCCCAAACTCATGACTTCTTATTGTCTAACTATCAAACCAATGCCAAAGAGTGAGAATCATACACAAAGAGTTGAACCAACTTCTCAAAGTCCTCTACACATTTATACAGAATGCATTTGCACAAATGAAGAGAACGCAATTAATCAACAGTATGCATGGATTGTTTTTGGCACTTTTTTTAATGAGAGTTGAATCTGATAAATATGGAGCTGAGGCCAGCAGCCGGTTAGCTTAGCTTAGCATAACGACTGCAACAAGAGGGAAACCGCTCGCCTGTTACAAAATCGACCTACCGGCACCTCTAAAGCTCAACGATCAACAATCTATCGTTTTTGTTTCCTGTAACCCAAAAACTGAAAGACAAATAATTACAGCAATTGTTTAAAACATGTTTAATATTCAGTATTTATTTGTTTGAATTGCTTGAAGAGGAGCTGGTAACAGCTTTATTTACAGTATAATACTGTATTTGTAGTATCCGTAATACTACAGGTGCTGGAATGTTCAGTCTCAAGAAAACACGAGTGATTTACCACACATTATTTAGTGATTTAAATCACTACCCATACAGCATGCATAGGTTCTATCCATGCTTATCATTCCCATGTTCAGCACTGATCGGGCCTGGCTGTGGTGACAGTGGGTGAGAATGAGCGCAGGCAGGACGGCGCTAGCTGCACCATCTGTCAGGCTGAGCCATAAAGCCGGCTGTAATCAGGCTGCTAGCTGCTGACTGAACAGTCGGAGGGGCGAGCAGACAGAGCTGCTGGCAGATTGCTCCAGTTCCTGCTTTAAATGCTGGCCTTAATCAGCACAACCTATCGAGCAAAGAGGACGTGACACAGGCAGCTTTACACCGGGTCAAGGACTCGCTGACAGGCATGATCAGCACGCGAGTAGGGCTAGGTCCTGGACTGAGGGGATTTGGGCAGGTGACCACCTTCAGATAGAGCCTCGGTGAGAGTCTCTCGTGTATTATAATGACATTCAGGTCAGAGGTGAGCATCTGTTTGTCTGAAAGATAAATCCCTGGTGATCTCGCAGAAACTAACTCTGGTTTAAAGGAATTGACAGAGTCCTCTGTCCACAACATATTTGTTATTTTTACTGCACAACAAAAAAGATTTTTAACCCGTTTCTCAAATTCCTCATCCTTAAAGTCCATCTGCACTGTTTTCCGTGATTTTTACAAGGGAACGCCCACTCAACCGTCAGAGCAGTGATGGAGGTTACCACAGCGAATCAAACAGGTCCTGAATAGCATGAGCACTAGCACTGCAGATAGATATTCTACATACGTGCTCTTAGTTGCTCACTGTTTGGAAAAGTGACTTATTTGCTCTCCTGTTAACTATGTGGGTGATTTGGTGCACTAAAGATCAGTAACAAGCTGCCAGTGGACACAAGCAGGGCGGATATGTAAATCTGGGACTTTTCCAATTAAACCTGAAAAGAGAAATAACTGAAATATCATCAGCCAAGGCAACAGATGAGTCAGAATTATTCTAATGCGGCATAAATGACAACATGTGCTAACTGAGCCAGCGAGGCTAAGATTAAATGAATATCATCAGCGTTGGTTTTTTTCGGCAAACCTGCAGAACAAACTTCAGCATGACCTCGATGGCCTTTGCATTACAGAGAGGCAGGATGGTGAGAAACACTTTGATGCCCGCTTCCTCGTGTTGTAGCTGGAGGGGGGATGGAAGGGGGGGGGGGGGGGGTGCTTCAGCTGAGGTCTGTTTTCAGGGGTCTGTGGCACTCTAGCACACCTGAAAGAAACCCTTTGTGGTTCTAAACAGCCGCACGGAGCTGCATCACTTTCCATACCGCTTCCATTTCAAAGTCGCATGAAGCACAGACGTGCTGTCTCACCAGACAGACTTTGGTGCGTTTGACGGCAGAGGAAGAGCACTGGAAGACTCTGAGGGACTAGAGATACTTAATGTGGCCGGAAAGACAAGGTCCATTCGGAGGGAAGATTCCCTCTAGTCTGGGTAAAAAACGTAGCCATCAGGAAATCCTCAACATTCATCCACTAGGTTTCTAGCTGTGTGGTGAGGTGAACAAAGGATTGTGCCTGAACTAGTTATCATCTCATTTTCTTTGGCAACTCATGCAGAGCAACAACACAAACAAGAATGCTTTGGACAATTACCTCCGAGTAATCACTATCGATGGTGCACTGATTACTAATACCAACAGAGCGCTTACAACGCTTTAACAGCACTTCTTTTCTGTCAAAGCACTGATAATAATTAGCATTTATGTATGAGAGATCCAATTATGAAGCGATTCCAAAAGCATCAAAAGGTACAATTAAGTAATGAAATCTCAGCAGTAAATCCTGCGTCCAGCAAAACATCCCATCAAATAAACAATGTCATTTGCCAGTACTGTAAATTCAGCCTCCTAAAACCTATTTATATGAGAGAGAGTCTCCTAAATGCCGATGATGGATGGATTATAACTCTCAGATGACAGAGCATTACTTTACATAAAAACATAGTCTTGCTCAGAGTGGTAGTGTGATTAATCTCAAAGTGCTTGCCAAGGACCTATTGAAAACATCATTGAGGGAAGGAGAGAGGGAAGGAAGGACAAGTGTGTGTGTGTGTGTGTGTGTGTGTGTGTGTGTGTGTGTGTGTGTGTGTGTTTTGAGGGCACGTATGTGGAGGCGAAAGCAAATTCTGACTTCCCTGACCCTGGCGCAACACAAGCTGAATTTCAAACGTGGCGTTCGTCAGCAGTCCAGGAAATACAATTAAGGGTCCAATCAATTCCCAGCCTGCAGGCCTTACGAACTTCGGGCAAACCTCTCCGTCTCTCTCTCACACACACACACACACACGATGTGACGGCAAGCCGCGGAGGTGAACAAAGTGATGCATCATCAGAACACACAGGGACAATTAGAGGTGAAATGCTGTGTGTTGTCTGGCGCTGACTGGTTGACAAAACTACGTTTAACATATAAGAAACTTCCTCTTCTTCTTCTTCTTCTTCTTCTTCTTATTTACGGCTTAGCTGCCAAAAGTCACAATGACATGAAGACTTCAAACGGAGGAGCGTTTCATTCAAAACCAGATCTATTCATTGAAACTGCAGTGGCTTTACACAGCGCGAGCCTTCAATGACACAGCCCAGAAAATGATCAAAGGACTCCAAACCTCCCTCAACAGCTGAAACTATGAGCTCAAAACCTACCCCAGCTTGAGTTTCTCTCCATTTTCAGCACCACCGTTTCTCCGGAAAAAAGCCAGAAACACTGAGCAGAAGTCCCTGAGCTCCATATGGAGGGACATCTGAATGCACACCCAGCACTCTGCTTTCAGCGCTATGAAGTGACCGAGACACTATTGCTGAAATGTGGGTCTCTCGGCTAAAATAGGCCATGCAGTCATCATATAAGCCTGAGTGCTTTTCGCTCAATGGACAGACGGCGTGGTTTGTCCCGTGGCCGGGTTACCGACTCAGCCGGACAGCAGATCTCCTGCTCTCATTTTCTGCCTGCCGTGTCTCCAGTGTGCCATTATCCGACACCGGCTCTGTGATCTGGCAGGCAAAGACTTCCCCATATGTCCCATGTTAAGCCCTCTCCAGAGGAGGAGGGCCCCTGCTGGGAGACGAGCAGGCCGGTAGTCTTGGATCAGATGGGGATCAGGGATGGACTTGCAGGGATGAAGCACGACTAAGGACAGGGATCCCCCTGTTTTGTCAGCCAATGTGTGTGTGTGTGTGTGTGCATGCAGCCGTGGCGTTCCTCCTTGGTGATTAAGAGGCTTTGGCTTCACTAAAATCAACACTTTCCGTGCAGGAAGAGCTAAGAGGGAGGCTGCATGCCAGGACACTCGCTGCACGATCAGAGATCTCTGCATGCATCTCAGATTCATAGCACACCGTCCTCAGCGACCTCTTCTCCAAATGTGACACTTCTCGTTAAAGCAGTTTTTAGATGCTTGTTTATTTTAATCAGCGCTCTCATGTCAATGACCTCCTGCGTCTTTGCATGTTTCACAGCTCGGACCGAGGGGGAGTTACTGACCCCCCCCCCCCCTTCCTGCCATGGTTGGATATTTGGGTTGCCAGCATTCCTTGGCTGCAGCATATTACCTAGCTTGTCTATATTCGGGAATTCAAAATAAAAGTCTGGCATTAGAATATTCCATTCTTCTTCCCAGACTCTTTTCTAGCAAATGACTTATGTACGCCAACCGAATGATTGCCTAGCTTAACCCAACGCTAAGCCACTCTTATCCTCTGAGATCTGTTTTGCAAAAAACGTGCAAGGAGACCCTCTTAGACGTGACCCAAATGAAGAGAACGCAAACTCCCGGGAACTAAACTAGAGTTTGGTGAAGGGGTTGGTCCAGAGCTGTAAAAGTCATGCACATCAGTCATGCACGTTACAGCAGGGTAGCATTACAAAGGTGTCCGCTCTTGTGACCGACCTTTAACCTTATCAACAAGACACACATGCCACAGAAAGAGAGATCAAGAGGCCAAAGCATTTAGTATTCCATTAAAGTCATATTTCATTCCAATATCTGTTGACCGACTGCTGTGAAAAAGATGTTTGCTTCCGCCTTCATCCCTCCAGCCGTTCCACTACATTTGGAAGGATTTACCCACATGTTGACCTCTGGCCAGAGGAAGCAGTTAGCAATGAGGGAGCCATCGGTCCTTAAGAGCATCTCGCTGAAGCCTCGGCTTGTATCTCAATGGTTTTCAGGCATGTGTGTCCCACATGTGAGACAGAGACAAGAGACTGAGGAAGACATCCCAGTGGGAAACCTTAGTCACAACGACAGCATGGATTACTTACACCGGGAGCCGGGAAGCTGGAGTGGGGGCGGATGATGAAACCTATGTCAAGTTGTACGTTGTCTCATGATTGGTTACAATCTTTGAAGTTATTTTCAAGACATCACAGAGGCATGGGGGCGAGCTGACCCTTTAAAAAAGATTGTTACAGGTATTTTCTATGAAACTTCCTTTTTGTTGCTTCTATGATGCACAGAGCACAATAGAAGCCGCTGTCTATATGTGTCAACCAAAGCAGTTGCCCGACTCCAAATCTATACCACGACCATGAGGCCAGTTTGAATTACATGCCGTTTGGCTTTAGGCTACAATCTGCGAGCACCAGAAGCCAGAGAGAACAGGCGAGCCATCATGATGCGAGGACGGATGCCCTACTTCCACAAAAGCTTGTAATCTGACCTCTTCCAGCTCGCCTATGAACATCATAACCAGCATGTTTAATCCAGGGCGGAAGTTAGCCGAGTGGAGTGTGTGTGTGTGAGTGTTTGTGATTGTCTGACATAGTTACAAGCAAGTAATAGGTCGCACTTTGACCCACAAAGCCAGCGTGGTGCTGAGTAATGGAACAGACTTTGTTCCTTTTTCTTTGGTACCAAAGCTCTCTTGTGGGCTGGTCGTTTAGTGCAAGCAAGAGAGAACAACCCAAATTAAGTTCAATCAGACGTAATTCCCTGCTCACATTTGGAAGTTAAAGAGAGGCTGAAATGGACCAATACATCCTTTAAATATGAGGTGCTCCAAAAATAGTCCAGGCACCTATTATCTATTTAGCAGCCCTCGGCCCCATTGGGCAGGAGTAAGGAAGTAACTTCAAAAGGCTGACCCCCCCCTCATTCCTGTTAATGACCCCAGATGTGTCGTCCTGAACAGGGCCCCGATTCATCCGGCTAAATCCTGCAGCCGCCAAAAGCATGCAGGGGGGCCATTTCCAATGCACCAAATTAAAAGACTTGGCCCGGCCGGGCGTGGCTGGATGTTGAGATGATTAGAAGGGAAGGCATTGATCTGCAAACGGAGCGCAATCACTCAGCTCTCTCTCGGAGCATATTTTGCCGGTCCAGCTGTGCAGTCCAGAGTAGTGCGGTGCTAATGAGAGTAGCACATGGATGCATACAGCAAACACACACACACACAGCTCTGAAACATTACTCTGCGGAGCGTGGCGGGATCTCAACCCGAGCGTGACTGCCCAAACAACGCGTACAGACTTTGAAAAGCGCTGCAGTTCTTGCCCGTTTACATCATCGGCCTCCGACATACACACACGTTGCATCCACACATGTTCTCACACGCTGAGTAACGTGCAGAAAGAATACGCTGCCGAGCCATAAATCTGCAGGCACCAGTCATCGTCTGCTGTTGTTGTTAGTCTAGCCGTAAGTCTCCCATATCCTGCCACGGAGAGGGCCCTTCAAGACGGCAATGATTCAGACTCAAGTGGACCGGGTCGGCTGTAAACGCCTTGGTTTTGCTGATGAGCTCACATGTGTTCTGGGTGACAATGACTGTGATCCGACCGCCGACCACAATGAAGTCAGGAGGAATTTATTTCAAAAACTATCTTAAGCAAACTGGTTTAACTCGCAAGCCTTACAGAGAACACAAAACCGAAGATGAATCAGAGAACAAGCAGGCAGCACAGACCTCAAGATATCGAACCCGAGCTTCCGTGTTTGGTGTGTGAGCAGACTTGTGAGCGGCAGCCAACAAAAGAGGCAGCCAGAGGACTGTCTTCAATAAAGTCTTAAGAGGATAAGTATGGTAAGCAAAACGAAGCGCAGGGTGAAACCAAACAGCTTGCCTCTAAAAGTTGTCCCGAGTTCTGTTTACAGACAAAATGAAATCGCTGTTCTGCTCATTACCTGGAAACTGCCTCCCTCATCTTCAGGCCACGCAGGGCCCCCAGTGGACCCCATGTTCCTGTCTGCTCACCGGCCATCCTGTCTGAGAGTAGTCACACAGGAAGGGGATGTGCTGGATAGACGTCCAAATGCCCTCGATGGATTATATTTCTACATGCATTTCATTTTCTCTTCCCGTTTGTTAAACGACCGAATGGTAAGAGCTGCTCTCGGTCGCGCCCCCATCGTGTCTCACCTCTGTTCCTCTCCGTCCTGCCCTGGCTCCTAAATGTCTTTCCCATATGGAGTAGTGGGACGTCCAGGGTGGGCTGAGGAGGCTGCTGGGTTGTGGGCTGGAGTCTCCCACTAATCCATTGGGAGTTTAATGACGGCAGACCATGCTAGTGGTGGTGAAGCCCTGGGGGGGTTGACCCAAGTCAGGAGGGGCTGGGCATGTGACCCACACCAGGCTAAAAGCCCAACCGGTTGGGGGAGGGCGTGTGGACATAAGCATGTGTGTGTACACCTACGTCTGGAGCTAAATGGCCAGTCACTTGAGGAATGCAGCCTTTCTGATCTCAGCCGTGAAAACACAAGCAAATTGAGCTCTTAAGCGGATGAAAGTAGAAAAAGAAAAGCCAGTTGTTCCCGTTTTTGCCGATCCCTGCCTTACATTCAACCCCTGCCCAAAAAAGAAGAGTGTAAGTGTTACAGGGACGTACTGAAACACACACGAACAAAGGCTGCAAGAAGCTGAGATTCCCCGGAGGTCGTCTGGCTTCAAGAGTGACTGTCTGATCTTTTCCTTGTTGTTGTGGATATGCCCGTTTGTTCGCGTGTGTGATGCCAAGTGCAACTCCAAGCAGCTCATTACCTTTTCTCTCATATCATCACAGAACACCTCTGTCTCCCGACGCAAGCTGAAAAAAAAATGCATTCAGTAGAATCTGACTGGACCCTATTTTTGGCAATGCTTGAGAAATCCATTTAACGCACTCATTTGCATAATGTTTGATAGCTTTGCTCAAACACTTGGCTGGCTTTCATCATTCAAATTGGTACGCCTGTAACGAGCCTGATTTCATTTCCATCCTCATGATTCAAAGCACAACCTCAATTAATTAGCAACACGCAAATCAATTGTTGCCTGAGGTCAAACAGATTCCAGTCTATTTCAAAGATTGGATGTCCACTTAACATCATTTGTGGGCGTTACCTCAAAAGACACTTTGATTAAGTGAGGTTTCTATTCCCGTAATGTGCAACAAATACAGGCCTAAATCAATCACGAGACATGGATGAAGGCCTCTGAGCACGAGCAGTGGAGACACGGATGCTGTCACATGGTTGACAGTGAGTGTGCTCGCATGTGAAGCGGTTCATGTGTGTGGGATGTATATCCATAAGCCAATAACTGGAAACAGCAGACGCAAGAGGGGCAAAGGTTCATGGGAAGATCGAGTTATCTTCATGTTTTCTGGCTTGTAAGTCTCTAATTAAAGTGACCTCACTGATGTCCCATCTGCCACCACGGCAAAGAGCCACAGGATTTTTGGCTGCCGTGTAAGCGTGTTAATCCACTGCAGGGCCAGGTACGCGTAAACACACACACACACACACACACACACACGCTGGCGGCATGTGCAGACGCTTGCTTGGTACACTCGTTCATTCACATTCAGATGAGCACTCAGCGACGCTTAAACAAAAGATTAAGACTTGTACAGTGAGACTGAAATCCTGTTAGCGCGGAGCTGGACGGAGATATCTTTGTAACTTGTGGAAGGGAAGCAGCTGAACTTTGCGGTCCCCCAGGAGCCACAAAAACACTGACGACGCGGCGCGCGGAAATTACAGCAATTCAGCACGATGACAATGAGCAACGCGACTGGAATGACAACGGCTGAGTGAGGCGGCGAGGTCGGGTGAACGTCCCCTCTTCCATAATCGCTTTTTGAGGACATAATGGAATCTTTGTCTATAATGCAGAGCCACAGTCTCGCCTGTAGCCGCCCGGCATCCAATGAGAACAATCCATCTGGACGACCCTTGCCATGGCAACAAATTCATCTGTATCCATGGGGACCTGTGCAGGACCCAATCAGGGATAAGCTTTTATACTTTATACATTTCCCACCGAATAGAACTGCAGTGCATTCTCTTGGTGCAAGACATGGACTCTGCTGCTCTCCTAATTTACCACTACAGTACATCCGCCCCCTTTAAAGGGTCGTACCCGAGGAGGGAATCTACTCTAGATACTACAATCCTGCACAGTAAAGAAACTTGAAGACGTGGACAGGTGCTTGAAAACACAAAAGTTTACACCGGATATTTACCTCCGACTGAACAGGAAGTCATGATATAGCAACTGGAAATTGTAACCTGTAAACTATCATTTCAAAGGTCACGTCCTGAGTGGACCTCTACTGACATACCAAACAAAGAGAAGTTGGGAGAAACACCCTAAAAACCTGCAGCTGAAGCCATGTGATAACAGCTGTACACTGTAAAAGGATGTTAGGACATAAGTGAGAAACACCACCGAGTTGAATTCAGAGGCTTCAAAGGAATATTTTAAATGTGTGATTCATCTTTGGAATGGCTCTAAAGTGTTTGATTCTTCCCCTGGCGGTGACTCTGCTCTCATCCGCACTACGGCACTGGGACCATTACAGGATTTTCTCCACCAACTTAATGAGAAGATAAGCAGTCCGTGTGAAATCCTCTGGACTCTTTTGTTTTTTTAAAGCACTGAATGCCTATCGCCTAATGAAAGCATCAACGCGGCTCCAGCTCTTGATTGGCCGGCCCTCTCCGTCACACCTCAGCAGCTCATGCATGAGAGGTGACTGAAGTTGCGACGGGAGCATTGTTTGAGCACTGCACGCTTTAGGAGTTCTCCCTTTTTGAAGCGAACGCAATGCATCAAGCCATCGTTTGCTGACGACAAGGGGAAGTGACTTAGAGAAATATCACTGACGTACTCAGACGAGATAGAAAGAACAAAGAAAAGAAGAAATGTTTTTGCGTGGTCCAAATGTTTATTAGATCCATATTTGTGGTGCATTTGGACTATTTCCTCGCTGAAGGTAGAGAGATGACAGGACATGTGGGGAGAGAGCGATGGGGAGGGCTGTGATGTAGCTTTTATCTCGCTTCTAGCTTGTGATATTCATTATCATGACTCATTCCATGGCCTGAAAGCAATGGTTGATTCTAATTGTCTGGAAAGGTGTTTTAAAATGCTTGTACATGTATAGTACTTGAGTAGATCGACCTACACAGGGGCACAGAGGGCTGGATCCTATCCCAGCATATAATGGATGAGATGATCACGTCTGCTACGTCCATTGAGTTTGATTAATAGTTAAAATAGAATAGACAAATGCGCTCGCTGCTTTCAGGCTCTTTTACCTGGAGAATTGCTGCTGCAGTGAAACCATCTGCGCCTGTCCCAGCTCCGACTCCTCCGTCACTTCCCGGAGACGTTTCTCGCTCTCCAGTCGCAGGCGTCGCTCTTCCTCTAGCTCGTGGATCAGCTTTTCTCGCTGTGGATACACACAAAAAAAAAAAGATCCGTCAGTGGTGTGTGGCCTAACGGCTCAAAAGAACATCCCGAAGTCACACGTTTATGGTGCTGGAGCGAAAGCCCCTGAATCCCTGGAAGCTGCAGGGATGTCATTGTTGCTGCTGACCCTTCTTGGAGAAGGGAAGTGAAAACAGAATGTTTCAACATCATGATCATCAAGAAAAACATCCAACACATCCAACACAGGTCATCCGCTTCTTCAGGCGTGAGAAAATGAAAGAATAAGGACATGATGACATTTAAGCAGCCCGACCGGCATTACTTCCACAGTTTGTTGTTACTTTGAAATGTTCTTAATGAGCCTTCCCTTCCCTCTGTTGCTACGACAGAAAGTTAAATGTCAAACAACAGCTTGGTGTTGCACACTTCAATCTTCCTCTGCGCTCTCACTTCTCCTTTCATTGCTGTGCTTCCACCTCAACTATTACAACTATTACCGTGACTATAACTACGGACAGCAGCCGTCTCTCCTACACACAAACGGTTTATTCTTACAATGTTGTTGCTGGATGAGTAAATATGACCTCACTTTAATTAAACCTTTAATGGATTTTGAATCTAGAGCTCGTTAGCGAGAGGCAGCTCATAGAGCTGAAGATTTAATGATTTCATTTGTGATTTCATTCCTTTCTATACTTCTTCAGCTCATGTAAGTGCTCTTAAGTGGTGTGGATGTTTTCTCTGGAGCCTGGTTTGGTGCGAGTTAACCCCATTCTCCTCAGGAGGATCTTCCAACGTCTGTGGCGTGCCAGGTCTCCACAGATCACCACATCGTCTGCATTTTCACCAGAGACCGTTCCGAAATAGAAGTGCTCTTTTCAGTTTTTAATTGGACGCTTCTCCGTCTGATGGCCTCAGCCACCTGCTACCAAACGAGAGAAACGTCCTCGCCTCGAACCCAACTTCAAAGGCTGTGGCTCTGTCGGGGAAGATTTGGCATTGGGAGTTTTTCAGCGACACAATTGCGGAGGAACTTTGAGCGCTGAGGCTGAGGATTTTAGCTGACATTCAGTTATTCTCACAGTCGCTACACAGAGCATCTCCTGCTGCTGAATATTGCAACGCAATGGGTTTAAGTGCTGAACGATCTGTCACCAGCTTGTCAGGTAGATCAGCTGAAAATATAAGATTGTAAAATAACTGGAAATTAGTTCTATAGAATAATACATGCATAAGAGAATAATATACGCGTAAGAGTAACGGGATTGCTCGGGGAAAAAATGAAAAAGTTGATTATTTTGCAAAATAAGATGCAGTTAATGCTGAATCAGAGATTTTGGATTTGAGGTGCACTAACGAAGAGCAGACATTTGTTACTATACTGTCATCCTCCGGCTATACATGTAGGAGCCGGACAGCCGTTGGGAAAAGATAATCACAATCTGACTTGAAAGGTGAAATCAGTGACTGCTCAGACAGTCTGTCCGGTGGGTAAACAAAGTCTGTGATGACTTTTCAGTCGGTTATACAGAATTAAAATGTTTTTTTTTTTACCTCAGAGCTCATCTTTAGGTCCGTGGTAAGCAGCAACAGAGCTGTGTGATTATTCTACGGCTGCAGATGCTGAAGTGCTTTTTCACACAAAAGCATTCTGGGGACATCTAGTGGCGTGAAAGGACGAGGGACACCGACTGGAATATAGACAGAACATCCTCCTGATGTTGGTCTTTTTGCTCAGTGTATCATTACAATGTGCTGCCATGATTTTAAACTACACCATCAAATTAAACTGCAAAGAAAAACACCAAAACGACTGGAAAGCCTTTAAATCACCGAACATTTCAGAACATTTTACTGTGACCTACTGCCTGGAATGCAACCAATAAACAATCATATTTCATTACAATACATTGCTCCTTGGCAGCAATTCTGTCACAAAAGCAGATTGCATTTGGGTGAATCGGTCCAGGAGAGAATATTAAACCCAAGTCACCATTAAAACCAGCTCTGGTCCTCACTGGGCTATAAATCCGTGGCTACTATGTGAAGCGGCTCTTTACACAACAGGGAGGCTCTCCCTGTCAGGAGTAATGGCCGCTGTAAATCCAGACGTACAGAGGCATAAAGTAGTCCGTCCCCCTGCCAAGAGCTGGACCTATATATCTGGACCAAAACCAACCACTTTCTGGCTCTTCTTCACCGTCTCTCTTCATGGAAAAATGGGCCAAGAGATGAAAAAAGGCAGCTCGTAAAGGCAGACAGCATTATGTAAGCATATTAATAATATATATTTCCACGCAGAGATTTCTTCCTCAACCCAGAAGGGTGGAAATATGTTTTTAATGATACAAACGTGCATTAAAAGCTGTTAATTACAAGAGAAACCTCCAGCATCCAGTGGTCTAGCTGGTTCTCCTCTCAATGCAAACAAGCACAAAGAGTTTCTCTCTGCGGCTTCGCACATATTATTGTGTACAGTATTGTTCAGCGAGTTGGCATAGATTCCCACAAAAGCACGGTAGCTTTGTTCCTGATTCTTAAGCCCACATGAACTAACGCCCCGGCATGAAGCACCGACCACTATGCCGGCTGACAGAGCCTAACGGCTATAACAAGACAGGATTTATGGTCTACGTTGGCGTAAAAAGCCCTCTATTGCTTTTGTTCAATATATAATCTCGGCAATTTAACAAGACCTACGGCCATTAAATCAAACATTACCATATCTTTATGTGGCCAGAAAGCCCGAGCAATACATTACAATTCTTCTTGGTTGAAATGTTTATTGTCTACACCAACTTCATGACTTCTCCTTCGTGCGGTAAAGAACATGCTAATTGAAAGCATATTCTTTCATAAGCCGTTCAAATACAACAGGCCTTTAGCGAGGCCCTGGGACGATATCTCAAAGTCAACACTGAGATGTGGTGAAAACACGCTCTGCAACTGTCTGTGAGAACGTTTACTTTAGTTAAGCCAGAGACCGAGGAGAATCCTCTGTCCGGGCCTCGGCTGGAGGAGATGCACTGCCCTGTTTCTCCTGTGGAGGGCAACATGTTACTGGAGTAGAACTGGCAGCTGCAGCGCTAACAAAGCAGCTCTAACAAACAACACAATGGTTGGAGAAAAGAAAAAAAGCAATATCAAATGGAATAGGCTAAGAAATCCATAAAAATGTCCCGGGCAGGGTTTTACACCGCTCCACTGAGCCATATATCTGAAACAAGCCCAGGTTGGGCGTTTCAGGATTATATTTGTATTATATATTAAATATCTGTCACAAGCGAGGCTGCTTTCATTTCCTGGTTGATGACAAAAATGTACCCATCTAGATATGACTTTGAATTTATCACCACCATGTAAAGCGACTGAATGGACTGCAGGAAGCTATTGATTTCAATCCACCAGATGTATTGAAATAAAAGAGAAACCGTGTTCCATTGTGACATCCACTTGGTTATATTGCTTCCTGTCTCTTACTTCTATATCGACATACGTCTACGGTTGTATTAGCTGCAGTGGAGCCCAGAATAAGCCTGGCCTCTGTAATTGGACAGCATTAGATGGTAATGGTATTCATCCGAGCTGAGTTACTAGAAGACTCAAACCCCCCCGATACCCTCCAAGATCCACAGAAGACTCTAAATTAATTAGAGGCCTCTGCCTCTCCCTGTTGTGCCTGCAATGCCGTCTCCCATAAAAGAGGAGCTGCAGTCATCAGGTTAAGTGCATGTGTACAGTATGCGTGGCCATCACTGTGGCTCTGATTCTGAGTCTGTTGTCCTTCTGCAACTGTATAGTGTCCATGCAGGGTTTGGGGTACAGTTCAATAATCTCTTCATTACACAGGAACCCCCTGCTGTTGGAGCTCTTTGCCTAATCAAAGGGCCGGGAGCGGATCTCTGGCTCGCTGCTAAAGCCAACATCAGGGACACAATACACCGCGCAGGTTCTTTATTCATAAATAAAACATGCCACGCGGCTGTTTGTTTGCATGTGGGGGTGTGTGTGTGTGTGTGTGTGTGTGTGTGTGTGTGTGTGTGTGTGTGTGTGTGTGTATCCTCGTCAGCAATTCAAATGAAAGTGTAACATGAGGAGGATTTGGCCACATGGCACACATATGTGATACCAGGTCAGATACGCTGAAGACAAACTTGAGGAGATAAAAAAGTGCCTTTAAATGAAATGCCACTCAAAGTATTCCAGGTTATGATATTAGCTATGGTCTGCTGGAACGTTTGCTTCCTGAGATGACTTGTTATAGAAACAAAACAGTGTTTTATTCACTAGAAATCCGTGTCCCCCAGGGTTCCATCAATTCAATTATCATGGAGCGCCACTACATTAGAGTGTACCTCTTCTCTCTCAGACAGCCGCAGGCACTATAGCAAATACAACACACACCCCAGGAATATGCTAAATCATATGTGAGGCCCATTTATCATTGCCAAGGGAGCTCCCCCACCCAACCCACGCACTCAGAGTCATTCAGTCACACGCTCTGGAGAGTGGGTGAAAGGGACGGTGTGGAGATGCGATTTGGGCCTGGCTGTCAGCGCTCGTCACCCGGTGAATGTGCCGAGCGCTCGGGGGCGGGGGGGACAGTGGCCGTCGCCACTGTCCGTGGCTGATAAGGCCAATCTGCAGAGACAGCACCTGAGTTCCCCCCTCACCTCCACGCTGTCACACACCCTCCAAACAGCTGTCAGAAACACTATGAAGGTCCCTCAGTGCTGGATCTCCATGAGGACCGGAGTCTTTTAAAGCTGGGAGCCCCTCCAAACCTCCTTTATCTGCTGGAAGCACACGACAAAAGATCTTCAAGGTGCTTTTTATGGTAGTTTAAACACTAATAAATCATTGTCCAACGGACCATGATATGGTCTAATTATCACTTACTAATTACACCATGGTTATGCCAAGTGACAGCCCTACCTCTTACAGTACCTGCCAAACTATTGTTGTCCCAGTGTGGCTTCCCTGCCTGTTCCACGAGGAGAGCTTTGGCTCAGTTTGCACAGGAACATCTGTTGTCTCCGAGTTATCTGCTGTACAGCGATCCAGACCGGTTCTTGTAAAGACTTGACCCAGTTGAGGAGAAGATGCAGTGAAGATGCCATGCTGTTAATTAATGGCTTATTAAAGAGGACATTCAGTCTTTAAACAAGTGCATTTTCCTTGATGCGATGTTACAAACTATGAATCTTGCAGACTGCAGCACATAAGAAATCTGCTTTCAGCGGATCGCCATCTCGGCTCCAGGGCCTATTTTAGCATACTGTGCCACCCGCTCCCACTTTATATTCATAAACGCAGCAGCTCCATTCTTATCTTTACTTCTACATGAAACACTCTGGAGAAATCAGATTTTTAAATAAGCAAGTTACACAATTAAGAAAGGTTCAAGCCAAAAACCTTTCCCTTCATCGTTCTCATGCTTCACTCAGCCTTGAGCAAATCAAACACCGTAATCAGCCCAAACGTCCCGGGAAATAACTGCGTGTGTGTGAGGCTCGTATCTGTTTAAGCTCAGATATCAGTGAGCGTCCGCAAAACCCAAAGAAAAATAAAGTCTCTCGAAGCGAGATTCTCTCGTTGTTTAGACAGCCGTTTCCAGCGCTCGTAATCCAGCAGTTGTCAATGCAGAGCCCCCCCCCCCCCCCCCTCAGCGGTGCAGTCACTGCGGCCTTTACAAGCCTGCATGTGCACTTCTGTTTTCTCCCCGACAGGAAACCCGGCATCCTGCTCCTGACGGACTTGGATTGCACTTCAGAGTGGCATCAAACAAGAGTGGGAGACAGAGAGTAGCCCTGCCCTGCACCACGCCTCTGGGTTGGGGTGTGAGGGATTCCAGAGAAAACCTACAGCAGCGATGAGGCTGTGAACGAGCGGTCTCACTCCAGACAGACAGGGCAGGCTTGTTGGAAAGAAACCGAGGCCCTCACAGAATAAACCGTGACCTGTGCTCCATCAAACGCCTAACGGGAAGTCCACTGTTTCTCTTGTACGAGTCTTACAGACGGCGTCCAAGCCCTCATATAAAGTTCAAGGAACAAACGGCGGTCTGAGAGACAGATCTGGCACTTGTTAGACCACATCACCCCGAACTAATAACACATGCATCTTGTGTGGCCATGTTTGTGGTGAAATACTCTGCAGATTCACACCTTATGAACTTAAACACGGATTGCTATTCAAATGGGGATTCTCCCAAATGATAAACAACGAGAGTGTTGTACTTTTCCACTCCTTTGCACTAAAAACATACGCTCCTCAGTAAACTGTCTTGTTAATGCAGTTTCCTTTACACTCACGTCTGTATAACTGTGCAAGCAAGACCTGAGGTTTACAACTGTAGCAGTGTGTGCAAGCGCCTCGCGCAACCATAAAGATCTTTTGCAACACAAAGCACCAGTAATGGCTCGGTGGAACATGCCCCCGCGGAGCTCCTCAGCAGAAGCAGCAATGGGTGGCTCCGTCGCTTTCGGTGTCTCTGATCGCGTTACACAGAAGACACTAATGGATGTCGAGAGGAAAGAGCAAGGCAGGGAACAGAGGCTGTTAAAGAGGGGCATCAGATGCCGAGGAGGGGTAGCGCCACTTCAAAAGTCTGTGGCTGTTTTAATCCGCCTCTCTCTAGGTTAGCCCCTTGGCAGGCCCAGATGGGGGTTGGGGAAGCGAGTGGGCATAGAAGTGGGCGTCAGGGTGTGGGGGTCTGCGGGGCACAGGCTGTGGCTGGTGATCAGTTCCCACTGCACACCGCCAGCACTTTGACAATTATCTCCTTGATGCAGCAGTCTCTTTTTCATTTCTATTGAAGAACCGTGCCCGAGCGCCGAAGCCTCCCAGGAATGCCAGAGAGAGAGTGCAAGAGGGACTCCGACGGGGATAATCCCAATTTCAAATGGAGCTTTGTGATATCCCCCTCCTCCCTTTCTTCCTCCATCCACCCCCCCTCACCCTCCTCCTGTCTGGCACAGATAACTCATCCCTCTCTCTCTCTCAGTCCACACACGCCTCTAAAGTAATAATTAGCATGTCAGCCACTACTCGCGTGAGTCTGAGCGCTGGGCCTTCACAGAGGCTCACAGCATACGCAAGTGTTGACACAGTGAGGTGTGGACACAAACTGAATTATATTATGTACACTCAGGTACCAAAGAGAAGAAAAACGTGAAGCACAAGTGCTACGAGTTGAAGGTGAACAGATGTTTTGGGCTTGTGGTCCATCATCTTTTCCTTGGTCTGGATGAGGTGAACCACACAGGTGTGAAAAGTGACCTGAACTGATCAGTTTAGTCAGGTTTATTCCTACAATCCATCATTCTGGATACAACTCCCAAATGACCCTGACGGTCACGCATTCCATTCATCTGCAGTATATCTACCAACTGTGGAAATCAATACGGCACCTTCTTGTTTCCCATACTCGTACATTACAGTGATGACAGTAGTGGAAGAGTCACCAGACGGTCAGGGAGGCGGGGGAAGGAGGACCATCACTTGACTTCTTTTCCCTACATGACTCCGTTGTATTCAATGTTTACATTGATGAACTGATGAAAAACTAAAGTCAATTTTCCACATGAAGAAACATTTGCAGAGTAGATTTGCTCCTGCATCACCTCATAACATATCTCTGTGTCAAAACTAAGCTCAAGCCTCCATGACGGCAGGAATCTACCGCGCTGAAGAGCCCTCGAGCAATCTTGAGTATCTGACCTCCTGACCGTGGGGAGAGGCGAGCAGAGAAAACAAGCGCTCCTCCTCAGGGAACAATAGCGAATCACACGAAACAGTGTTGGAGTCTCGCAGCGCACCAGCCCTTGTGTGCTGCTGCTTCAGGCCTGCTGCCATAAAGAGAGTCGGAGGCGTCACTGGGGTGCAGTCTGACAGCTGGGCCTGCGGTTGGAGCTGCTGCTCGGAGGCTGCAATCAGCTGAGCTCCACACCATGTGGTTCACTTTCTGACCTCCCTACTGTACAGTATGCACACCTTCAGAGACAAAGAAAGATAGGCACTTCTTGTACACACACACACACACACATGCATCGGTAGATCTCCACTTCCTGAATTCTTTCCCGTTTACAAGAACTGAAACCACAGTATCAGCAATTTCCAGTAAAGCTTAGCAAAATGCAGTTTTGACCATTTAAGCCCCAGCTGAGGCTTTAGAACGTAACACAACCTGACCATGCATCGGAGTACCTGTTCTTCCTGCAGAATGCCTGGAATTGATCCGACCTACTGTTTAGTGTTGAACCAAATGGCTGAAAAAGAACTGCTGATGCCCTTATTTCTGCAGGATAGTCCTCTTCAAGATCAAGAGAGGAAGTGTTGAGACACCAAAGATTGACTTTGGCCGAAGTGACGGCTCGGCACAGCTTGACCGTGTGTGTGAAGTGAGCGCACTGTGGCTTTTTTGGCATTGTGCAGATTATGGAGGAGAGTTCCACTGTGCTTTACCATTGCTCCTTCGCTCTTGCTCCGTGCGACTTCCCTCTGCAGGCGAGCCACGGCCAGCTTTTCCCTAAAGGAGACGAAGGAAGAGAGAAAATAAGAGTGAGTCAACGGGTGATCGTTGTTTGGTGGGTGACACAGGCAGGGCTGACACAAATACCTTTGCATTTCAGTGGCACATGTATTTTTGAGTTTTCTGTTTCTGTTCATTCTAGTCGAGGGGAAAACGAGCCTTGTCTTTGTCTGTCTTCTGCTTAACAGGAGAATCCTCACAAGCCTGCCAGAAAATCAGCAGACACACACTCACACACACACACACACACACACACACACGGAGGAGACGGGGTCGTCCACTTACCACGCAAAACAGAGAGCTTGCAGTTCTGTCTGGACAAAAATAGCTCAGAGGAAACAAAAAGCAGGGCATCCTCGCGCCAGAACTTACACACACACTCATAACAGACTCTCACACGCGCACACACTCATAACAGACTCTCACACACACGTGAACCAGGCAAAACAAAGAAATAGACTGTGCACGTCCAATCCGTTTCCCACGTGAGAGCATTCCAGACTTTAATGGGATAAATCTTGGCACACTAGCACGGATAATAAAGAGCCCCGTCTCATGGCCCCTCCTGAGGTATCACAACTGAAAACACAAGTGAGACACTGCTCCAGGACAAACAGCATCTGACAGTCAGAGATGAGGCTGTTTGTTGAAAGCTCGTCATTCTGCCTGAGAGGACAGCAGATGTGTTGCGGAGGAAAACGTCGGCGCGAATCTTTACAATCAGCTGCTTAAAGACCAGAACATCTAAAGTCAAACGCTGCATTAGCATTCATAAAGATGTAAATATGGTGCTCTAAATGTCAACACATTGTTTTGACACAAGGGGCACATGATGTCCGCCGATTATCCCCCTTACATACATGGCATTATGCATGAATGAATGAATGCATTCAGTAGCCAATATTTAAGAAAAGATGAGACATGCTTTGTTGCCGCTCACATACTGCTTCCAAAAAACAAATATGAGGTACAAATATTCCAACAAAAAAAATACAAAAATCGACCACAAGAAAGAATAAAAGTGATTAAAGCATGTAGAAATGATTAAACAGAAAAGTTACAGGAAAACTAGGATGGAAGTTTACACGTTTGTTGTCAAAGTATTGTTCCAGACTTTCTGTGCTCACAAGAATACATCACACACACAAAGCCGCCTAATATGGGACCACGGGACCAATAAAGGAGTGTGTACAGCAGACAGCCACAAGTAATCACAATCACCTGCACATTTTTCACATTTCTTGACTGGACCAGACTCTCGTCAACCCATCCCCCAAAATACCTCATGACTAACATCTCCTCCACGCCTTTGACAAGACATCATTGTTCCTGAGCGGCTTACCTGTCTCAGAAAAACCCCCGGTGATTAAGAGGCAGCTGGGGATGTTTGGTTGACGGATGAATCCACCGTCTGGACTGAAGAGAGCGTTCCGAGCTACAACTAACCGCCGGTGGAAGCCATTCCCACCGCCACCCGAATGGGACCAGACTGAATTAGGCAAAGCCGAGCCTGGCACGCCAAATGTGAAACAACCGGCGCAGCGGTGACAAATCCAAGAGGAAGTCAAGCAAGGCTGCAAGGCATGGGGTGTGTGTGTGTGTGTGTGTGTGTGTGTGTGTGTGTGTGTGTGTGTGTGTGTGTGTGTGTGTGTGTGTGTGTGTGTGTGTGTGTGTGTGTGTGCCTACATTTGGGCTCGTGTGAGAAGTTTGTGTGTTTGTGCATTCATAAATGTGGGTGTGGGAACATACATTCATTAAAGTCAAGGTGTTGTTCAAGTGTTTGTGACCACTCGTAAATATGCCAGTGTGTGTGAAAGTGTATGACGGCATGCTCCACACCTGAGACTGACTAATACACTCATGTTCCAGTTACACAATGTGTCTCTACCTATTACGACACACTGCATGTTTCAAACCATTACACTACCTGCAAGAAAAATGGGTAATAGTGGAGGGGGGGGGGGGGGGGGGGGGGTCTGGATCGTCTCACTGCAGATATTGTTTTGCTTAGCAGGACCCGCCTGGCATTCCTCCAGTCTGTGTTATGGCTGAGCGTCAGCCCTGTAAGGGGTTAAGTTTCAGGCCACTTATGTACAGGCATGTTCCAGGAGCAACGGAGCCCGGAGACAACCATCGCCAAATATAGAGCAATTTCACATTGTGTTAAATATAATTATAGTAACTGGCACAAGTGGTAGTCAAAACAGTCTTCTCGTATAAGATGCTCACCAGAGACATTTGCCTCCAGTTGGCGCTGATGTGGAATAATGTGATATTTGAAGATATAAAGTCATCTGTATTAGATGTTTAGAGCGATATATTCTGCTTTGAGTTGTAAATTTGCATCGAGATGTTTCACCAATAAATTGTGTGTCAAGATGCAAAGACCGGCGTTATAATGGCGTCTGGAAAAAAAGGTGGAAAAATCCTAATTAACGGGATAGTTCTGGTGTTTTGAATGGGGCTCATTCAGTACTGATCCAAAGTCAGTGGATCACCTGCAGGAGATGGATTTGAAGGAACAGACGGGAGCAAAGTAATGTACTGTGTAATGTCGACGTAAAGAACAGTTTTTCCACATCACATCAACTTTATTTGGACGTAAATCCCGTACATCCGAGCATGCGATGAAAGCATAAGCTGACAGTTGACCGTGTATACATTCCTCCTCCTCTGTTTTTCTTCTTCTCTGAGCCCCAACTTAAAGCTTGGCCGAGTGAATTCCAACAGCCAATCATGAGCAGTGTCGACGTGGACCTCCAGCAGTTCTCAGTGAACTGGAATCACCTGACAGCACCAGAGGCCTTACCCCCGCCGAGCCTCAGTGGAGCAAGCCAAACCAGCTGACAGGCCGCGATCTCGAACACCCCCCCCCCCCCCTCTGTTCCACACACGCACATCGTCTCTGGTGTTACTGTTTCTGTGCATCAAACGGTAATGCAGCAAAAGGAAAGAGGATGTCACATTCCTACATTACACCTGGAAATTAAGGTAAAAACTTACTGATTGGACCTTAAAACAAGGCTACTTCCTTCAAAACGGACACTTTAAAGATCCAAGTTAAGGTTTCGCACAATGTTAATCATGAACACACAGCAGCTTCCTACCCCTGCTTGCATACAAATACAAGTTTTCTTCTCATACTTCTAGTTGACACCATCTGCTGTCCACCCGCACATCAAAAATCGTTTCCCTTCTTTACAAATGCAAATCCAGCAGCATCAAAAGCTCTCCATCCCTTCCTTTGAGATAAGACCGACAGCACGGAGTGATCATGACACCGGCCGCGTTGCATTGGCAGCAGCTCAACCCCGTTTCCTCCACACATTCTCCTCGCTCAGACACTGTGCAAACCCCATCACGCGCCGGTTGTTTGCTTCAGAGCGTTATGGCGACGTCGGCGGCATGCAAAGACACGATCCGTCAGGGCTGAGGGAGGATCAATCACAACGAGAGCATTCGCCAACCTGAGCCGACATGTTGGACCCATGCGCTTTGAACTGCATTGTGGGAGGCAGACGTTTAGCTGCGTTTCCATCACTGTTATCACGGCTCCTGCATACAGGTGGTTTAATCCATTGTACATTGTTTGCCGTTAAGCACATAATGAAAGAGAAAAAAGAGCCGTCTCTTGGTTTCCTATTTCCCTGCAGTACTGTACACCATCTCATTATCAAGTGTAGTTAATCTCTCTTCTGTGCATGTTAACAGATGAAACACCACGTAATCCTCCAGCCTGTTCCCTGCAGCAGTTACTCATACCGACATAAATACAAGCATCAGGATGTATAAAAGATACAAACCATCTTTCCAATATTGTCATCGAGGCTTACAGCGAACTAAACATTTCAATCGTTCTGAACCACAAATGTACACAGAGTGGTCGGCAGGGATGCATAAATGTTTGGATGAGAGCAGAGCTGCCATGCATTTATGTATTAGTGTCTGCACTCCTGCTGGGTTAAGAGCCCTGACACGCACGCAATCCCCGTGGCCCACATAGGGCATCCTGTTCAGAGGGACTCCGGCTACATTTTGGCTCCAACTCCGGAGCGGTCATTCCCATCCTTAATCCGCCTACTGCTGCGTTATGTAACCTTCTGCACCCATCCAATATTTCACCCCAGTGTGGGACAATGAGCTTACCGAGGCGTTTGGTAAGTTATAACATCCAGCCCAGCCCGGCAGGAAAACAGAGTTACAGCTGCCAGGAGGTTGAGATGGGATGAAAAATGGCTTTGTCAACCTGACGCTCTCAACATGTCAGAGTTTATAGTTTTAGATCAAAAACTGAGCCAATTTATCAGGTTTTGGCGCTACATGGATTAGTCCTTCATTTCATTCTTTTGTTCGAATCTGGAAGTTGTGACAGCTCAGGATTGTGCACAAGTTCATTTTTAAGCATACATCATGTCCAACCTCATCATCTTGTATGAGTCGCTGTTTAAATATCACGCAACATCGTCAAATTGTTGTTTCTTTAACATTTGAATGATCCTTTCTGCAGTCAAACCCCAAACACAGAGACGGCATCAAAACCAGCCCGCAGTGTAAACACTGCTTCAAGCGTCTGAGGGGTGGGGCTCGCACATCTGTGACCGTTCAATCGGTCCCGATGCATTAGGAAGGTCCAATCAATCACCAACAAGATGCCGAACGGCGGCCTGACCTGCGCCTGTTATCACCGCCTCACCCACAGCTGGTTCCTGACCTCCCGCCTCCGGCCACGGACCTCCGTCTGCACTGGAGGGCAGCGGAAAAACAGGAGCCACATGTCAGCTCCCCACACACCAAACCCGCCCAGCCAGCCAGCCAGCCAGCCAGGCACAATGAGCTTTACCTCGCCACGGCAGACCATCAATTATTGACGAGGTGAAATGTGATGAGGTTCTGCTGTGAGCAGAGAAACAAAGAACACATGCCTTTCCCTGCTGCCAAGTGGCCTTGAAATGTCTTTACTTCATGAAAAGGGACTTTTCTTATCAACATGCCTTGTTCTGTGCTCAGAAGAAAATTCTTCACATTCTGTACATTGTTTTTCTAGTATGTCGGATCGCAATTACATGCATATTGAACTATGAAAAATTAAAAGGATGATGACAAATATAGTCCCATTACAAGAGTGCTGAAGAAAAAGGCTGTTTTGGACACCAGAATGTCTCGTGACAACGTGGGTTATCTAAACACCAAGACATACCGTGAGACGTATTCATGCTTCCTGCTAATGTATGGAGTCGTGTGTTGGCCTTTGTTTGGACAAGTGTGCGCCGCACTGAGTAATGCAGTCAAACGAGTTGAGATGATTGCGATTAGCAGGATTTATCCAAAGTCAACAACAAGTTGAATGCTCTGGGTTGTTTATCCTTTCCCTCCGTGATAACATCAGTGCTTTAGGAGAGTCTTAATTACACTGCTGCACCATTACTGTATTTCTTCTGACAAGAGGGACTTGAATGATTTCAGAGCAGATGATTGATGGATGCAATAATAAGATTGCGTGAAAATGATTTGTAAACAGCGCAGGGGAGTTATCTGCAAAATCAGAGAGAGGGCAATGGTTTAAATGCATCATTTTGAAGGCCAAAACCAAACTCGTGCACGGGATCTGCAAACTTTTGAAGCACCAAAAATCAGACATGAGGAATCCTCCGAGACTCCTGAACTCTGAGGAATGCACTCGCCAAGGATTACCCCTGCCCTGACTGTCTGTCTGTCTGCCCAAATGTTTTCTCATTCTGCGAGCACGACCTGACCTCAATTGTTTCCGAGCCACAGACGCATTCCCGTCCAGACGAAAGGAAACATTGCGGACGAGCAGATGTGCTTTAAAAATGGCCGCCGCAGCCGCCCGCCCGTCTGTCTGTCTGTCGGGAGGGTTTACTCACCAGCGCTGCTCGTGAAGAACGAAGACAGAGCTAGACGCCAACACACAAGAGGCACTCATGAACACATGCATGAACACACATGTACAAACACACCGGCAAAGATATGCGGAGACATGCACACACACACAACTTTGAATCTTTTATGTCCAAATCATAAAAGAGAGATGACTCCAAACTGAGAGGATGCACTGTTGCTGGACCTGAACGACCACAGATATGTTGATGTAGTTTCACTCACAAAGAGAAAAAAACCTTCAGACACACCTTGTTCTGAAATCCAGCTGATCAAAAGGCATTCCCAGCCACACGCTCAGATTCCAACAGGTAATAATCCTGTGCGTGTGTTTAAGTTGTTCCAGTGATGGTTGTCTCGATTGAATCACACACTCTGACACATAATTGAGTTTAAGTAAAGCTTCTTTCAATCCGGTAACTACAATTACCTCATGATTTCGGAGTTAACCTGTGTTTTGTGAGGTGCACTCAGACACAAAGACTGTTTTTCTGATTCGGGAATTCGGCCAAGATCCATTTAAACGTCTCAGCAGATCTGAAGGATCAGAAGGATGATAAGGACGGGGTTTTCAAATGAACCGCTTTTAACGACATGGCGTCTGCACCAAGATTGTCGGATTGTCCGTTTTGTAAAGATACGAATATTATCTGACACAGCCTCCCCAATTCGGTCGTCGGACAGGTGTGGAAGGATCGGTTAGAGACACTTTAGAGTAAAATCTGTAGATTGCAAAGAACACTTCTCAAATCTAACCAACATGCTGTGCCACACTGAGCGCTAACTAAGCCAATTGGTTGACCCAAATTGCTGTCAGGCGGTCGGTTGGACACAGAAGACTGGAACTGAACGTGTTAACATTATGCCCAAAGGTGCAAACAATGTTCTTGCTATTGAGAAGCTCAATATGAGGTAGTTTAATCAAATCAAACGCTAATTCAGACGCCTTGACATGCTCAGTGGTAAAAAGGCACACCTACACTTTCAGCAGGTCACACGTTTCATCCATTGTGTTTTACGCCCTGGCTGGTCTGAAGTAATTAGGGAACAGGGACTCATATTTACTACTGTACCATAATGCTGGAAGGTTCTGCTGACTCATGGAGACTGTGCAAAGGCGATGGCGTGTTTTACACCGGCTGTCAACGCATCGTTTTTAGAGAGGCGGGCAAACAGTAGCCCTTTACAGAGGCAAACAAATGGCCGCTTCACACACACACAATAGAAACAAAAGGTACGGTAAATAGGAGCACTCGAACCCACGGGTCGGCCATCTCTACTGCTACACAACCCCGAGTGCAAGGCAGCTGTTGCAGAAGCCATACGCTTATTTTGCGCTGCAGACAGAAGTCATGCGTTTAAATTAGTTTGTTGCATCACTAGATTTTGTATTTGCCTTTCATTCCCTCAACAGACTGCTGAACTACCACACATTTCTACTTCCTGATCGGTGAAAATTGAGATAAATGGAAGATGTGTTCCCCTCTATGTGCTTTCAGTTACAGGAATATTGCCATATGCCCGTTCTGGCACTCTGGTAATAAAGTAATTTAAGGCTGCTGCTCTCATTGTTATTCACTCTAAGCAAATACGAGTTTGACCAAGTGGCTGAAAGAACTTCAATACAACAAGAGAGGTGTTTGGACAAGCGTTTTACTGCAGGTGAGCTTCTCCAGCAGCCTCCATCCATTTCCTCTCCAGCTGCGCCAACACCTCCAGCCTCTGGATGAGGGCCTGCATTTTTCTCCCACTATTATCTGTTGATTTACAGCCAAAATAGTGGGGAGCTGAAGTTTGTTGACATTCCCCGCCCGGCGCAACCTCAAGTAGGACACTGACCCCCGTCCCTGCCTCGTAAACGACTTGATCCGTTGAAAGCATCGCCGTGACAAGAGAAGAAATATGAAACGGGAGGGAATGCTCACAAAGTAATTTTGACTGCTTTGATCTACAAACTTGTGAGATGCATGTGTCTATGAAAGTATGTCAGCAGGAAGGCTGTGTATAAGGAACATCATATTATCTTGTAAACTGTTGGCATGCAGCACTGCGGCCTAGAAAACTAATCCAATTTATTATTTTCCGAGAAATGAAACACTTGGTTTTTTTAAGATATGAATATGCAAGATATAAACAAAAGCTTTTATACAGGGAAAACAGAATTAAATGTCTGCTGTCATCCAAATTAATTTAATTTAATTTAATTCAGTTCTGAACAGAAAACAGGCACTTTTAAAGCAGTAACTGCAAAAACAGCCAGTCTTCGCACCTTGGTGAACTCGCATGGAGCGAGTTCACCCATTTAGAAACCACAGAAACGCTCCGTCTCTAATGACATCACTTAAGAGTCAGCAAGGGTGTCTGGATAAAGCTTTGTCTCCCGGCAAAACAGCCAGTGCATGCAATAAGCCATTGATAGCTAGCAAATAAAAGCCTTTTATTGGTTATAAATTGTGTCGGACCATTAAACTTTATGTTTGTCCTGAGTGACATTACACAGAGAAAAGACATCCGATAGTCACATTTTTCTGCATTTCCTCCTTGTTACCATTCAGTGAAACGCAAAGCGTGAACTTTCAGCTTATATGCAATGTGTTCTGGCTCTTTGAATCAAAACCGTGCAACCTGGAAAAATGTGAAAATCCTTTATTGAGCTTTTTAGTTTGCTGTATTTGCAAAAACAGGTCCATACTAGCCTCGCAGAGCTCTGCAGGACTCTTTTTAAAGTTCCCACGTGCTGTTCGTGGGGGAAGATAAATGTAGAGCAGGCTAAGGGAGGAATGCATTCAAAGCACCCTTAATTGAGCTGGATGGCCTGCAGTCACAGAGGCAGAGCGTCTCAACAAGGCTCGGGCTGGCGAGATCCCGAGATGTGCCTCACACGTACACATCATTAAACCGGCTGCCTTGGCTGACGGCTCCACGGTACCAATGAGCACTGCAGAGACAGTGGGCATTACATGGGAAAGTTGTCTGGACGGAGCTCCCCCCCCCCTCCCTTCAAAATGAAAGTCCCCTGGCTGTCAATGAAGGGGAAGTGCTCCCATGCTGAGGCCCACTGGGCCGGCCATTGAACAGGGGAACATTCCGCAGTAATTCAGGTTGACCTGGACCCAATATGCCAGCTGAGGGTCACCGAATACAGAGCGCCACATACAGGGAGGAGACCAAAGGAGAGGAGGAAAAGCTGGAGCGATCGGATGTAGAGGAGTGAGAGGCAAAGTGACGGACAAGACTTTTAAGGGGGTGGAAGGAAATACAAAAGCACACGTCTCAGTATGACCTTAATTAAGTTGACTGGGCTGGTGTTTAGGGTGATGATTATCACTTTGGTAATGCTAACTGGCATCCACAATATCCCAGTGCACACTTCTTGTGGAAATTGATGAACTTGCTTGCGTATCACACAGGTTACAATGACATGTAGGCCTCAAAGGTACAGCGAATGTGCTTGACTCGTGACATATCTGCTTGAATGTAGGACGCGTGATGTAGCAATGGTTGAATGAGAACATGGCAGCAGGGGGGGAAATAATAATGTGAAGAAATGGGGTTGCACTGCAGCGTTGTCGGGATGGAGAGAATTACAGTTTTAATTCTATAAAATCAAATCCCTTCACTTGGCAATCCTCTTACGCAGTAATCCCCAGGTAGGTTTCAGAGGCCAGCGGGCTCAAACTGCCCAGAGCAGAGACACATCTGCCCTGAGCAGCGACACATCTGCCCTGGTGGCGGGATGATATCACCGGCTGGTCCTCCGATCACAATAAAGGCTTTAAATGGACACTGTCGAAACAGAAACTGGACCAAATGGCTAAACTGTAGCCTTTGGGAAGTACAGTAATGATGATTGCTACTGAATGTACAATCCCAAAACACGAAAATATAAAAAATAACTGAGTCAGCACTACTGAGGACTGGACAGTAGATTACAGGTTTAAACTTGCATTCAAATAGTGGATGATGGGACGCATTACATTTTCCCTCATCTCAGAGATTTCACTGACCAAAACTTCATACTTCATAAGGAGTTTACGAGTCACATGCTTGTTGTTGATACTTGGTGTGTAAGGTCATAATTTGGGAGACTTACAATGGCAAGATTGTGAGTTTGACTTCCAGTTTCCCACTATAAAACACTTCTTGTTAAAAGGTCCGCCGAATAGAAACATTCGCTATCAGGCAGTGTCACGTGTGTGAAGTACGAAACACTTCTCAGTGTCTTTGCCCTCTCAAAGTAGTGCTATGATGTTGGATGTTATGAGCCTGTGATCAATGCAAATGAACATCCCGCTGTTCTGATCTCATAAAAAGGAACTTCAGAAGTAAATCAGACTTTATGCGTATGATGTTGTATCGTATAACCAGATTCTTGACCTACTTATTTGTCTACATCCATTGGCGTCTCCCATTATAAAGCATCCACTACATGGCGGATGCTATTTTCTGCTCTTGTGTTGGGAAGCACCAGTTCCAAAGGCCAAAAAAAAACTCAAGAAAAGAGACAGGGCTTGGCATTTCTCTCTGGCACTTTGACAACACCAAGAGAGTGATGATTCCTCCCATACTCTCCCATGCTCTCATTTTCATGTTCCCTTGCAGTTCTGTTTTTAGAGATAACAAACCCAGCTAAAAATATCCAGCCAGTGTCCTGCAGCCTTGCTGCGTTGGTTGCCAGCATCCTAGCCTCTTTTTGTGTCCCGTAAATATGGCTGACTATGAGGAAAGACCCCTGACCCGCTGTGACGTTGACATATGGACACTCTTACTGCAGCACTTCACGCCACATTAATAAGGAGCTGCAGAGAAGCTGATCATAACAGAGCGGCCCCATAATCCATATTCCCCACCACTTAGCTGTATCCACACCCAGTTCAACACCAGTCATTCTAGTGTGGGATTAGCTGGCCGGGTAGAAAATCTTAATCTGCCTGAGAGAGAGAGTGAGGAAAGAAAAGGAGCAGTGGGAAGAAAAAACATGCATTCCAGCACATTCAAATCCCCTGCAATGCCCGATTGTTTTACCTCTGCTGAAACGACGGGCATCCGTTTCCTTCCGTTATCAATCAGAATCAAGGAGCTTCACGCAGCCCCATCCATATACTGTTGCCACTAGCAACAGGACACGCGATCCCCCCCCCCCCCCGCAACTGGCTAATCGGGCTTAGAGCAAATCAGAGATAATCCCCTGCACATGTGTACAATGCTGCTATATGAAATATGTCCCTCCTCTGGGGATTATTCAGAAAATTGCTGCTCGGGACAAAGTAAAGACGACTGAAGGAGGTGCAGCCGTGGGCAAAATAAATATCTCAAAGGTGCGAGGAAAAGCTGAGTGTGCATTTATTCGTCTGACAAAAGACAAAGTATGGCACGCATGAAAGGACACCCAGGATCCCCGAACAGGAACAAGCACTCATCAAGACAGTCAAATCTTGCAGTTGCAGAAGAAATAATGCAGGTCTGTCATGTCATGTGTGCCGACGAGCGTCCGCTTCTTACCCTGGAGGAGATGCAGCATCCTGGTGCATTCAGAGGACACACATAATCCACCAGCACGCTCTCCTCCTGCTCCGCAGCTGCTACCCACTGATCCCGCAGATGATAAAGTTTACGTCCACAATGCAGCACTGCCAGCCGCTACACTGCTCCCTGCCTGCCTCTCGACTTGACTGAAACTGCCTCTCCTCCCCGTCTCTCTCTCCTCTTTTCTATGTTCCCTCAAGCTGTCAAAAACCTTGCTTCCCTTTCCTCCTAGTCCTCGCTGTGTCCGTCCTCTACCCTCCCTGTCTCTCTCAATCTGGCGACATGCATTGACTCTCCTCTCCTCGTCCTGCTGGCTGCATGCACCCTCCCTCTGCGCTATGCTTTCTCTCACTAACACACCCGCTCAGAGGCTCCTCTTCACTCACAGAGCGCTGTGTGCCTCCCCCCCCCGCCCACCCCGCCTCTGGCTTTATCTCTCTTCAGAATATCTCTCTCCTCAGTCCGTCTCTGCTTCGCTCGCTTTCTCTCGCACTCTGTCGCTGAGTCTGTCTCCGGCTCTCTCTGGCTGCGTCCCTCCTCCTCGGGCTTGCAGGACGTTTAACATGTGTTCAGGGAGACGGCTGCTCCGCTGCCTCTCTGAAGGTGGCTCCTTCCTCAGGGGAGGGGAAGCGAGGTTTTGGTGGGGGTATATATGGAGGAGGAGGAGTTTTTTGGGGGTGACAACAGTGTTGAGGGGGTTTAACTCCAACAAGGGGACGTGAAGAGGCTAGAGGGAAGCCGGCTTGTGATGTTGTACGAACTGCCCTTTTAGAACAGAGGCAGGCAAGGTGACAAAAAGCCCAGAAGAGGAGATCAGAAGTGCAAAAAGAAAGAACAAGAGTTTTTCCACAATATGTAGGTGTGATGAGTTGTCCAGCTTGAAGGCAAAAAGCCTGCCATCATAGAGAGAGACAAGATGTGTGATGTATGAAGTCTTTATGAAAGCTCCTGCACCACCTGGACAACACTGCATGAAGTCACTACTCGATGGCGTATCAGAAAGATAATAGAAATGACATTGTTGACGTCAGAAACATGAGGATTTAAGATGACACTCACTTTGTTGGCGGAATACTGAGGCCCCGATTTAAAAACTGATCCTTCTGGCTCACTTTCGGCTCTTCATTCTTACAAAGCCAACGTTTTAAAACCCAAAGTCTTTCTCCAGTGGATGAATCAGACAAAAACTGGCTTCACTTTTTAATGTAGACAAGGGGCACAGAGCTTTTAGAAAACAACGCAGAGAAAGAACGACACTGACAAAGGACGACCGAGCAAGAGATGAAGATCAAGAGAGTGAAGGACAGAATCTGAAAGCCAGAGAAAAAAGGAATGTAAAGCTGAGGGAGAAGTGCTTGGGTCTGCCTGGCCCGAGTGACGGAGCAGGCTCCAGCCCATCTGCCGCAATCACAATCAGTCTCAGCTGAATGGCTGTGACAAACTGCAGCCTGGAACCTACAGCCTCAACCAGGCAGGACGCCGGCAAGGACCGAGGGAGATGAGAAGGGGGGATGAAGAGGCAGAATAGGAGGGGGGGCTCTCTCTATTGTCTGCTCCCCAATAGGACCAGTGCGAGAGGGGGCGGGCACCGGAGGGGTGAAAGGGGGAATTAAAAGGGTCCTGGTGACAGCAGCGCTCAGTTAAAGAGGGGAAAGAAAGGACAGTGCTGACTTAAAGCCGGGGCCATCGCTGCCACTTCGCCCCGCATTCACTGTCACTAATGTCCTAAATGAACAATGACACTAACCATGTGAGAAATTTGTTTCCTGGAGACGCGAGGAGAGGGGGGCTTCAAGCTGAGGGAAGGTGGAGCATAAACATGCAGGGATGAGTTCCCACTCCTGGGCTTTGGAGGTAGATTATTTCACGCTGGGAAATCTGGCTTCACCCAACGGAGATCACAAAAAATTGACACGTCCTGTCAAGTTCCCGCCATCAGATGCCTCGTGAAGCCGGCTGCCACGTTCCCATTTGTCATCGTAAAACTCAGGGAAGATTCATGAAGCCGGATTACTGCGCTTGTGACCGAAATGTCACGCAGAGGCGTAATTGTGTTCATCATAAGCGCAGCTGTCTCGCAGGGACATCTGAACATAGAGCGACGGGTGATTTGATTCTGAGAGCAGGTGGTCACCAATTAGACACTATTGTGTCCGGTTGGGTAAAAAAGACAAATGGACGGCTGAGTCAGCATTAACGCATACATATGCGACGTAATCAAGAAATATTGAGGGCAGTGTTCCATTCTAATTTGATCAAGAGCGAGCGATGGCTCTCGCCTGCAGGCCGACAGACAGACAGTCAAACCTTCCTCTCTCTTCTCATCAGCAAACAACCAGAGTTCGTTTTCTCCCTTTTGAACTTCGTCATTAGAGTCTTGGTGTGTGTGTTTGTATAGTGCTACAAGTGTGTCTGTGGGAACGTGTGTGCACACAGTGTGTGTGTGTTTGTGCACGAGTTTACGAGCATAATGTAATGTTTACAATAAATGTGCACGAGTGTGTGTTCATACAGTATGTGCACATAAAGGTTCTCACAACCATAATTATGTCCGTTTATAACACTGTATACGAGTCTGTATTTGTAATATTCGTGCGCCTATGAGTGCGTGCATGTGTGTGTCGGCCCTGTGTGCTGAGTGATCTGCTGAGCTCATTAAGGCGCTGCTTATTGCTCTGCCAGGGGTGTCAGTGACAGATTCCACTGTTTGGAAACACTCGGCCGCCCACACAGCCAGCCTGGCTCCACCACGGTCACACACACGTGCACACACATGCACACACACACACACGGGATAGGTTAGCATTCCTCAGGGAGGAAGGGGGGGGGGGGGGGCAGGACGGTGCTGGGACAGTGGCTGGAGCGACGGCGGGTCGATATGGATTCGTAATGGGATGCAGGGTGGTCTGAGGGAAAGCGATGCTCGTAGTTGTGAGCGTGTGGTCGTGCACACGCGAGCGCACACTGGAAACGTGCGAGCGTGAGCACCTTTGACCTGTGGTGACGAGTGGCCTCGGTTAAAGGGACGCTAGTGCTCGTGGCAGTATGTGTGCAGTGGTGGAAGAAGTATTTTGATTCTTTACTGAAGTGAAAGTAGCAATTCAGAAATGTCAAATTACAACTATGGATCCTGTTGCTTTATGTAAATTGTATTTTGGGAGCTTATTTGTGGAAAGCTTTATCACATTTATGTATTTTAATATTGTCAAGTCTTTTAAAGAACAACCTGGCAAACATCAACAGAATCAGTGAGAAAAAGACTCTATGTATTCTATGTATTTCTATGTATTTCATCAGAGTGATATATTTGGTCTAAAGCCTAAAACCACTTATTCTGGCCCTTTCAGAGTGTTAAATTATTGATACACTGACATGTAGGCATCACATTGGTAGTGTAGCTCCAAATGGAGCTAAAGTAATTTGCTTTAAGCTGAGGGTAGTTTAATCTCTTGCAATTAATCATATTTTACGAGCTTATCATATATTTTGTGTCAGATAAATGTAGTGGGGCGAAAATGATAATATTTCATACATTCCCTCATGGTTGAATGTACAAACATCCTATCCAGGGCTCCAGCCGTCCGCCACACTCTCCTCAAAGACATTTATCCTCTGCAGCTTGATCTCAGATGAGCGACCAGGGGTGACCAGCGGGGGGGGGGGGGGGGGGGGGGGGGGTTATTACTCGCCCGGTCTAGGTGTGTGTTCCCAGACGGACATTAATCTCACAGGAGGAGAAGAGGGAAAACGATGTTCCCTTCCAGTCTCTCCAGCATGCTGAAGACGATCAGCTCGTACGCTGTGTTTCAGCTGAGACAAGCGTCTGAGGATAGCCATTAAATGTCTGATACAACCGAGGCAAAGTAAGGGGTGCAAAATCATTTGGAAACACATCAGAGGTACTGGTTACAATCCATCCAGGAGATACTTAGCTGTCAACATGGCTAGACTCTTTTTTTTTTTTTTTTCTTTCTGTACAGAGGAAATGCCAAGCTGTAGACAGGCAGTGTGTTTGTTTACCCAACACAGGCCCACTCCAGACCTACACAGCTCAAAACGCCCAGACAGATGCAAATCACATGACGGGTCACGCTGCAAGAGTCCCTCCAGAGACGGAGCGTGTGTGTGTCATTTAACTTCTGTGTGGCAACATGAAGAGTGTCATACCATGAATGCGGTAATGCACCTCTGTCATGTTTCATTAGGCAGGGGGGTGGGGGTGGACCGGGGATGGTGGTCCAGCGATACATCACTTTCCTACTTGTGAGGAAAAAGTCATCAAGACTGGAACGAGCAGGATTAACGTTCCTGGAGTTAATCTTCAATTAATCTTCAGGAAAATACTTTCCTTGTGTGATTATGGTAAAGAAATGGGGCTATTACAGCATGACTAATGTCAGTGGTATCCTGTACCTCACACTAGGGCTACTGTTAGTTAGTCAAATTAACACCACATTTTTACAATCACAAACGCCTGTTGTTTCCCGTCACAAGGAGGTCTTTGCTTTATTGTTTTTCCATTAGCATTTACTTATTTCACTGCTCACATAATCACTATTTAGTGCCATAAAGCACCCAAGCAGAGTGAGTACACAATGAAAAACACAGTAGATATATGCAGACATTTGGGTCGGATAGACTTGAATCGGCAATGGTGGTTGATTAACAATGAAGACAACAACTCAACCAATGACGACAACCATGGAGGTAGCTGCTGGAGGTAAATAGTGTGGATGCAACCACTGTGACTTCCACCAGCCAAAACCACACGGGATCTACCAACAACCCAAACCACACGGGATCTACCAACAACCCAAACCACACGGGATCTACCAACAACCCAAACCACACGGGATCTACCAACAACCCAAACCACACAGGATCTACCGCTCGTCTTATCTCTACGCGAGGATGTTTTCCAAATCTCTCTGCAGCACACATGAGTCAAAATAACTTCACGCTTTCATGAGCACAAAAGGAGCCATAGCACATTCTCACAACAACGATGCAGATAAAAGAATCTTTTCACTGCACAAAGGAGAGAGAAACTCAACAGAGGTTAATAGACATGAATGTTGTGCGAACCCTCGTTCAGCTGACGATGCCAGAGTGGAAATCAGATAAAAAAATGTTATATTCTAAAACAATGCAGAATTAAACAGCTTTTCCTACAGAACAAGACATTCAAATTAGTGCCTAAGAACTCAGTTAACAACAGTGGTAATTAGCTATTATGCAAGGCTGAAACAGCCTCAGCTCTTAAACACAGCTAATTGCTTCTAGGAATGCAGATAATACCCCATTCAATCCATATGCCAAGAATGCGTGTCACAAGTCCTATAAAACAGAGCGTATGCATGTTGTGAAACCACTAACAAAATGTGATGATTACAACACTATATCTGCAGGGAACGGTTAGATCCATTATGCTAAGTAGGATTCTTTTTTCCAAAATAAGGGTAGTAGACAGCTGCTTAGCTGGGGGCGGGGGGGGGGGGGGGGGCAGGAATAGCATATCACTGGAAGACTTAGTGTGCATGGGAATGCAGCTATGAAATGGCCTCGAGGAGCATCAGTAAAAGGCGTCATTAACCCATTCGATTAACCTTTTCCTCTCATAAGCTCCATAAAACTGATGCGTGTATTTTGACCGAGCCTGGCCGAGCGCATGAATCAGGGCTGGAGCGCTCGGCGTTTACGGGACTCGGGAGACGAGTGCATCCAAAGCCAGACAGACTTAGTGAATCTTCGCCGAGATAAAGTGGCAAGCGTTGACTTGTGACACATGGCGGCAGCAGTGTCACCTCCTCGACTAATTGCTTCAGGGAGTTCATCGTCATGTTAACTCCTCACTGACGGTGAAAATCAACAAGGTGCTACTCCATGCTAACAAGCAAGCTGGATGGTAGATGTTACTGCATTGCTTATTTTAGAAAAATGCAAAGAAAATCTTGAGGAAAACCACCCACTGATTTTCTCCGTTTCCAAATTCCACCAGTGCCTGAATGTTTCCGATGAAGGTTTCACGGATTGGTTTATTTACCCACTGAAGGCTCCTTTGAGATGTTTCAGAGTCTGGACTCCCGGGCCGTAAAGTGACCTCTAATGGATGGATTAGGCTAAGTCATTCACTTCAGAGGGCACACAAATATACTTTGAGAGTGTATTAGATCTCTTTGGAGCTTAGCATGATCAAATTATTGCATTAGACCGGTCAACTTATCCAATTAAAGTTGTAAAATGCATGGCTCTCGCCCAAGCGAGACGGCAGACCCTTGGGGCGTTGGCGGGTTTGCGGGAGGTTATCCTCCTCATCGACGGGGCAGCCCTCGCCACATACTTCAGCTGGGGATTACAGCCTTTCATCTTGCTCAGGCTGCCGGCAGCACACAGGCGTCTTTGAGGCCAGATATGCCTTGTAGTAACATCAGCAAGGTCCAGATTTGTGAAGCTGTTTCCCAGCTCCGTGCGCCTCTGGTCTTTTTCTCCCATGAGTATGCGCACACATTTTTCCTGCCGTCCTCTTAGGAGTGCAAGGACATTTTCTTCCATCAGTCCCCCAACTGACACATTTAGGGGAACACTCAAAGTGCTCTTAGAGACTTAAACCTCAGCTGAAACAATTGGTGCCATTTGCATTAGTTGCTCTGTGATCTTAAAAGCTTAAACAATTAGGACATGTTGGAATAAGATGATCCAAATGACTCAAAGGGAGCTGTACTGTACTGATGGACAGACATTCAAAATAAACTTTAAAAAAACAACAGTCAGGTTTCGATAGTTGCTTTCAAATTCACAATCCAAAATTTAATGTTCAGCAGTTACAGGAAAAAAATGATCAAGTTTAAATTCAACCAACTCGCAAATTCACTTACACAAAGGAAGTCCCATTAGCCATAATCCCTCAGATAAGCGCTCATCTGATCTGACCTCCACTCTCTGCAGTCCTCGAAGCACCGCTGCTCTATGAACATGACAAATAGCTTATTGATCAGCAGATGTCGTCCTAATGTCCTTTCGGCTTGGGGCTGCAGCTGCAGCCGCCTGCTTCACGCAACCTGTCCCAAGCCCCTTGGTTCTCCAGCTGAGTTCCCTGCCTCCCCCTCCACCTCCCACTCGCTCCACGCGGGGCCCCCTGCCTGCCGGCCACCCTCCTCATCCCTCCAAGGTGTGGAAGGGGTCACAGACAAACGCCATCTGCTCCGGCAGGCAGAAAACGGCAGGTGAGGCCAGCTTCGGGCCATGTGACCCGATACTGGCCACACTCAACCCACTGAAAACAAGGTCAGGAGAAGATCCAGGGAAACACCAGCTCAGCAGAGTTACAAATCAAGAGTGGGATAATATGTGGACGCAGAGATAGAGCGGGAAAAATAAATCGAATCTCCATTGTTTTAATCCACAGGGAAGATTACAGTCACGGTGCCTTGACACAGCAGCTTGTCAGAAAGAGGTCATGCAAACTAACTCCCCACCCGTCATGCTCTTTAACGCTGCAGAACATTCATATGTCCCTCGTACACATGTCTGTCACTCAGCAGAAGTCTGTAATAAACTAATATCCATAAATTTACAACTGTGTGTCGCCAGCGTTTCAGAGCCACCACCAACGATACTGTAAACCTTTAAAAAGACATTTCATCATACTTAATGATTGCAAGCAAATGCTGAATAAGTGGAAACCCCGGGTCAGCGTCCTACTGTACGCGGCATCCAACGTTGCCAAATTAGGATTTGCTCCATCTGATGTTGACACTGTGCCGCTGAGCCTTTGTTTCCGTCTGTCAAGGACGTGGTCGCATTGAATAGAGGGAGCAGGAAAGCCCGGCCAGCGTCCCACTGGGGTTTTGTGCTTCATCGAGCAGCGAGGCTGCGACTGAACGCGAGGGACTGTGTGTATGCGCGGGGCTTCAGGATGTCGAGGATGCAGCAGATGCTTCTGACAGACAATCACAAACAGAAAACTCTCTTCAGTTCATGTATTCATGTTTTAAAAGATCTTTCGTTTTTCAACACCGGCAACCTGTTGATTTGGAATACGCCCCAATGTTAGATACTTCATCTTTTAAGGCTCAGAATTTCTCCTTTTAATGAGAAACAACAAAGATGCATGTTCATTTGACACAACGGTAGGGATATTTGATCAATCATTAGCAACTCCAAAATATAGTCAGGTTTAAAAAGAAGTCATGACTGTCAAATCTGTGTACTTCACCAGCATGAGACTACCCCATAATATGTCACAGTGAGAGACATGAATGCAGTGGGTCACTGGGTCACGAAGAAGGGATGCAGAGAACCAGAGGAATGTAAGGGCTTCTCTTTCTCCTGTTGACGGATTGATGGGCCCCGTATTCTGAGGGGTGGAGGGCGACAGCTATAGCGTCGTGAGATGCTGCTTAATAAGGGTTTTTTTAGTCTCCGTCTATGTTTTAGCTGAACAAAAGCCTTTGTGAAGTCATTTATCACTGTCGACACTGAATTGACCGAGACTGGAAAAGAAATGTGTACAAATCCTGCCTGGTGGTATGGTGTTTCTGAAAACTCTGCCTTTCAAAGGCGTGAGGGATTTTAAAGCAGAGGCCGAGTACGTGCTGGCTTCTTTACAGCGGGTAGACGCTTGCATCTCAACAGGAGGAAGCACTGGTGCGCAGTGGTAGCTGGCATTGTCACCATATTTAGCACTTACGTGATGGACTCTGATCCGTAGTTTAAAATGATGCACTTCAAATGGCAAATCCTACTTTCAACTAAGTTTACAGCAGACAGCTTGTCCCTGGGTGACAGTAAATCCAGCTTCATCAGGTCTACGAGGAAGAGGCACATACACCTAACATCTAACATTCAAGTCAAACTTTTGGAAAACAGGAAACGATAAGCATTCAACCAAACGTCAAACATGACTACAGGGCTGATCGTGGTTAAGACAGCCACTCCAATCAACGGGAGCCACTACAAGTTCATGGCTTTGAAACCGCTTGGTCCTCCGGCCCAAACGCAGGTCAGTCGCTCCACAGACACTTTGGTCTTTCTAAGTGGCCATCAGGTCACTCCGGGTGTCACCAAAGATGACTCCCCTGTGTTATAAAGAGGGGTGGGGATGACATAGACGGGAGGGTCATTCCTTTACACATCACTTCCTTTATTAAAGAGCTGCCCTGGCCTAGTAAAGGGGATGGTCAGTGGTCATCCATCCCCCCCAGCCACCCACCCTGAGAGCCTTTTACCCCTGTGTCCAACCCCCAGCCCCTCTCTGCTCACTCAGGGGGAAAATTACTTTGAGCCGGGGGAATATATCTCCATTGAGATGGAGAGAGGGTCGTACAAAAGAGGGTGAAGTTTAAAAAATTGTCTCTTCGTTTTCTATAGGGGCAGTGCATCGCTGGAAGGGCTCGAGAGATAGGAGCACGGAGGGGACAAGGTCATTAGATTGGCATCTCCATAAGCTCTTCATTCCCATTGTCTGGGTAAATCTGCTCCGAAGGACCTCCATGAGAAATGCCCCCAGTCAACCCCACACTGGGACCAGAGTCTCCCCTTTGTCCGCCACTTTTTAGTGTGCTGGAAGCACAAAAAGCATTTCTCAAGAACAGCGTACAAAGCTTGTCTCGAGCTCAAAACCAAACAACATTGTTCTGCTGCCTGCGGTCGGGAATGGATTGCAGGCAGCTGCTGATGTCCTTCGGCAATAAAACATCTGCCCAAACATCTTAGGAACCTCTTACCTTCGGACATTTCGGCGTTCCTCGTCAAGCTGCTTGAGAAGCTCGTCAATGCACGTGTTGGCGTCCATGTATTCCTGCCAGGAAGAGACGAGAAAAGCCAAAAGTAAACAATGGAGTCAGTGTGCAAGCGCTCACACTGAATGCAGGTTAATTGGAAACACAGGCGAAGTCAACCATCATCCTAAACGTTGATGCTGTATAATCGTGTCTGGACTGTGTATTTCCTCCACTTTGTTTCCATCGATGTGTGAAGAACAGAACAGCAGTCGTTTTGAAAAGGTGCGATTAATCAGTTTAGTCTCTCTTTCTCTCGGCGTGTAACTCCAGAAGCAGCTCCGGGTAGCGGCTGGCCCAGAAGCAAGCCCAGCTGTGTAATGTCAGCTGGGAATAGCCCACACTCACAAGACGTGTGCTACTGAGTTACAGCATGGTCGAAATGAGCTAAGGCTAAGAGCAGAATGGGAAAAGCAGACGTCAGGATTTCTTGGCCATGGCCTCATGATTTGCCTTATAGTGGTCCGACTACATAAAGCAGAAGGGGGAAGTGCATCTGTAAGAAATAGGACGCACACCTCAACCATCTGGGTTTGCAGATATTTGAGGTCTACCTACAGTACATGACACAGCCAGTTGTGACGTGACGCTGTCAGATCAGTGCGATCTCAGTGTCAGACTAATGAATTAGACGTTGGCTTGACAGCTCATGACGCATGTCCTGGGTAAACGGTTATCTCACTGGGACAGATGCTCGTCATTGATTTCTAGACAGTCTGGTCATGTGCTCGCAGAGTCTAATTGAATAATGGGGATTCCCATGAAGAGGTCACAAGTCCTGGAATCTCAGTCGACCAGGAAAAGTAATATCTGTGAGCCATTTATTTCTCTGCCCTCTGTTTGGACCAGAAAGTAGCCATAATAAAACCTTCTCTCATTTCTGTTTTTTATATCGCCTATCCCTGAGCATCTGTTTTTCTGTGTTTCTGTTGTAATCTCAGGCCTCTAATTAGTCGATGGCAAAGATAAAGCCCATCCGTGAAACACAAACGGATTATTTTGAAAAATAACTTTTGAAAACACAAGAAACCAAAACACAAACACTGTGCCTCCAGCAACCTTTCGGAGGACCCCTGTTGTTATACCCTGAAAATGAAACATTAGCATGTGTGCAAATAACAGTTAGGTCTATATGGGAATGAAACTTTTGGAAACAATGCATATTTCTGGGGAATTTCTGTGGATCGGGTGGATAAAAATAACAGAGCCAGATTACCATTTAATGCAATCATGAACAGCATCACAACAAACAGTCTCTCCACAAAACACGATGCATGTTTAAAGGTCACTGTGTATCTTAAAGCCTTTATCACAGCTGAAGAACTTCTAATTATTTGCCATAGACAGATTCCGACCTCCATATGACCGACCTCTGGGTCCTGACCAGACTTAAAGTACTTCTGCTATCACTGCATGAGCTTTTCTTAACCTGTGGCCTCGAGAGAAAACTCTCATTAGGCCAGATGTTACGAAGAACAAGCTCTGGTCTAAATGCAGTAAGTGCAGTTGTTCAGTGTCCCCGCTCCTCCCAGGGTGCCGCTCTCTCCCACTGCTGCCTCTCAAGCAATTATCGCACTTAATCTCACTTCTGAGACCGCCACTCAAAGACACCCATGACCACCAGCTCGCCCCCGATGCCAGAACATGGCAGAGGCCCCGGCGTCCTACCGAGTCGCCAGTCAAGGGCACTTTGGGTGACCATTAGGCAAATAGGACCGACGCCAAAGCACGACAACAGATCGATGCGGAAAAGCGTGGTGCAACCTTTTCCAATTCCTGTCAAACTTTCTGCTGTTTAAACAAGAAAGACATCAAGTCCTAATCTCTCCATCATCATCATCATTCATTTTGACTTAACCGGTGCGATAAATCCTTGGAAGGCAACCAATTGCAGTGTTAACAGTGCCCCAAAGCCATCTGCTAGTCTCAGAGTGCCACTCACACCAAAGCTGGAAAGCCATTAGCGCTCAGCTAAGTTCCCAAAGTTACATTTACTGTTGGCTCCAACAGCAGTTAATCAACAGCAAAACCACAGCAAATCATTCTCTTGATGCTTTTCTGAAGTTGTCCTAACTTAGTGGGTGGATGAAGTTGTGAAATCTTTGTCTTCCAAATATCAGAGAGTGGTGTTCCGCAGTAACAGCAAGCCTCGTGCATGATTAAATACAGAATACAGTCAAAACCAGCACGCTTCATTCTCACTCTGCCATCACATCAAGAAAAACAGTCTGGGGTAAAACGTCCGTCTCTGAAAGTCCATTAGCAACACAATCCCGTAATGAGTTGGGCTGCCGCACAAAGGGGAACCTTCTTCGTGAGAACCCCATGTCAGGGGAAATATTTACAGGCCACATCAAACGTGAAGTAAAGCTGCCCGAGTCATGCGTTGTCATCGCGTAGACCTCTCCTAATGACAGGGCACTGAAATAATCCTGAAGGAATGCAGAGAATGCGGCGTGCTTGTCGTCATGTGCAATGGGAGGGTATTTAAAGCATGACTCGCATACGTAATGCCGCGTGTTATATCTTCAGCCAGGCATTATTCCTGACGGATTTACGGCGCGAGTGAAAGCTGCGCGGTTCCCATGAGGCCCAGGTACTCGCGTGTAGACTGAATTTACTGACTTCAGACTTTATCGGAGGTACATTTCTCAGGACCAGTGCTCTCTCGCAACTGCAGTACAGCCCAACAATTCCTTACAGTGGTTAAAACGTCCTAAGAGCAGTAAGCACTTGAGGAGTGCGTAATCACCTCCAAAGTACACTAAATCACAAAGACAATATGCTCATTTTCATGCTATTTTTATCAGGAACCTTTCATTAAAAGCTAGTATTTGACAAAATAGATATCTATATATATGCAGTTATGATGTGAGCAGGGGCTAAGCTATGGTTAACCTGGCAGGTAATGTGTTTGCTGAGGTTCCTCTATGACCACAGCTTCTCTGATGTTTATCCGCCCATGTTTACTCATGTGTGTGAGAGCGTTTGATAAGGACATACTCAGTAGCTGCAGACGGCTGAGACCCGCCCCCCCCACCCGCTCACATCTAGTCCCCTCCGACTGCTCGTGTGCCTTTATGAAATTTTTAAATACGAGCACCGTCCCCCACTGATTTGGCACCGAGGAGCAGGGATGGGGTGGAGGAAAAAGAGGACACACTTCTGTTAAAATCCACACAAACAGTCTGACTGACACATAAACCAAATGCAATCTGTTTAAGATCAATGGTCCAGATTCAGTAATAAAACATCAGATGCATTATTCATCCACATGAGGCCGACTGGCACGCTTTGCTCTTCCACACATTCTTAAAGATTAAGAGCGATGGAATCACATTCTAGACTACGTCTGGTTCTTATGTACTTCTCTTTGGAGTTGACTGGAAAAAAACAAATAAACCTTAAGCTAGATAAAACTCTGACCCACTGGTGTCGAGGTCAAGGTGTGTTCCTTGCTGTGAGGAGTTCCCTCCACCACCTTGATGTGTCAAAAGATCAGAGGCTGGCGTTCCAGATAAGACACCTTGTAGCCCCTGAAGTGAGCTCTGGGGTCAGGACCCTGCCAAAGACAAGGTCACAACCTCTTCCCCCTCCATCCTCAACCTCTCTCTGCTCGCCACGAATTTTGCACATACCGATGACATGCCAGCGTGGCCTCTGGGACTTTAAAACCAACTGCGAACCCTGAGCTGCAGGTTTGACAGAAAGCGGAGCTCCCACATGGGCTCCTGCATGTCAAAGGTTGTGCAAATAGAATGTAAGATTCCTCTCTGCATGTATTTTTATGGCACACTTGAGAATGAATTACGACAGTGACTTTTCAAGGTGCTGTGGATATATCACATCTGATACGACTGTTAGTCTTGGCCTCCTGCCAAAGATACGCCTAGGTTTGCAGCCAAATACTGCTACCATCCAATACTCCAAAGTTTATGTGCACATTGTTGGCAAAGACGTACACGTTGCAAATATAATCAGCATCAACGAAAATATATTCCCGTGTGCCAATGTAATTCAAAATGACTGATGCTATCGCGAGGTAATGAAATAATCTGCATGACTAATGGCGTCTGCCTGCAGACTTCTTGAAACCTGCCTCTGCTTGTAGCAGGTCTCTGCATATCAGCCAGCCTCGGTTAAATTCATTAGTCTTATCAGCATGTTTTGAGGCTCGTTCAGATGATCCGTCGCTCAGAGGTCTTTACTCACATCCCAAAGACCCGGTGTCATAGTATCAGGCCGGCCATCGCGCTCTCATATCCTCAGAGCCTGATAACTCCGCCGATAGCCCTGCTTTCTATCAGTGCAGAGGGCAGCTACTCAGGTTAATGTGTGTGATTTTTCAATTGGGAAAAAGACACTAACATCCGTGTGCCGTCAGCTTGATCTGTGACTTGGTGTCAGGGATTGAGGTAATCTTGGATGTTTTTGTAAAGCAGCAGGCTTGACGACTGTTTCCTGGATCACAATGATTTGATGGATTCATAAAGGAAGATGATTGGTTCATGTTCGCCTAACCGTAGCCAACAATCTTTCCCCAAGTGTTTTAGTCGCCTAACCCCAATCTTATCCTTCAGATTCCAGTCCAGGCAACACCACACATCCACTGATTAGATGACACAGATCCGACGGTGAAAAGACAGTAAAGTAAACGATGAGGAAATAAAAAGTAGTGCTGGATTCAATACATGCATTCATTCCCCTGAACCTCTGTGCATGGCCGCAATTTAACACTGGAATGGCAAACTCCACCATAAACTACAAAAACGACTACATGGAGAGGTAATTGCATGACCACGAACTTTCAACAGAGAGTGTTGGCACTGAACATCATCCATGCTTTTGCAGAATCAATGAATCTATCAAACTATTTTGAAGACTGAACACAAATAATCAAGGCCCTTCCGACCTCAAAATGAATGAACCGTCACTCAATAAATGATGCTGAAACTGAGCCGAGCACTGTACTGCTTAACTGTACCCAGAACCTCAATGACTGTCGAGCTGTGGAGACCAACAGAAGCCGCATTGAGTCGAGGACATCCGTGTAACAAATGCCTCCAGTGAGCAGGATATTCTTCATCTGCCTGCCTCGAATGGAGGAGTGTCGGGGAATATGGATTACTTGAGACACAAAAGGGAGCCTGTTCATCATCTAGGGAGAGTTTCAGCAGTTTGAGTTATCTGATGTTCTTCCTCCAGCAGCACCTACGGGCCCGGCCCAGCCCAAACGTCAACACCTCGACACCGTCAGGAATCCGAATCCCCGCAGATTATCTTTCCAAACATTGAGATACGTCCAACGCTCAAATAACCCTCCGTCTGTTTGGGCTCCTCCTTGGGTTTGACAGAGTGAGCCATTCATGCCTGTTGGGAACAGTGGCAAAGCTGTTCCCCCTGTAAATCTCACAGGGGAGAGTTGAAAAGTAGCCGAGGAACGAAATACATCGGACCTGACATTGCTATTTGATCACTTCCACAGAGCTACCTGTGTGGACGGGCGGGTGAAGGTACGCGAGTGCATGCATGTGCAGTTCTGACTCCTTAAATCAAGACAAGTAAATGTGGGTGGCAGTTGCTTATGTTTCAAAATAAATTAAAAAAAAATCTATCCCTCTCTCTGTTTCCTTTGTCTCTACAATCTCTCTTATGCCCTCAGCCTCAGTTTTAAATCTGCAAAAACACACATCAGGGAGGAGCGGTCGAGGAATGCTGCTTTTAGGAATAAAAACAAATACACACCCGCCGGTGCCGATGTTTCCAGACAGGATGGGAATCGAGGAAACAGGGAACGTACAGGGGGTAGAAGTCTGCGGTGCGCCCCTGCCCAGATTTTTACAAGCCTGGGGGTTGCTGGGTTTTATTATCATCTGGGGGCCAATATTCAGCCAGGTGTACTTGGAAAGGGAGGGTGATTGGCGATGACAGAAATGAAAAGGAAACCTGGACCTGGCAACCCAGAGGAGCACAGGGAAAATAGAGAGGCTGCTGTAAGGGAGAGAAAAAAGCCAGTGAGAAAAAACTGAGAAAAAATGATCTGAGAGAGGAGAACAACAAAGAAATGGGAGGACACCGAAAAGTGGAAAGAAGATAAATCCTCATCTGTGTTGACAGACTAGAGAGGAGAGCCAAAGGGTGTCAACAAACACAGGCCATTGACTTCCCTCCAACTGATGAGCAAAGTAGCCAAAAAGCAGTACAGTGTTCATATTTGATGGTTTAATTCAATTTACCTCAATCAACATTATCTGTAAACCTTTCGAGACGATGTCAATGATTTAATCCAAACATCAGTGAGTCACAAACCAGAGGAAAGAGACAAAGAGCAAGGGGCAATTAGACAGTGACAGGGGAAGGGGCAGATCAGAGCCGAGAGTTGATATTAAACAGATGTTGGTTGGTTCACAGGGGGAAGTTGGGCTTCTGTTTACAGGCGCCGCACCTAACCGAGCCACACTGTAGCTGACGCATTGGCGAGAGAGGGCCGATCGAGTAGTGATGACTGTGTTCCTTCACGGGAAATTAGGCACGTTACAGATTGAGTAAAAGGCCCTCAAGAGGATCCATCCAGCATTATCTGCACCGCACAGCTCACCTCTCCAGCGATTCTCGCCTCTTCTCATTACAGTTTGATGGAACGCTTTGTGTCATCATGTTGGCCAGTGCTTACGTCACACTACGCTTGAAACATAAAATCACTACCGACTCTACCAAAGCTCAGCTGTGAGGACAAGAAAGGATGAAACCCACAAACGCAACAAAGTCTGTTCAGCGACAATCTCATGACTTCCAAGCGTGCGTTATACCGAGATATGCATTTGTCAGATTCCCTGGCATTTCACGTGCATTAGCTCCAGGCCTCAGCTTCATCAGAGCTTCTCCGCTGTTTAATCCAGAGGCTGATTTATTGACGGGGGCCCGTCTGTGCGTCGAGGCTGCCGAACCAGGTGCCGGGCAGATGTCGAGGCAAAGCGTTGCATTCCTGCTCGAGAAAAGCATTAATGTCAGCTTGTGATTTTCTTTCCTCCGCGTCTTCCTGCCTCGGGATGGGGAGTGGAGATAGCGCCTGCAGGCACGCAAGCAACCATGACCGTGGAAATGGTAATGTGACAAGAGGACGCGGTTTGTTTGCGCAGCTGTCATCCCAAACCCACCTGTGCCAGTCATGCTTATCAGATCCACATTTTCTATCTGACCTGACCGCGACGGAGAGCGGCTCAAGATACAGTGCGGTGATTTATTTTTTAACATGGGGGAGGTAGAGGAATAATAAGCAGGAAGGTGAAAAGATGGGCTGTGGTGACTTTTGACCTCTCCTGCAGGACTCGGTGCAATGATTATTCCCATGGTCATAAATTATGTCAGTGCGATGCACAGGGAGAGATCGCCGTGGTTATGCTCGGTGCATCTTTCTAGGTCGACTGCGGGGGTGGCAGCAGCCTCGGGGTTAACAAAACAGGCTTGTGGCCAAAAGGCTGCCCGTTTGATTGTGAGGGCTAAAAATGTGCATGAGGGAGTGAATGAGTGATGCACACACTTCCCCAAACAGATTGGTGCCCCTGACCAACACAGTCAATGGAGATGCCCAGTAGCCTACATTACACACTGCAGCAGCCCTGATGAAGATGGTGTAAATCTAGGTAACCCCCACCCCCGAGGCACTGCTGTAAATAAGATCGTCCTTAGTGAACTTCTCCTGTTAAATAATACATTTACGTTCAACAATGCCTTCTTTTGTGCAGGTTCACTGGAGCTTCTATCTTAAATTGCCCTAAATTTGATACAAACACAGTAAACATTTGAGGATCACAGGTAGAGGACTTTATTTTTAAAAGGGTCAGTGTAAACTGATATTATCAGCCATAGCCATATAGCAAGCCTGCAAAGTAGAGATATTCATCGGTAAGCCCCTCTTTCACATTGTCATTTGACCTTTTATTGATATAAAAACATATGCATTAATGCAGCTTTAAAGTTACAGCGAAACCAAATAACATACAACCTGAACATGAAATTATGTTTCACTTTCAGCATGCAACCGCCCTGTAGAGTTTGCAACCGTTTGCGACACGTGATGCCGCCACCATTTGAACGTAAAACTCCTTTATGGCAGATGGACTACAAAGCTCAATGGAAGTTATTTTGTTCTTATATTTCAGCTCCAATGTCAGGGATCGTCTGAACCAGACTTTAGCTGCATCCATTTCATGGGTCAATGTGAACAAAGACCTCTCAGTGCAGCGCACTCCGTCAAGTGATCCGAGAGAGGACAGAGAGTCCAATAATTCAACAGCATAAAATATTTAAATCGACCATCATCGACTTTTGAAAGGCATTGTTGAAGCCTATTTCAGGGAGCTTTTTACAGTCAGAGCTCATCCACGTTGGAAAGGAATTTTAATATGAATCTGGGGCCAACCGCACTATATTTACACAGTTAATGGCACTAAATCCTTGTTATCATCTCAAGTGGAGTCTTATTTTTAGCAGCCATATTTGTTTTATTTCTTCCAGATGGGAGTTGGGGAAGAATTTGACATGAGTTTCTGTTTAAGCCTCTCAAACTGAGTGACATCAGTGGACTTGAATACTCGCTCGTCACGGGATTGAAACATATTGGATTTCTCTGTGTAGAGAACTTTTGAGGGCCCCTCGAAAAAGTATGAAACAGCGTGTCAAAGGTCTATCTGATAAATAAATTAAATTTCCATGGTTATCATAACCGAGCGCCCCAACAGGAGCCTCAATTCAGATATTTGTTTGTATAGAAATGTTGCTTTGCGGGTTTCATATCCTGAGACGTTTGAGATATTTTAGGATCAGAATGTGATAATTACGCTACTGTGGGAAAATGTCGCAGAGCAAGGACCTGCATTTCCTTTGCTTAGGCCAGCTATTTGCCCTTACAATAACAACAGTGTTCCATCATTATTATCTGTTTACTCAGCTAACCCTCTTTATCTGGGGCAGGCCCCTTTTAGCGAACGCTCTCGCATTCTCTGAACCCTCTGGAAGCCATTTCTCAACCCGGGGCCCTCCAATAGGCTGATTGAAGTGAGAAGCGGCTTCATTTTGAGGGGTCACAATAGCTCACCGTCAGATGCCCCCTACCCCTGAAAGCATGCGAGCCGTGGTGCTATCCATGTCCTGTGTGATAGTGGCATTGTGCGGGACAGGCTAGGGCCTTCTGCATTGTTCCCCTCGTAGGTCAGAAGATGGAATGACCACATTGGTCCTATTATTTATGGAGATGGACAGACGAGATATTCTCCCCTTGTAGGGACAACAGACATGCGGCGATGAAACCGTACAAATGATCAACAGATTCAAGGAATATTTCACAAATGGACGCTTTGGTATAGCTTGATATTGGTTTCATGAGGGAACAAATTGCTATTTTCTGTATCTTTGTGTTGCTGGTCAGCATCCTGATCACATTGTTGGTGCCATGGGGCCTGAAGGGGACTGACTAAGTCCGTCTGAATGGAAGCCCGATGAGAAAATAAAGAGCTTTCACCATGGCCTCCTTCCAGCATCATCTCAGTACTTTCTGCACATAAGAGGTCCATTTACAGTGAAACTTAACCTGAGAGCATTCAGATGCTTTCCATGGTCCCAGTGTACACATGCAGGAGTCCAGCCATGCAGGCAGGAGCGGAAGTGGGTCGGGGGGGGAAGGCTTAATAACGCACTAATTCAGCTGGTTCGACTTGAGTCTCATAACCCCGTCTCCTCAAAGCTCAGGCAGGAATGAGACAGAGGAAGGGCAGGAAGACAGAAAATCCAGGAAATGCCTCCAAAAGAAAGCATGTTTTTATGTGGTTGTACTGCAATATTTAACAAAGAGTAAGTATGGGCCGCTTTGTTGGGCTGTTAGCACTTCTGACCCATTTCCTGCAAATTGACGACAACCCCAAAGACATGAACATAATTAAAGAATCATAGGAATCATGTTTGCTCTGCATAATTTCCTGTGGAAACCTCCAGCTCCTCCAGCTGTTGTGCCAGATGGAGGTTGAGTTGCAGCTCGATAGCCCGCTGGCTGCCACGGGCTCCCACAATAGCCCCTCAGTGACCACCGTGACCACACACAAAGACAATCGTTGACCACTGACACGTCAGACAATCAGCCCCGAGGGTCAAACGATCCGGTGCAACGCATCCCTCATTCAATCCTGCTCACCTGAGGCTCAGTACGCCTCATAAAACCCCAATCACTCCTCTGATGTCTGGCTACTGAGAGAGGATCCCGGAAAATCATTGAGCGCCACAAGCACATCACCATAAAGTTGAGTTATGGACTCATGAAAGGCATGCAGATCATATTATCTCTTTAGAAAGTGACTGAGACTCAATAATGTGAATGGCTCCAGCCAGCCGGATGACTCACACAGACAAATGTTACTCCATGCAGATGAGATTGATTCTTCTCATGGATCTTTAGTACGAACAGCCGGCCTTTTCATCACAAAGAGCCAAGCATCCAAATTACTTCATCTCGAGAATCAATGAGTGATATTAAAGGCTGGAAATGCAAAACAAAGAAGTGTGTATTACGTCATGTAAACTAGTACAAAGTTTCCCTGTTGGCCGGATGAGGACAACGCCAAAGGACTTTTAGCAGCGAGTAATTGGATCTGCAGAAATGGCCAATCTTCCAGCCGGCAAATCTTTATAATGGTGCCCCATCAAACAGCTCCGGCATGAAGTTCTCTCTAATCGTAGTAATGGCTCCGTTCTGCACCACCTATTGATACTTGGCAGTTGAGATAATGTGTGGACAGTGTTATGACGAGCGCTCTCAAGCCCTGAGATAACACAATTGAATACGATGTGGAAATGCAAATTGCTGGCTTGATTTCTAACCTGCAGCGAGATGAGGAAACCACACTGTGTTAGCAGGCAGGGAAAAGACCAACAGTGTCACCTATGGGCCCTGACAGCACCCGACTCCTCGAACAGTGGGAGTGGCATGAAGGTCACTGCGAGGCGGTGGTGTAAGTGGAGCCGGCAGGCGGATGTGGTGAGCTGGACTCTACTCAACTCCCTCTTGCCGACTTTTTCGCCAACTGGAGACAAGGCTAGCATCAGCCGCAAATGCTTCTGACAGAGCGCATTAGCCACGTCAGAGAAGATCACGTTCCCTGCAGACAACACCTTATTATAATGCAACACACTGCAGCAGTTTGAGGCAAGGCAGATCTCCCAGCGTTTGCTGCGTCCGCTCTGTTGCTGTGTTTGCATACGAGCGAGTTCCAGCGCAGGATATTGTGGAGAAACATCGGAGGGATTGCCTCATGCTGTGAAAATAACCACTGGACGGTTTCTTTAAAACATGTCGGACAGAATTAAACCCATTTTCTCACGATGAGCAACAAAGACCAGGAGGGTCAGCGGCTACACAAACTCTACCCACCAATAGAAGACTGAATATCCAACAGAAACACAATAACTCGCATCAAGTGGGTAAAATTGCCCTCATTGCTTTCTGGGAGATGATAAGAGCTCATTATGACGCAGAATTAATAAACTTCCACATGGGGCTGCAGGCGTCCCCTTAGGGCTCCCACCATGTGACACATCACACAGCCAGGCAGGTGATCTTTTGTTCGGAGGGGAGATGATGACTCACTATGTGTACACAATGTGAGAGAACAGGCCAGAGAGAAGCAGAAGGGATAGCAAACTGAGTTTGAAACAAAAATGAAAGACAGCTGTGCTGCAGGCTTTTCCCCAGTGTATAGACAATATACAGGAGCACTGTTTTATTGTGTCTGCTGCAGGGAGCTGACAGGGCCTTTAAAGCTGCAGAGCTGTCTGTACTCGCAGGCTTTCATCAATGGAAAAAGCACAGGGGACCAGAGGCCGGTCGGTCAGGGCCGGGCCACTGCAGGGCCACAACCAGCTGGAGCACCTGGTGTTCACTATGACACAACTACAGCCATGTGAGGCGACCACATGGAAGCAGACACTCACCTGTTCAGGATGTAGCTTTGCTCACACATGAACAAGCCTTGATAGCATATTTGAGTTGACATAAATGCATACGTAAGCACACACACTTTGTGCTTTGTCATTTTATTTACATTTTCACGAAGAAAACTGACATTTCAAAACAACTTATTTCACTTAATTTGAGTTTTATCCGAAACGCTTAGTTTCTGAGCAAAACGGCAACAATGTTGCCAAATCTCATTTCTTTGTACAGTTTGTGTACTTTGTGTAGTCACTGCAGTGAGTTGACATTTCACTTCAGATTTTACAGACCGACGCCACCCAAACTGCTCTGTTGGAGGAATTGGGTAACAGTGCTTGGTCACATTATCAAGCTGTCACAGAAACATGTGTGATTTGTAGTTGTTGGAATGGGATGAATATTGAGCAATACGTGAAACCAGATGATTCACCTGCACATGACTAAATCCAAATCAACCACTTTTGGGTGAATGAATGTGTCGGTTTCTGTCAGCAGTATCTGTAGCTTCCTGTAAGAGCGGCTTCTTTCTCATTAGCAACGTTCAACAAAGCCTCACTCTCTGCTGAGCAACGCAACCTGCCCAGAAACCATTGTTACGCATTCACCGTAGCATGAGTAACAACATGACCTCAATATTTCGGAAGTGTGCTTGTGTGTCTGTTTGGGGTGGAAGCTGTCGAGGCGGCGGTGGTGTTGGGAAATTAATCAATGCAAAGCTCTGAAGCTGAATTTCGGCTGTTGAAAGCCAATAAGGCGGTATCAAAATGAGGGCAGAGTTAATTAATCATCTCGGCTTCCTTTTCATGGCCCTCCCATGACTGTCCCGGGGGCTTGTGCGAGTGTGAGCCGCTGAAAGCAGGGCAGGGAAGCAGGAGGGTGGTGCAGGTTGCAGCTGGGGGATATTAGCATAAAGTAATGTGAGCCAGCAGACTGCTGAGCTCCTGTAGGCCTGATGCGAAGCTCTCAGGGAAAAACAGGAAACTACCGACACCGGCTTTGTTCACGGACCACTGACACTAAAAACAGATTCGTTTCTGATGTTGCACTGATTAAAAACAATATCAAACACTATCTTTTTTATAATTCAATTTCAAATCTGATTGTGGCTGAGTGGAGAGCAGGACCGTCTTTCAATCAGGGGTTGGATCCCCGGCTCCGGCGCCGCTAGTCGCACGTCGATGTGTCCTTGAGCAAGACACTTAACCCCAACATTGCTCCCGTAGCTGCGCCTATGGCGTCGGTGATAGAATCTGAATTGTAAGTCGCTTTGGATAACAGCGTCTGCCAAGTGACTGTAATGTAATTTAAATGACCAAATCAATGATTGAATAAAGTTTTAAAAAAACGGTGATGTTTTTTTTATCCAGAGAATTAATACTTTTGTTTCACAAGAACTTCCTTAAGCCATCTCACCGCCATCTGTAATTAGTGTTAATGTGCTCATCTCTTTGTGCATTGCAATGTGGCTGGGCAACAAACAAAGGTGTCACTTGTTCATTATTCTCCATAACAGACGCTCAGTAAGTTGACATTTCAGACACTTATGAATCATCATTTTGAGTCATCACTGCCAGGTGTGCTGTCGCACGGTACTCGTTTTTGCACAACAAATGTGACGCATTTGGGCTCGTTCGTAATCATTCCTCCCGTCTACGATGGCTGTCAGGAGATCCCCTCCTGACACGACTCCAATGTCTTCTTTCCACCTCTTTTTGTTCCCATAGAGTTTAAGAACAAGGACATTGAAGTCCATGAAAGAGTTCAGAAGGGAATGATGGCTTGACAGGCTTGAACAAATGTGAGCCTATCCTTTAATTGTGTCACTTTTGCAGGATTAACACATTACAAACTCAGAGCACACTCGGGATCAGCAGATATTATAGAAGTGGGATGGAGCTCATGCTCTGCTGAACACTTTCATAACAGTGTCGGCTTGCAACTCCATTACCACACAATCACTTTGACAAGAAGTGAAACACAAGCTGTCCCCAGCAAGATTCTGCAAGTGGATATGAAAATGAATGTAAACCAATGGCTGCCCTAAAAGAACTTCATCACTCTAAAATCAAATGGTATGCTTTGGATTATGTACTCATCAGCTAATGGGTCGGAGCATGAAAACACCCTCTTAAAAAGAGATTTGCTTTGCGGTGACTAAGTCATGAGGAGTGGTGCAGTCCGTTGCACGGGCAGGTTGAAAAGGCTTTTATTTTGGCAGCACAGGCTCAGCCGGCTGAGGATGAGGAAAAGCACTCCTGGACTTTTAAGGTGGTTTGCACGGCAAAAAAAGTCTTGCATTCGCTTGTGGCCTCGGTGCACGTAACGCTCTCATTCAAGCCATAATAAAAGCAATGTAATCAGGAGAGAGTCTCTTGTGGCCCTGACAAAGCTTTATTTAGTTTGAGGCTTTGAGTGCAGCCTCAGTGCGGACAAACGTCACAGAAATATGATGGACAGTGCAGAACATCAGCCATAATGCCAACATCCATGGCACAATGCATTACAGCCAAAAAGAAAGAAGGAAATCAGTCCTGAAGAAATTTTGCTGCATAAAACTCTTTCAGGCTGGAAAAAGGCTCAGTGGGTCAGAGTGTGTGTGTGTGTGTGTGTGTGTGTGTGTGTGTGTGGGTTTGGGGTTGCTGGGGGGGGGGGGGGGGGGGGGGGGGGATTTCTAAACGGAGCACAGGGAGCGATCTGGGCACAAGGAGAAGCGAGCCAGTGAAATAAGATGGAAAAATGCAATCATGCATCCCGGGCCTCTCCAGCTCCTCGTTGTGTGCCCCCCCCCCCCTCCTCCTCCTCCTCCTCCTCCTCCTCCTCCCTCCCTCTCCTCCACGAGCCATTAGTCACTATCCAGCTCCTGTTAATGTAATTAGATAAAGGATATATGGAGCCTCGGAGGTCGGCCGAGACGTTTGTCTGCATAATTGTGTCCATGCGGTGGCAGAGGCTAAGAACTCCAGGATTTCCACAAAACACCTCTGGCTCAATAATTCAGAAGAAGTGGAGGGAAGAGCGAAAGAAGGAAGGAGACTTGGAGAGAGGAGAGAAAACACAGATAAAATAATCCATTTTCTCTCATTTTTTATCTTGTGCTGTGTTTCCAAAAGAATAGAAATGACTTCTTCTAATCTAGACAATCCAATAAGACGAAGCACTTCGGATATCATTTCAGCCGTACCCGCTCCAAAAAAATTAAAATAAATACAAGGAAGTCATGAGTCAAAGCACTTTAAAGCATCTTCACACAGAGGTGATATTTTTAGATCCTGCTGTTGCTACACATTCAAATCTCGGTTTCTCCCCCAAGCACACACACACACAATCATATCAACGCATACACACCGCTCATTAGGCAACCTGGTAATAAACTGTCAAACGTCACGATCCATCTCAAGCATATGTGCAGATGGCAGGCAGGTCTCCTGATTCAGACCGTCTGGAGATGTATCGGAAGACATGATACACGCTGGATTCTCGCATACAATTAGTGGAAGTCGCAGCTTGTCAGTGACCTACATATGGAACGTTGAGAGATCGCTACACTGATGCGCCACACAAGAAGTCCTGTATTCCGTTACATTTGACAAGCTTGAACGCACACAGTGTCAGTCGGGCAAAGCCTTTATTTACTTTTCCTATAAATTCCTCTTTAGAATTGGTTTTATATTAGACAATTAATCATTTAGTCTTGTGAAACGCACCAAAAGTCAAAAGATTCAATTTACAGAAGAGCAAAGCAGCAAATCCTCACATTTCAGGAGATGGAACCAGCTAATCATCTTTTTTGCTTCGACGTCAACATTAAATCAATTATCCAAAATTGTCAACTATTTGTTTCAACACAAATACAAACTTGTACTTCACTTGCTTCCTGATGAAAATGAGCTTTCCCTTCACCGACCCTCCCCCTCGGCCTGCACCTCTCACCCTGGGCAATTCCTGTCTCCTGTCTGGGGCACTAGCGCTGTAGGTGGTTGTGGATTTGGGCGGGCTGGAAGGCAGGCTGTTAGCCTGATTATCACCCAGTCAGACCTACTTGCAGCTCCAGACAGCCTGCCTCCTGCCCCAGATACCTCCTAGGCGGATAGAGGGCTGGGAGGGATGGAGGGAACCGGAGGGGAAGCGTATGGACCGAGACTCACCGCCAGCAGCTCCAGCAGGGGAACGTTTCGGATCCTCCCGCAGACCGACACGATGCCGTGGTCCACGAACTGGCTCATCCTGCGTCCGCTTTTCTCGTCTGCTCGCCTTCCGCTTCGTTCGCCTCTTCTGCCCTCACTGCCTTACCGAGTCTCAGCTGCTGCCTGCCACTGTGTGCATGTGTGTGTTTGGCAGTCTGTGTGCATGTGTGTGAGAGTTGGAATGATGATGCAGCCTTGGCAGCGAAAAGCCTCGTCTGAATTCTCGTCTCTCGTCAGCAAGGCCACATCAGCTCTTGTCAATATTTAACCAGCAAGTCAGCTCAGATTAAATCACCTGGGCAAGACTGTGGTTAGCTGCCCGGGAGAGCGTGCCCGTTTTCATGCGTTTGTGTGTGAAGCAGCGACTGGCTGGTATTTGTGAATGTGTGTAAGGACATTAAACTTGAACACGAGTCAAGAGAGGAGTTTAATTCAGACTCCAGGGCGGCTGTTCCTCCTCTTTCTGAGACTACAGCTCCTGTCCAAAACTCGCACCCAGTCATGATGTGGCTTCTGAACACTGGCCGCTTTACTTATACTGCTGCCGCCGCCACTCGGGGAGATCCAAGGTAATGTAAAGAGAGACTTGGCAGTGAAGAAGCTTCGAGAAAATGTGTGTGTGCTCATGCAGCTGACTGGCAGAGCGACAGGAGTATCAAACAGCCAATGAAAGGGCTCCTTGACTTTTGCCTCAGGAGTGTTTTCCCCTGTCTCCCCGTGACCGCAGCGCCTCAGTTTGACATCAATTATGTCGTATGACTTGTGAGCTCTGGCACGAGGAGAGAGGACCCTGATCCAACTGCTTTGTACTGGTCAACACACTTTTCACTGGGAAGACGTGCGAGTCAGTGGGGGATAAAAGTGGGAGGGCAGTTCCTGTCTTGGTAAAACACTTTCTTATTTAGTTGGCGATTTGTTTTCCAGGAACTTACAACGAAGAAGCAAGTAGAGACCGACAAAACACAAAGCTTTGGCGCTTCAATATCTACTATGAGCTACTTCAGGGGAGATTCAGTCTTAAAGCGCCGTCTCCCAACATAAGCAATGTTTTGTCCTGCGGAGAATTGAGCCCATGACCTGTCTATCACTGTGATTGATGGGAGTTGAGTAACAGGTGGTGCTCCTGCAGATTACTAACTCAGTCAGCAAGGAATTTATGACAGTCGCTTCACAAGCTACCCAGGTAACGCAGGTGTAAAATCAACGCCCTGAACGCATTCCAGCAAGTGACTAACTGTTTTCCATCAAAGGGCCATGAGAACTGAATTCAATAAGAAAATGACTAAGAAACGATCGTTCAACCAAAGTGTGCTTTCACTGCTGTTGAAGATGAATGGTTGGATTAGAGCTAATGCCACCAGTCATCTGTGCATCAAACCAGTTTAAACCATTATATAATGGCAGTCAACCATTTTAAGCAGAAGACATAATGAGCATTCTATCAATTAAATGAGCTAATATGTCGATACAATAAGATTTTAACATGCATCCATTGGTGATTTATGAATGCTTCATTTGTCAGAGAGAAGGCCTCATGACACTAATACCCATATAATGATTTTGGTCCGGGATGGCCAGAAAATTGAATCTGGGTTCCGAATGACTGACTATTTTGGTAATGCGTCCTAAGCATTTATCAAAGCCTCGATGAGATTAATGGTAAAATAATATAAATAGAATTTAACAAAATAAGGGGAATTATTGTAGTTTGGAATAGCTGTGAGAATAAGCCAAGGCCGAAATGACTAAATAATTCATATACTTTGTCAAGTTAGAGACTATTTGCAAATTACAAGGAGCTGAAATGCCAAAGCAGTTGCGTCAATGTCTGTGAGAATGTGCTGAGCAAAAATAAACCGGGTTCCAACCCCCCCCAACCCTTTTAGCTTTAACCTCCAACCCTTTAAAAACAAAGAGGTCACCAGGTGCCAGGAAGCACCACTCCTCTATGTGAACACCTGGTAGGAAGTCGCAACACAAGCCCGACCAGTGTGAGAGACGATTACCATGGAAGGCATCTTTTTTGCCTCTACAATGAGCCCGTCAGTGTCCTCAGGCAACACGTGTGGTAATGATGCCGACTCACAAACAGACGCAAGGCAAGCTGCAAAATGGAGAAATGCTCGTACACGTCAACATATGTGAGCAGGCATCCGCTCAATCTCGCACGTCTGCACACAAACCCGTCCGTCATCAATCAACCCGTATCAAAACAAAACAAGCGAGGCCTTGAGCACTTATGTCGACCCATACATCAAGTGTTGGTCTGTAAAGTGGTTTCTGTATGTATTTAGTCAGTGGTCGGCGCTAATGCGGAAACATGTAAATATTCCCCTGGACTTCGCAGGGAGTGATTACAGGATGTTTGTGGCACTTCCCAGACCACCAACCAACACAGGGTCCTGTGAAGACGCTGAAACGCTTCGTAGAACTGAAGGGAACTGCAAAATTGGCTGATAATTCTTTGTGGTTTGTACAAGCAACACATATACAAGTAGTCATGTGATCCATTGTTTCGCACAACAGCCAAACATTGATATCGTGTTTTGTCGCTTTAAAAAACCTCAAAGGAATCTACAACAAGAAAACCGAGCATGAAAGAGCTCTCTCAGATCCCAGCTGAGGGTTTGGCTCTGGGCCTGATGAGGAGGATGTGATCACTGTGCAGGAGAATAGACAGGACGCGCCACCACACCAACCCTCTGCTGCCTCTCACACCCACACCCAGTCTGCCAGGAGACCATAGACGGAGTCTATCCCGCCCCAGCTGCAAGGTGGGGAGGTGGGCTTCGCTGTGCTGACAGATGCAGCCCCTCCTCATCCTCTGCTATCTGCCTCTCCTCGTTCACTGGGGTCTTAATCTGCACGTCCAATCCTGTTAGCTGCCCTCTGCCAGTTTTGCCTTGTTCAGACCCAAACCTGCAGTGCCAACACTGGATCCAAAGATGGTGCCTCATCTGCATATGATGAACAAACATCCCCCAAGATGGAGCTTCCACGCCAGGTGGCCAGGGTTGACACCCTGAGATAAGCTCTACTGACTCCTGTGTTTGGATCAGGTTTCAAGATTCTCTGCTGAGACAGACCTCCATTTCAACACAGTGAACCCAGAAAACAACGGTTGTTTTCAGCAGTCAATGAACTGCTGAAACACTGTTTTCAAGGTTTGTTCATTTACATGCTTTTGATGTGCGGTTTTAATAATTCATCACCGCATTATCAAAACCAAGGCAACATTTACATTCACTACATTTTCTGTTATTGGCTGCTGGTTGTCATAGTAATTCATCAGTTTTCAGTTGAAATTTGCATCAGATTTTATTGGAAACTTGATTATAGAGGATGATTTGAACAACGATGCAGTGATTGGTTAATTGGACTAACCAACTATTAATCCTCAGCAGTGTGGGGGAATCATCGTGTATTGCTCTGTCTTCTCTCTGACCTCAAGTAATTTGGTTTCTAGATTAAAAACAAAACTGATTTATGACTTTAGTTGCTACTTTCAGGGTTGAATGATGAACTACAATCACAAGAACAACAAATACACAACTTCTTCAGGACATCTGATCTTATCGCACCTTTTAGTGTACAACTGGCATAATGAAAAGTTACCACTGAACTAAAAACACTGTCTCCTAGTTGAGCTGAACGACTACACTGAACTGTGTGAAAAACTTCCACTTCAGCCCAGAGTCAATCGGAGAACACAGCGAGTGGTCCCAAGTGTTTGGTGCTGTGTGGAGATAAGAGGACTGTCTTCACCTCGTCCCTGCAGACTTCAGTCCTCTCAAACGGCCTCTGGTTTCCCTCAAAAGAGCGCCGTGACAGGAATACACAGGGTGATTAGAGATCGGTGCAAAGCGCTAACGTTTGGGTAACAAGGCATGCGACTCCGACTGCACGCGGTAACGGTTTCATCTTTGGTCTCCTTTGGGAGAAGAAAGTCCATCATTTGCACAAAGGACAGTCTCATTGGATGAGGGAAAATGGACGTCCAATTATACAAGCTGACACAAAGCCCTGAGCGGGAGGGAACACGCAGAGCAGAAGCTCATGTCCTTCTCACTACAAAGTAAAAGCCTCCTCATTCAGTTTGGAACAGACACAGGCTTTCTCTTTTATTTTTCCGATGAGATAAGCCCTTAGTCACTACAGATAGAAGTGAACATCAACCTACAGTATGTTCAGCAGGCAAATGGAATTCATGCATAATAATTACCGAGGCATTCACGCAACTTGTGACATGGGTCAGAGACTTCAGCGCACATTAGCAAGCATCAGTGTGTCATTGGCAGGCAGAGAAGAGGGTTCACATGCCAAGCTGAGAATAAGCAGGTCAGCTGCAACGCTTGGCTTCACCATCACCCAGAGGTGGGACACAGTCATTGTGAAGCACGTCAGAAGTAAATCTCAAGTCCTACATTTTGAGTTTCAACTTCTAAACAAGCTATGAAGCACTTTCCACCAAATGTAATGTCATTTAAGCATTTCTATTTTTAATTCTGCAATTCTTTGTTCGTTGAACACTGCGTAGTTTTGCACTCAAACTAAATTGTCTTTGGTATAATTTTTTCCAACTGCCGCTCCCTGATGCAACATCAGCTCTTCATGGTTCTCTCCTGCAACAAACGTCAATCTGGGGAATTAAGCGTCGACCTGCTGGGTCAATTGAGTCAGGAAATGAATTGATTCGTGGCACACTTTAAACAACACTTTCTCATCTTTGGGCTCGGGGGAAGCTATCATGTCAAAAGGCTCAAGTCCATGTGAAGTCACAAGTCATTGGTGTTGAAGTCAGAGTCAAGTTGAAAGTCCTTTTTTTATTCTTCCAAGTCAAATCAAAGTCATCAAATTTGTGACTTGAGTCTGCTATCACCCAAAGCAAATAAATCACACAACTCCAGTCAAATCCCTGCAAACGCCAGGAAACTATTTCTGGCATCATGTTGTGCAAATGACTATTTCTTCACCTCCTTTTTGCCAAAGTCAAAAAAATGAAAGAGGCATTTAACTTCTCTACACGTGATGCCGAGATCCATAAAATATTGGATAATTGCCCTAATAAAAACACAGGCTAGGTATTAACGGGGTACTGCCAAATCTCATTACTTGGAGGTTGGAAAAACAGACGAGTGGCTCATATCAGCACAGCCTCAACAATTATTAAACCAATTTTACAAGCGAATGGAGGCCGCTTAGTCTTATCCACAGCGTGTGGTTGGATATGGGGGAAGCCATTGGGTTTCAGACTGGAGTCTAGGGAAACGCAAACGCTGTAATCGCTTTCTGGTCGGGCGCATGAGAGAGGAGACGGTTCCCATGAGAAGAGAGGAGGGAAACCGCCACTTCTTCTGCCTCCCAGAGTTTGCTGGGTTCCCACACCCTGCGGCCCCGTGGCTACCCACGCGGCGAGCCCAGGTATGCGTGGTATGTCACCTGCACGCTGAGGGAGCTGTCAGAGTCCCGGCCAGAGGCTGGTACACCCCTGCTGAGAAACTTGATTTAAACACTCAAGGTGAAGTGTGAGAGTCCGAGTGCTCTGAGAGAAAAGAAGTAGCTGCTCCAAGAAGAGGCTAAATGTTTTTATGCAACCGGCTCCCACCCAAATCGTCCAATCAGCTTTGGCTTCAGACCCACACTGTACACCAGTTGCTCAAGAATCAAGCGAACGCACTGAGTGAGCACAGAGTGAGCACAGAGTGAGCACAGAGTGAGCACTGAATGAGCACAGAGTGAGCACTCGTCCCCTGAGCTTTGGCATCTTGCAATGCACATGCTGTGAGAACAGGGCCCACTCTGAGGACGGCATTGTCGGTGGATTTCTATACTATATAATTAAACTCAATTAGTTTGAGCTTCTCAGAAATAATAGCAAACCTTGCCATTTGTCTGCCTGACGATGTGGGAGCCAATCAGATACGGCTGAGCATTTCTTCCCATCTAGCTAAAGAGCCTGCTCCCCTGCTAAGTTTTATGACTCCATTCTGCATCGTAACAACCAGCTGTAATGGGCTGTGGGGGGGGGGGGGGGAGATTGAGGAAATCAAAGCTTGCCAAGTGGACACCATGCTGGCATACCATCCAATTCATTTGCACTTAGATTTAGCATAAACCAAACTAATTTGTCTGTTGTGGAGCTCGTTTCTCGGACAATTGTATTGTCTTACTTACGCCAGTGAAACAAGTTGCAGCCTGATACAACAGCATGGCAGCAAATCAGCACGTAAAAGACTTCATACGAGGAGGAGGCTTGACAAAAGCCAGGGGGATTTAGCTAAACCCAAATACTTTGGGGATAAACAGGAAAGCACAGCTACATGCTGTTTATCCAATACAACTCACAACCATGCAGCAAGCGTTTAATCAGTAATGTGGTGCACTTGATTATTAACCCTCCCCTGCAGAGTGTTTTCAATTTGGCCTTTTGTTATCAATTATCTCTGATTGCATTGCTGCACATATTATACACGTTGGCAGGGAAGTGTGGAGGAGACAACAAGGACATGCTCTCACCAGTTTAGGCATCCTTGGGTTGATGAGTATTACTTCACGGTTTGAGGAAATGCATTTGACATTAGATGGAAGCACGAGTGCCTCTTTTGTAAGATGGAAATGAGACACAGACAGAGCTAAGAAGACAAGAACTCATCACATCCACTCCAACCACGGTGAGGCGATTACACACTACTTCAGACGTGCGTTTAGCCAGTTTAGAAGGGCCTTTCATCTCAGGTTGGATTGGCTCTTGCGTCAAACTTTCCAACAAACACAATCCGACAGGCCAGGTGCACATAGGTGTGAAAATAGGCAGAGTTCAAGCACTCTGCACGCTCTTTTCTCTACATTCCTTCTAATCAGCGCACACGCTAGAAGATGCTGCTTACCTGGAAACATTTTGACATCACCACAGATGATACTCCTTACTTTTCATTTTGAATGAAACCTGTGTGCTAGCCTCTATAGGACAGAGCGTCTGCCGTGACCTAGATAAAGCTGGCAGCAGCTAGCAACAGCTCACAGACCGTCCACGGCCATCGGGCTCACCGTGCGCGTCCCTGCATGACGAAGAGTCTCATCCGCAGGCGGCCATCAAATGATAAAAATAAATAGAGGCAGCGAATTAACCCAGCAACACAGCCGTTATGTAATGCAAATGTTGCCCCAGTTACATGCAAGTGCTTCTGTATGTGCCGTCCCCGAGCTACATGACCTGATCCAGATTAGACGGTCGAACACGTCCTGCTACAGGAGCCGATCACTGTAATGAAACGCATCAATAAGACGCCAATAACGCTGACGAAGTCCACTTCACTTAAAAACATGCAAGGCCCCACACACTCTAGATACATCAGACACACACAAACTACACAACGTCAATTTCTTATTTGAATGAAGCCTGGAGCAGCTTTCACACACACTCCCTCCCTCAAACCCAGCCTGCATACATGGAGGAAACATATGCTGGCTCAATGCATTATGCATGTGTGAGGTAGTGGTCCTGACTGACATTCAAGCCCTATATATGTTCACCAAATTACCCAAAGACGATTGTATGAAGCTAGGCCATGTAATCCATCCAAAGAAGAGCAGACATAAATATTTGACCTGGTCCACAGCTGACATATGGTATTTTGTCTCAAGCTTTGTGTGTCGGTGTGGACTGAAAATCTGTCAGGGACGTCCCTGGTGGAAGATCTCTCTTGTTCATCATCCTAACAGGCCTTGAAACACATGGGACGCCTTGTGAACGCAACAAAACAAGGCCAAACATTTTTTCTGTGTGAAACAGTGTAATCTACCGCAAAAAAAAAGCTGTAACCTTGTGACAAACCGCAGCAGGCAGCCTTCTGTCACAATGCTGGATCACACAGGGTCATCTGTCCAGGTCACACCCCGCGTTATGCAAAGCAGACCGGCCGAAAACTGGTTCACAGGTGATTGAGAGGGAAAAGCGGAACATGTCGTCTGACAGAATGTCAGAGACAACATCTTGTGTTTTCTCAGTTGCCTGAAAAAATAAATGTATCAGAGGCTCATATCCTCCCAGGAAAAGGAGTGTTTACAGGACTTAGTAGGTTTATCTGTGCCAGGGCCAGCAGGGCCACGAGGGCCAGAGACATCATGTCCCATCAGCACTGGAAGGATAAAGACCCACGTTTGAGTTTAGAGACAAAGTCAGTGGCCTCCCTCTGAAATGTAGAGGAAAAAAGGCTCACTTAACCACAGAAATTAAAGCGTATAAATGACTGTTACTTTATAGCATTCACAATGGTCCTGATGTTGATCTCTGCGTCATTGATTCATGATTAAATGACAGGGAATCTGGCTGGTATGGTATGCAGAGGATCTAGCAATCATGAAAGAGATATGTCAGGATATGTGGGCATATATTAAGCAACATCAATTTAACTTGAAATAAAACTGGGTAACAAACTTCAATCAAAAGCGGTTTGCACTCTTCATAGTTGCCCATGCCATGGAATTAAAATCTGCACACCACCAGATCTATGCTGGACCTTCACCAAAATGCTCTGGGCTTCCTCATGTCCCACTATTAAAACAAGCCAGCCCCCTTATGCTCCCGCTGCCCCGAGTGAGAACAAGTCATTGGGGGAGAAAAAGAGCGAGGACAGAGCGAGGCAAACGATAAAGCAAGACAAAGAGACAGACTTGAGTGAGGGTGCGAGAGGAGAGAAAGTGTGTGAGAGTTACAAGAAGGACGAACATGAGGAAGTCAAACGAGTTCACAAGAGAGGAGGCAGGCGAGAAGAAGCAACACAATGAAAAACAGTGGCGGGGGAATGCATGCATGCATAGTCGAGTGGACAAATGTGAGCATGCTGAATCATAAACCCATATCACAAGTATGACCTACTTCCATTTTCCTCACAGTAAATCAGGTCGCCGTGTATCCAACAAAAGCAATTAAAGCCAGAGTGAATCTCATATCAACTAATATCTACCAATGACAGTGATAGCGTTCGGAAAGCCTTTATGAATCACAAAGTCAACAGATAAGAAACGGCACAAAACACCAAGTAATCGCCGCCTGTTTCACATTAAGTTACTCATTCACAAAGCTAAACCACTGGATTAATGATACAGTAGGTAGTGTCTGATTCCAGTGCGTCGCTCCTTCTGGATTCACTCTCACGTCGCGGTTTCAGGAAATGATTGACTGTTTTAGGCAGATACATTTTTGATGTTTTGGGGATTGTAGAAGTTATTTTGGGGGATGGGTATTTATGGTTTAGTCCCTCGGTGTATCTATGTTACGTCGGTGATTTCCTACATTTCCCAGAAAGCATTTTGCGCTCCAGTGAGACCATAGACAATTGGACAAAAAGTGAATATGGGCATTGTATGTAAAGGGGAAAGTAGAAAGAATGTAAACGGTATGCATGGATAGGTATATCCAGGAACTTTGAAAGAAGCAGATCGGTTCACCAGAGCAGCACTTTAATCACTCAGGCTCTCTTGCATGTCAGCAGTGGGTTAACATAGGTCAGCAGCAAGTCATGAAGTCAGGTCACGTCAATAAAGTATGTTGACATCGTTGGGCTTCATTAAAGCCTCACACTCGGCGACATGCGCAACAAACTGCACCATAAACAACAAAATCCCCCGTAAATAGCCTTTAACTGGAGATCACTTCATGGTTTTATCGTGTTTATTGAGGGAATATTTCTCCTTTCAAGAAAAACATCCTTCTAATTAGCTACACCGAGAGACTGCAATCTAAATCAGTTGCCTTTTAATCTGCAACAAATGTGTCCTTGATGGCTTCAAATGCTATTTGAAGACTCTTGATTTACTATTTCCTGTGCAGTGACTGCACTGTATGCACTGAACTGGAATCAAGCTTCTTCACGACCATGCAGACGCAACACAGCAGCCACTATATGTCTGCACTTGACATTCAAAAGAGGCTACTTGCCAGCAGATTCACCTTCATTTAACCCTGAGCCAAGACTAGTTTCCACTCCTGTGATTGGCGAGAGCGGCAGAAAGATAAGCCTGTCAATCACCGGCAGCCACGGCGTGTTTCACAAACATGAGAGGCTGTTTTTCCTCTCTGCTGTTGACACACTGATGTACACGTTCATTTTACTCTTAATGCTGGACTCTCAGGGCGCCTGTGGCATATTTACAAATGTGCGTTTTGTTGTCTGGTTGATAGAATATAAAAGTAATTCATCTTCACTCAGAGAAACGTTTTAAATCCCAGCAGATGTAAGAGACACAACAGCACCAGACAAATGCTCAGTGGGAAGTAGTCCAAACAAGCCACAGCAACGACAGCATGGTCCCAAAGACAACCTCATTAAAAACATCTCAAGAAACGCTACAATCCACCGGTTTCTCTTGATAGTGACAGTCTATAGTGGTGGCCAGTGGTAAAATCTCTAACTAGGTCAGTTTCACCAGAATTCTGCTCTCGTCCAAGCCATTTTGAGTTGCAAGTTAAAGATTCCCAAACATTTCCTTCTGGAGATTTAAGTCCATAGTGCAGCAATAGATAAAGACTAAACGAGGACACTCCATGATGTCCGCTTCCTGACGAAGTGACCAATCTTACAAGCTGCGTTGGGGATTGACTTACCGGCAGGCCGCTGTCAAGAGACAATCTCTTTAAATGCTCACTCCTCTCCAGGCGTTCATGGTCCCTCTGCCCTGCGGCAATCCACACACCTGGGAAGCCCTGGAGGGAGGGAAAAGGGGGAGGAGTGGAGGACGGAGAGAGAAAGTCAACAAGGAACGCCTCATTTCCGGTAGATCACGTTTCCGCTGTTGAACAGGCTTTCACCTATTCCAGTTCAGAGTCCAAGTGGAGAGCAGCAGTTTCAGATAAAGTTACAGCCGTCTTCTTTTGTAACTACAGAACCTTTCCTCCCTCTTTTCCTCCCATTTCTATTGCAATGCCTTCCCTTCAAATTCAAGCCCGTACATGAGTGGAAGTGTGAACTTATCCTCGGGCCTGACAGCACGCTGGGATCACAACGTCCCAGCTCGATCTTACTGCTGGCTCTCCGCGTCACCCAGGCATCCCACCCTCCAACACAACCCCAAAACCCAAGCGGCAGCCCTTTTGTTTTTCTAGGCCTCTCCAAACAGTGGTGGGAACCAGTCCGACCTGGTCTGACTGAGACCACAGCAGAAGATAAACACTTCTCTTCACGCATACTACTCCTTTACAAAGAGCCCGGGCTGTAGAGTCACTGTGGTGGTGCACAGAGTAAGCACACCACTTCCTCATTGGTGAGGACAGGGTCAAAGGTCAGCTGATGGACACTACAGGGTCAGAGACCCCCATCTGTGCAACACAACTTGTATTACCATGAGCAGGTATGCGTGGATAAATCCTGGATGCGTTTAACTAAGATAGGGGTTCCACCTACACACTCGTCTTAAAGTACAACATATAAACCTGGTTTTGTACGGCCAATACACCTTTCTTCGCGGGATATTTAGCCGGGGTTTCTCCAATTTCTGGCCCATTACACAAACCAGGTACATGCCATTTAAGAAATCAAATAGCATGTGAAAAACAAGTATCGCCAGCTTACCTAAGTGCATGTAAATGCATTTTAACAATGGCTACAAAAGGTTGGGATATCCGTCACTGCCGTCACCTCAGAGCAATGTTTAATATTTCATGGCCATCTAGGACTTTCTTTTTTCATTTATAAATTTGGCAGATTAGTGAAGTAACTTATCAAAGCAAAGATAAAGTAATTTGGTTCCAATTTTAAAGAGTTTAACTTATTCCTCCATCTCAGTAACAAGCTGGGCACTGTTGGCACCATACTGATATCACACCAACACCATTTCCACATATTTAGGACGGCAACATTCTTGCAACCTCATGTTGAGAGCACAGGACAGTGAATCTCTACATGAGAATGAAGATTATCTCAGGGTGAATTTTCAGAGTAAAAACTATAACCAGTATGAAAACGGCATGACATTTTAGAAATGATCATGGCAAACCTCCCAAAATCATCTCATGACATCCTCAGCATCAGATCCACTGGTGCAGTGACCACACGCCTGATTAGTGCCACTATTGGAAAGGTTCAGAAATGAGGCCGAGTTTTATTCATCCACTCGTTTCAGGTCAGTTGTGTCTACTTAGCTCACAAACCTACTTATGCAACCACACTTCCCAACCAGCGTCCCAACGTGCTTTTTCACATCTGCTGCAGGCTGTATCTGTTACACCCAGTCTGAAGCTTCAGCAGCGTGACTGCACTTGTCAAACATCCCCACACATCAACATGACACGTTCCATCCACTGCCAACCTGCTAAGTCCGAACGTATTGACATGAAGCCGCAAACATCGGATCGCACGGAGGACCAGCCACTGTTTTCATCCAGAACGGATGTTATGTTTGACACAGTCTCCCTCTGCCCAATTTCTGAACACCCTTGGGTTATGTGGTGTATAAGGAAGTTGCCTAATCAGTGAGGAGGATGTGAACGCACCATCTTTAATGACAGAAACAGACTCCAACCCGTCGCTCGGTCTGGCTTTGTAATGACTAATTGTGCAAGTGTACTGCATCAGATGAAATGCTCTGGTCTATGTTTAGATTGAATTTCAATTTGGTTCCTTTCCCCTGAAGATTAGGGGAGGAAGTAAAGCCCATGGCTTCCCTTGGATGCAGCGATAGCGGGGGGGGGTATAGGAAATTGAAAGTAAATGATTAAAATGGATGATAGCAGTGTGCCTGATTGCCCAACATGGAAAACACAGTCAACATTTTCCACAGGGTATAGAAAGTGCGAGAGATGAGGCAGTGGATGGATCAGAAGTGATAAAGATGAAGCAAACACAGATATCAGGGGTATTCAGATCAGAGCCAAGCAAACGCCTGCCTTTTACAGTGCAAACAAACCAAATGATGCTTCGTCTTTTTGCTGTCAGTTGCGGTGAAAGGGGTAGTATGAGGTACTGATCCACAGTCAGTGTATTACTGCAGTAGAGGGAGTTTGGAGAAACAAACAGGAGTACCAGCACAGTAGCAGAGGAACGTTCTGCCGTCAAAAGAATCAATGTCAAAGTTTAAGTGTACGCTATATTTGGAATATTTTCACATCTTTACCTTGCCATTAGATAGCGTGGGAATCTGATTGGCTGTCCAAAGCTGATTTCCACTCAACCGACAAACAGTGTTCATGTTTCTTGGTTGCTCAAAAGAGAAGAAACAAATGTGATCTTAAATAAGCAGGAACACACTTCAACAAGTATAGTTTGGTGACTATAACGAGCGATCCAATGATCAAAGTAATGCCATACAGTATTCCTCAAACTTTGTCTTGCGCTTAGATAAAACTACACATCATATTAAGAGGTATGCTGATCAATTTAAACGCTCCTTTGCCTACGTTTATAACGAGAGCCTTTCGGCAACCCATTGGACCGTCCTAGCTCCCTCCAGATTGCCTGTGATTTACACCAAAAGCAATTACTGATATGTTAAACCGGTTTGGTGTTGACCTAAGCGGAGTGACACGTGTCAACACCTATAGTCCGCACAGCCCCCAGCCGGCCATCCAGCCAGTCGCCGAGCCAGCCAGTGGGGTGGAAAGGATATAATCAAAGGAGGCCAGGAGGACGCTGACATCTGGGAGTCTTTGTGCTGTAGGCCTAATTAGATGCCAGGGTGAAGGGAGGAGGCGCTGTGGGACAGCGTGTGTGTGTGTGTGTGTACAACCAGAATGGGGAGGTTGTTTGAGGTGGGAGGGGGAAGGGGGGGGAGACACCCTTTTTTAACATCTGCTCTAGGAACAAGGGAGGACCCAGCTGAGGTCACACAGCCCCAGACAGCTCCCAACTACAACGGGGATAATGTGAGGGGATAACAGCTTAATGATAACACTTAAACCCATTGAGAGATCGCTGTACAGAAAACAGGCTGTGAGCCTCGTGGATAGATGTTGATAATAAGCCCAGATTGCCCATGAATATGGATTGTCATGGCTCAGGTTTGATACTGTTCCTTTGTAAGCCGAGAAGAATTAGACAGCTGTGCATTTATTGCAGCCAGTCATTCTCATCTTAACTTGTAGCCGGACTAATACAGTGAAGGTCTGCTGAAGAAACACCGTTTCTCCGCCCTCTGGCTTTTGACTTCGCAGCGTTAGACGGACCACACTCTGCCACAAGCGACAACACTGCCCTTTGTACCCAATACAGTCAGGCATTCACCCACGCATATTCTCATGTCGCACAAGAGTTGCCACAAGTAAGAAATCTTTGTCATGGTAAGTTCAAACACAGATATCAAGCGGGTGAAGTGTGTGGCTTGAACTTTGGCCCCTTTCTCATGAAACAAAACCTTTCATTGAGGAATTATTGCAGCAATAAAAGAATGTCCTACATTTGCTTGTTTTCATTGTGAGTCGATTTAGTCATGGGTTATACATTAAACTACACAATAAGTGGTGGAGCAAATAAATTTAAGCAAATATTTAAATGGCCATCTGGAGGAGAAGAATGGAGAGGGAGAGCCAAAGATTTTAGAGAAAAGGATTCCAGGCATGCATTGTGCACGAGTTTTCAATTAGTGCTCACATCTATTATAAACCTACTGAAAACAAAAAGGTCTCGGAAAGAGAAGCCTCTTGGCCAAACAGTGACTCGGACCTCTATGATCAATACCCTGCCGACCTGAAACAAGAGCAATGCCAGGAAGTGCCAGGGCCTGGAAATGGATGGTGGATGGGATTGGACATTGATTGGTGCAACCCCTTTTGCCCCAGGAACCAATTCATTTAGTCTCCATGCCCTGTGCCTGCCTTGAATGAGGGGGAGACTGAAACGGGGTCAGCGCAGAGGGATCCCCCGCGGTACACAGCCCAGTTCTCTCTCCATCTTTCTTCTGAGTGATTCATCCAGATTGCCATGTCCATGGGAGAAGAAAGAATGACCGGGATGATTATACGTTTGAGTCTCGCATTTAATTCGCCTGCTACGCGAGGGGGAAGTGGGAGGGGACGTTGGGGGTGCTCTTGCTCTCCATTCATTGAGGAGAAAATTGAAGCATGCAAGTGTCTGATGTGGGGTTTAACGTGCGGAGAGAGTTCCATCTGTATTCTAGCAGCACAGATGGTGGATGCTGATCGGATGTTTTGAGTCCCTCTGCTGGCCAGCTTTCCTGGTCCTGCTCTCCATGTGTCCCGATACAGTTGGCACGACCAACTGTAGCCTGGAACGGCCCAACGTGGAATTACTGGGTCTGGGAGCCTCCAACAATAAGCCATATTTTACACTCGTCTGTTGTTTTTATACGGTCAGCAAACCAATGATTAAGCTCAATGTCTCTCTGAATGTTTCCAGTGTGCACTCACGGTCTATTTTTAAACCATGCTGTAATCATAACAACTTTCAAGTGTTTATCACACTGGTGTGAAAATGAGAAGCTTACCGTCAAGGCTCAATTTAACAGTCCCTTTAAAATGAATGTTGATGCCATTTGTTATTTTAATCAACATGTGCACATAGGTTATATGTTATGATCATACTGCATGAGCTCGTCTGTCTTTCAGGCATTAAAAGCAGATCATTAGGGGAAGTATGGACTTGCACCATCTACATTACTGCCCACAGGTAAAAGTAGAAGCTTTGTATTGTTACTGGGTGTTTGTACACATGGCTCATGTCTATTTTCCAAAGGACAGCCTATACTGAATAAACAACACATGTCCTTCGAACACAAGTACAGCTGTTAAGGGCGGCTTCGAAATGTGTGTATGGCTGCTATGGATGTGGATGATTATTTCATCCAGACAAAAATGATTTATGAAGGGCCCATCATGAATTCTCAGCACCTTTCAATTGTTTTGTCTGACCAAAGGTATTTAATTCACCATTACTCTTAAAGGCAGGAACAACGTGACTGAGGGAGTAAATCTTAAGTATTTAATTTCTGAACAAACGGAGCTCCTCGTTATGTTTTGACAGTCACAAAAGCTGTAAGACATTCAGGAGGACCGCGAGGCATTTCCAAATCACCCGCTGCAATAAGACGACAGAGGAGAGACATCTCATTCTGCATTTTTAATCGACTCCTCTGTGCTTATATTCACACTCATCTCCTGTGCTTATATTCACACTCATCTCCTGTGCTTATATTCACACTCATCTCCTGTGCTTATATTCACACTCATCTCCAGATGCTCCACTTCTGTCTTCTCAAGTGTTCCGGGATTTAAAGGGGTTTTTTTTTGGTAAGTGAAACATCATTTGCATGGGACCCTCTGCTATTCTGTCTCTTTGAAGAGTGCAATGAGATTATTTTTTTTTTAATATATATATATATATATATATATATATTAACCTACTTGTCAAACATGACTGATGCTCCATCCAACCAGCTCACAGAATACTGAAAAGACTGGTTCTCACTATGCTAACACTTAAATTACTTCCTAACCAAAAGCATGTCAAACAAGATAAAAGGGGAACAATCTGCTCACAAGAAATTGTGTTTCTCAAAGACCTTTAATGATAAAGATTCTGCCAGACAGGACTTGTCTAAGCTGCTTTAATTCTTGTTTAGTCAGCAGTATAGCAGGCAATTTAATGTGGTGGTTTAAATAGGCGGGAGGGGTTGGAGGTCTAGTGGAAAAAAAACAAAACTATACAATGTCGTCATCTTGTTCATGAGGGGAGTCCCTGCAATTCCCTGTGCTCATCCCACCAGATGCGTAGGATGCTTTAATATACATCCTGGGGAAAAAAAAAAATGAAGTGAGCTTCCTGCCGAGGGAGCCTCCACTGAAACCCAGCGTGACTCTCTGCTGAACTCTCTCATGATAGCTACAGGTAGAAAAAAAAAAAAGCCAGAAAAATATACTCAAAGGCCCAGAGGTGATGCAGCAAGCCAAGAGAGGAATTTTCCGACCGTTATCAAAATACACAACCACGCCCCCCCCCCCCTCACTTTGGTATGCCGGCATCAAGCAATTGGCAGCTCACTAAATACCTGAACACAAGCATTTCATCAGCCGGCTGCCGACCGCTTGAGAAACCGTGCGCTTGCATTTCTTTGCATGTTTTCTCCTGTGTGCAGAAAAGCTCTGGAAACAGCAGCCAGTTTGGCATCAACAATCAGGCAAGAGATATTTTCTCCATTACATTTTTTTTTAAACAAATTAGTTTTAATTGTGACGATTTATTTTCCTTTAATGTTTCATTTTAGTCTAGAAACGATGCTTTGCTGCAACTGGCTAATTATTAATGTGGCTACATCTCTTAGGGTGCAGTTATAAGGAAACACTCATTCATCAGCGTCTTTTTCTAATGTTTCAAGCTGTTCAAATTTAAAGCTCAGTTCATTTGCAAATGTAAAACGTTTTCAGTTGCTTCCTCGTTTGAACAGTGCTATGCAACATTTACTATACTTTGCATGAAAGGGTTAAAGTTGTGCTAGCTAAAATAAATGAAGCCATACTTGTTTTATTAAAATTATTTTATTTTTTGTAAAGAAAAAAATAAATAAATAAAGTCTTTTACCAAAATGAACTAAAACTATTCAAACAAATGTTTTGGCACAAGTTCTACTTGACCCATTGTAAGCAATTAGCATTAATTACCACCAATTTCATCAAGCTCTGCACACTTCTCACACTCTGAATGGAGGTGAAACGGTTCAGCCTCCCATAAGGTCACAAGACAAGCAGGAATCCAAACTTACTCTGCGGCGGCCGGATCCTCCACTCAACAGGTTTGTAGCCAGCTCTCTAGTTCCCAGACTCTCAGAGGTGTTTTGGTTAGGAAGACAACCTGACGATGTGGAATGTCCTTTGATGGCAGCTGAAAACATGCCATCGTAAATCCCCCTGCAGGGGGAAGCCACACACAAACACTATCTGTGCTGGCGCTGCTGGAAGTCTGCATCAACACCCAGAGAGACTTGTAAATAGAAGGGAGGGTAGTGGAGGGAGGCGGGGTGGGGAGGGAGGATAAGGAGAGTGAGGAGAAGTTCCACATTACATCACCAGCAGCTGTTGACAGCCCTGTGTTTATTAACGAACTGCCAGGGCTGGAGGAGTCACACTACATGCTCTCACACAACTCCAAACATTAAAAAGCCAAGACGCGATCACGTCTGAAACACTTGGATGAGAGACATGGAGCGATGTGCAATTATCAACCACATGCAGACACGTGGACGCATGCAGCACACAGTTAAAATACTTCTACGCTCCAAACGCCTGTCAGGATCCAACAGTTTGGTCTGATGGTGTTGCCCGTCATCCGTTTACACTGGCTATGAGACTTGCTGACGAGACTAGAAGAGCTGTTTTCCTGACTCAGACAGCACTAACTGTAATGTAGTACTGCGGATCGAGAGCTGCTGCTGCTGCTGCTGCATTCCTCAAGTGTCTCGGCTTGGCAGAGCCAGCAGCCTGTATTTCTCTTCCTCCCCTTCTCATTTAAATGGAGGCACATGACTCCCAGCGTTACTGCCAAGTAGACTTCTTTATGCCACCCGGGAGCCACCAGCACTCTGCTGTTCATCGGCTTCTCTGCAGGGCACTCCTTAGCAAATTACATTCCTCGCTGCCCACAAGAAGTCAAGTCAACCTTATCCCAGATGGCATTTTTAGTTCATTTCATAGAATGCAGGCATTCCCTTCAAATAAACTTTGAATTCCATGTTTCTAGCTTGCTGCCGGTGTGCGAGAGCCCTTCAGCTACACAGCGTCGGCCGCCCACTGTTTGCCAGCCCTACCCCACTGTGAACAAACGCTCTGCTTCAGCCCATCTCTGGTGCATTCCTTGTGGTCTCAAATGCAATCATTTCTCGCGTAATTCCATTCGGTTGTCGCATTCTTCCCCTCTACGCTCATTGCATTGCAACATGGTTTGCTCACAGAGACAGTGAGACTGAGGGGGCTGACGACATTGCAAGACTTTGAAGTCTAAAGACCAACTATTTCATAAACTATGTTTTTAGGGTGAGATAGAGGGGAAACGCACCCCAGTGTTGAAGAGGTGCTGACCACGAAAACACACGTGTGAAGAAAATAAAAGCGGAATAGAAGCCACGATGTTAAAAAAAACAGAGAAGACAACATTTGGACAAGAGTCTTCTTCAGGGTACTGAGGGACAGCAACAGCTTCACATGCATTTAGGAACAGGACACAGGTGTGCTCAGTCATGGGGAGCAGTGTCCTGAAACATCCACATGTGTGTTTCACAATACAACTCAAACCAAACTCTCAAGCTAAATGGAAAACTGGCAGCAGGTGAATCTAAAAAAGGAGAACTTTACAGGGCTCACCATGCTGCAAGATGTTGCTGTTGTGACGCTACTCACCTCCTCTGATATGGTGCATTAAAACATGGAGTTACTCCGAGGCTGGACAAAAATAGGGTTGCAACACTACATGCTCAGCCAACATGTCTGTAACTCCACCAGTCACCACAGAGGACAGCAGTCTATCGGATGAGTGCCGGCCAACAGGTGCCCTTTATTATCCCTAATTAGGCAATTGGTTGGGGAGGAGCCAGGTTTGGGGCTGTGTTCACCAACAGTACACGTTATGCTGCATTCACTGGCACAGGGAGCATTCCCCACCACATGAGGACAGAAAAACACTTCTCCTCTTCTTAGCTTTCTTTATTTTAACTGTGAAGGAGCTTAACTCTGCGTTTTGGCATCACAAGAAACCTTAGGGCAGGTTTTTGGTCATAAATCTGGTCAGGATTGATGATTTATCAATTTGCACAATCGATTACCTACTGGCAGCTTGCAGCTTGGGCCAAAACCTTGCACATTGATGTGAACATGTGTTTGTGCCCTGAGAGTGCGGCAGAGAGGTAATGGCTAACGATCGCCGAACATTCGTCTTGACCTGCGGCACATTCGGATCCATTCCAGGCATGAGGTCCAACTCTTTCATGTCACAGGTCAGAGCCCTGCGGGAGCACTGAGTTGACTATTGGAGGGAGGAAAGCCATATATATTCTGCAGCTGTGTGGAGAGCATGCAAGGAGACGCGTCAAAGCATTTAGTATGCATGCAAGAACACAAGGAGCACCAGTCCTTTACATTTCAACCATGCGTACTCTCGGTGGAAGAAACTGTCACTCTTTCAAAGACAAAAATCATTTTTATATTGCTCACATAGTGCAGGTTGACGCTCACGTTCCCCTTAAAAACATGCTTTTAAACATCTAAAGGTGACCAGGTCAAATATGGAAAGACTTTTGTGAAAACCAGGAAACACTTAAACGCTAACAGATGCTTAAATAGATAAACGCCCATTTGACTATCACCCCATCTTCTTCCAGAAGTGTTAGGCTGCTTTATCATTCAACCACAACGCCTCCCTTCAGGATGGCTCGCTGCAATTGCGGTTAATACCGGAGCAGTCACAAAGCAGTCAACTCAGCGGATTGCTGCAATGCTTACAGCTCCTTCGGTGTACTCGTTTTATGGAAACATTGTCTGCTATCAATGGGACATTTTGAACGTGACTACCACAGACGAGTAATCGAAACACCAGACGATCCCGAAGGTCTCCATGTGCTGCAACGCTTTCAAGACTGAAAGAACATAGATAGAAATGTATGAGGAAAACAAATCTGACCTTCTTTTTTGACATGAAAGAGAAAGACAAGGACTGTGCATACGGTAAAGATTTCATCTTCAACAAATCAAAGAGAATTGTGGAGTTTGCGCTGATGTCAGCTTCTTTGAGTCCAGGAGATCAAGCTAAGAGCTAAGATGTAATGTTTAAAAACATGGGAGACATCCAGCTTTGACTTCGTCGGCCATTTGTGTAGTCAGAGATATATCGTGGTGATAAGTTGGGGTTACTCTCCTGATGCTGTTTTGTAGATTCACGTAACGTCTGGTAGTATTTGATATTCATTCGAAGTGCCTTTCACTGTTTTTTAAGCAGCAAACAAGGCTGAGCATCCTGCCAAGTCCTTACTGTACAAATGTACTTCATTTCATTGAATTATGCTCTGCGATGTCCTGACGTGGAAACTCCTACTTTCCATGTGTCTCGTCCCTGTCCATTCCCCTGGCTGTGCTGCAGGATCGATGGCTGCCCGGGGGAAGCGAGGGCCGTATCTTATGGCTGTCTCATGCCATTTCCTCCACTCTCCCTGAGGTGAGAGGATGGGAGAGTCAAACAAATAGGCCTTTTGTTTTCACCCCCCCGTGTGCCACGACCAGGCTTCCTGCCAAGTTCTCCTCCTCTTCCCCCAGACTGCAAAAAAGAGAAAGACAAACCCGAGCAAACCACCGTCACCGCTGCCTTCACCTCCACCCCTCCACCCCCACTCCCTCCTGCTTCTCTTTCGCTCTCATCAGAGTGCTGGCGAACACAAAAGGAGGCAGAGTCCGGGGTGCAGGTCCCCCATGAACGTGCACAGATTAGGCCGAGGCGATGATGAAGGCGGCCGGGCAGAGGTGAAGGATGAAGGGGAGGATTTGAGGAGAGGAGTAGGAGTGGTTGCTATTTCACGGACAAGACAGCGTGCCCTCTGCCACTGAGCAGACGCCAGCTGGGACGAGGAGTGGCATCCCTCGCTTTCTCTCCATCTCTCATGCTTTCAATGAAGCATTGTATGAGCTGGAGGAAGGACACGAGGTCCCGTTTGGCTGTCATTGACATGTAAAGAGAGTGTGGCGGTGACTGACGAGATCAGCGGCCTGTAATTAGCTGAGGATGTAGGAAAGTGTCAAACACACACACATCCATAAATGTATCCGCATATAGAGACAAAAATAAATATGTACAGTACAAACACAAGTCCAAACTGCCAAGACTTGTAAGCCTGTAGGTAATATTATAAGCTATCTGTTAGCCTACTTGTGGGGTTTCACACTGACACAAAGCCTCTCTGGGTGCTATAAATCTAAAGACGAGAACCATGTGGTCCGGCCCTGGGGTGGCCCACATATCTAATGAAGAAGAAAACAAAGCCCCGGGGTACTCAGGGGAGAAGTTTGGATGCACAACGGAGACATTCATCCACGAGAGACACAGGTGTGATAAGCCGACTGTGAATAACAGCTCAGGCTCATCACACCTCATAAATCACATCCGTGCTGAATGTGGAATGTGCTGAGAAGTTTCCCAATGTGTATTTGGGTTGATATCACACGGAAAACACAGAGCTGTAATGAAGATGAATCCACGGCAATACAGTTAATGCACATTCTTATTAGTAGAACATATTCACAGGCGGATTTTTGTCTTTTTAAACTTTAGACAAAATGGCACACAGCATCATTAATCACAAACAAGTTAAACAAAAGAGATGAAACGTGTTAATCAGTCTGCTGTAGAGTGTTGAAAGGTGTATTCTTCCGGTCTTTATGCTAAGAGGCTGATCCTGGTCCCCTCAACTCTTTCTTGGAACGACAGCGCATCTCCAAAAATGTTGAACAATTCCTCGAAGCATGGATGGATCTGTGTTATGTTTACATAAAAATGATCTTGAGTGCAGCTTTAAAGGTAATGAAGCAGATAGGTACATTGAAATCAAAAGCAACACTGACCTCAATCCATGCTGTTACGTTATTATCCTCTGCTGTCCAACGGGCCTCTTGCTGGAGGACTGTGTGTGTGTGTGTGTGGGGTCGGGGGGTACCAACATATAAGTTACCGTGGTGATTAAGCTCCTCTTTCAAACGTGGGTCTCATCTGAGGGTGGCCCTTCTCTTTGAAACAGACGATCTCGGCTTGTGTCAAACCACCACAAGGGTCTCAGCGCTCGCTCAACAACCCACCGATGACAGTTGCTGTTCGGAGATGAGACGAGCCCTCCAGAGCCGAGGACATCGACCTGCGAGACCCGGCTCTCCCACGGGAACCTGTGGGAGCTCCTCGTGGCCCCCCTAAAACTCCTCCATCACCCTCCCTGAGCTTCCCAGCGAGCCCTTTGATGTCCTGGGATCTGGGCGGCCTTTGGACATGGAGGCCTGTCAGCCTGCAGCGGGAGATAGCGTGGAAAGTTACCCACCAATGGACACACGGAGAAAGACAGACTTGATGTCCGTGTATATTGTCCTTCGAGCTAGACACAGATATACTACGTATAAACGGTTTTGGGAGACAGACAGAGGTTGCGCCGGTCTGACCTGTATCATGGTTGACATTAAGGGACAAGGGCGCCGTTTGTTCTTTAATCGGCTTTCTCATACCGAGTTACTGAGGCCCTCGTGGGAATCAGCTTCGGCCCGTCTCCGCCTGACTGTGGGATCTAACACACAACTCAATCACAGAGCTGCAAGCGCAGGAGTGAATATCAGCTTCTGTAAGCTCCCGTTTCAGTACACACCGAGATGAGATGCGCCATCTTCATCCGTCACTACAGAAACACTCATGTGAATGGTGTGAAAGAATTGAAATTGTTCAGACTGTTTAAAGTGTAATTTCTTGCAGGTTCTTTGGAAATAAGACAGTTTTCAGTTTCTTGTGAATTGATTTTATTGAGAAAACAAAATGACACATTAAACATTGTTTTAGTAATAAAATAAGTGGAGTGTATTGCGTTCTGTAGTTGAATACCTGCCACTACTTTTTCACAAAACAAGAACAAAATCAATACAAAAATGCTTTTAAAGCTAAGAAAATGATGGACCCATTCTGAAATGTCACCAATAAAAAGTGCACTTGTTTTGTTGTATTGTGCGTTTCAATCTCATGCATCTCTTCCACCCTCTAGTGGTAACTTGCTATAGATGCAGCAGCAGCACACACGACGACAGACTCATCAAATGTGCTCTGGGTGGTTCTGCAGACAGGTGACGAACTCTTTCACCTCTTTGCCCTCAAAGCAGATCTGGTAGACTGCAGAAAACAATGGAAACCTGTGAGAGAAAGGTCTACGTTATATGATGTTTGATGGAGGACACCGCCAGTGAGCTGGTCACAGGGAGATTTTCACACGTCAAATGAACTAATGAGTGGGTCATGATGTCATCAGCTCTGCACACCCATGCAGGTGTGAGAGGACCGTGGCACTGTACTTTACCTGTACTTCCCAATCATTGCATTAGAGCTGTGGTTAAATTGGTCCAGTTTGATTCATGTGGTTTTGATAACACAATGGGACTTCATATCAAAAGACAAACAGTATTTTATCGAGGTAAACGGACTCACTTGTTGACCATGTCCTTCTTTTGTAGAAACTTGTAGACCTCAGCGGAGGTCTGTGGGCCCTGCAGCTTCTGCCCGTTGAGCATCTCCGCCTCCAGCTCAACAATAGACTGGAGACAGAAACAGCTTTGATGTTGTTTCCTTGATATATTCTGTTCATGAATGTAATATAAAAGTAGAGTTTATGCCTCTGGAGTTCATGATGAAATGGGACTCACCTTGGACGTTCTGACAAAGGCCTCTGCCACTTTGCGGTTTCGTCCTCCGTAGCAGGTGGTGATGAGGTCGGCCACGCCGCAGCTTTCCAGGAAAGTGGTGGAGCTCACTTGGCCTTTGCAGAACATCTTGGCGAAGGCGACCATTTCCATCAGACCCAGCCTGATCACCGCCGCCTTGGTGTTGTCGCCGAAACCCAGGCCGTCGCTGAATCCAGCACCTACTGCCACAATATTCTGCCATGCAACATTTGGCTTTTGACTAACACATTGAGGCAAGATTTGAAATATGGAACCTCTCTGAGGTATGAGGAATAACCACTAAAGATTCACAATACGTGGCTGTCTTTACCTTTAGAGCTCCACACAGCTCCACTGTGTCACTCTCCTCTACGACAGTGATGCGAAAGTTGGGAGTCTGAAGCAGCTCTTTGAAGATGAGGCCGTTCGCCTCATTTTTTGCCCCTGTATTAAAAGCAGTTTGTCAAGAAGAAAAAGAAACAAACACAATGTCACTCAGTATTTGTAAAACAGGGAAGTAACGCTGTGTTTTAGTCTTTGTCTGACCACCACACCGCATCCTCTCCTCTGAAACCACCCTCTGCATGCAAGCAGCGTCAGGAAAATGTTGTGACTGCTGAATTAAAAACGGAGTCTAACCGACTGTGGTTTCACAGAACTTCTCATCTGCCACCTCGCTGGCGATGTTGGCCCCCATAAGGACGCTGACCTCGATCTCTAGTTTCTCTCGGATGATGTCTGAGATTAGCTTCAGTCCATCTGGTCCCTCATCGATACCCTGGATGACAATAACCAATGAGAGACACACGTAGTGAGGAAAGCTGACACAAAGAACAATAACAGGATCTTACTTTGATGAGCGATATCCCAATGGTTCCCTCTGTGATGTGAGGTTTCATCTGATCACACAGTTTGCCGATGAACTGGTGCGGGACTACAAAGACGAGGATCTCTGCTCCTTTGACAGCGTCTGTGATGTCTGGAATAGCAACCTAGAGAGGCACAGTCAGTCTTTAAATAGTGGCAGAGTGTTACCAACGCGTGGAACAAACAGCTTGTGGCTCTGCTGCTTAAATATATGAAATACGTTTTGTCTGACCAGCGGCCCTTTGCTGCACGACGCTCTCCCGTTTTCTAGTCTGTCTATCCTATCCATCTTATGAAAAGGCCAAAATAATCATCTTGAAAAAATATATATATATTATGTACCAGAATAAACCCCTTGAGATGTAGCATCTTGTGTTTTTTCTTTATAATAATTATTACAAATAGATTAAACATATATATGTTAATAAACATCCATAACAATAACAAAAAAAGTGAAAGCACAAAAATATATTACAATATCTGAGTCACTTGTTAAAAATAGTTAATAATACACAAAACTAGTAATTAAGCAATAAGCCTCACTGTTTCTTAATGGAAAGTCTGAATGGAGATAGAACATCAATGTAACAGGAAAAAAACTTTACAAAACAAACTAAACCCCAATTATAGCTCCTTGGGAAATATCTCAATATAATGATCTGCGTCTTTGCTTTTGCTCTTGATAGATATGTCGTTGAGGTGAGCAGATTCTTGCAGTAATTCGTGAGAAGAAACATATGGGTCAAAGTGTTGTGATCATGGTTTGAGATTGCAGTGAATCGCATCACCTGCTGACACACAAGATGTATGAAAACTTAATCTTACCACATTTCTGGGCAGCTTGTGACCTGGCAGGTATTTGACATTTTGGTGCTCTGTATTAATGATCTCTGTGAGCTTCTTCCCATCAATCATTTCTTCATAAACCCACATGTTTACCATTGGGTTGAACCGGTTGGATGCTTTGACATTGTGCCCGATTATTTTGGCAATCGAAGAGCCCCTTGAGGAAGTAAAGAATACAAGCAGACAATCACCGTGAGCAACATTCATCAGAGAAGAAAAGCCTCATGATCCAATCCAAACACTGCAGAACCAGACAGGACTTTGGGAAAGTAAAACAGGTCAGAACAGGTTGAAAATAAAGCATTGTTCAGCTGAAAATGGAACAAATCCAACCACCAAATGACCATATGATGACATATGCTGCTACACTGGCAGGTTAAACTCCCATAAAGTGTGCAAAGGTCATTATTACTCAGGCATCAAACTAATCGACCTTTTTCTTATCTGAGCAAGTATAAAAGCATGATCATGAGTCAACAGACTGGTGTAAGATATGGGCTGCGGTCAAAGCGGAAGCGCAATCGATCCACAGCAGCTGGACGCTTTTTAATGGTGTAAATAATAGCGTACAGACATTAGACTTATATTGGTGGTCTTAATCTGCTAAATTACAAAATCCGCGTTCAGTTAAGCATTGAGTGCATGACATAATAGTTTACACCACTGTAAATGTAAATAGCGCTATTGTTTCTGAAATATGCATTCATAAGAGAACTGTAAAGTTACCAGTTTCCAGATCCGACGATGCAGACTTTCTTTGCAGGCATTTTGAACGTGGCAATTGTCCTTCTGTACGGCTGAACTGTTGTTCTCTTTATTCACCGTCTCTTACAACTTCCTCATACGCCCTATGATTTCTACAACATATCACCCTCCCCTCTCTCGCCACAGATATACCTCTTTCGTTTTCAGCAGTGGGAATAACATAATAACACAGTGCAACAAGTATCACAGCCTTTTTCACACTTTGTATGCATATATACAATAAACAAATGGTTTTACATGATTAAGATGAATGGATGCATTGAGAGTACAAAGAAGAAAGTCAAACCGGTCATTTATTATTAAGTATTGATTTAGCTAACTGACATCAAGCCAGACAACATATACGACTTCCGGTTAAGGTGTTTTTCAAAACAAAGCAATAATATCCGCTCCTGTTTACTACTCACAGCTTAAACAAACAAACAAATGCATTCATGAATGCATACACAATCAGACAACGTACTATATGTCAAAATATGTCAACATGTATGTGCAAAGCATCTATTTTAAATATGCAATTGTTCATCCGTTTTTGTATTTATTCATTCATTTTATACAGTTTAATGTTAACATATTGGGGGGGATTGTGGGAATACGATATGGTGTATTTATCTGGATATTGTTCATCTCTTTCTTTCTATTTTAATGTTATTGTGAATCGATCCACGGAAGCTTGCGCTCGTGAGCTAGTCACATGACTTGTTTCCTGCCAAAGCAGTAAATACTAGGCGAGCTAGCAGGCACTGCAGGTTATCTGGCTACTCCCTGTATTAGCAGCATTTACAATGTTTTATCAAACGTTATGTAACTTATCCGGCTCACAGTTCAGCGTATGGTGTGTTTCGATAAGGGATAAACCGTCAGCTTAAATTTGTGTCATAACGAAGGCTCGTCCACTTGATCAAATCTGTGGTGACTTAGCTTAGCTAGCTAGCTTCACAGGTTAGCTTAACGCTAGCAAGCTGAGTTAGCGTCTAACGGAGGCTCCGTTGCTAGTGACTATGCAAGGGGAAGCCACGGCTGTACGAATCCCGGAAAACGAAGGCAAGCTGGATGTATTGCCCCAGACCAAGACCCCAAGCTCGGGGCGAGCAAGTGCCAAAAGCTGGCAGTACAGGTGTGTGGCTGTTACCTGCTAACGCTCATAATTAACGTTACATTTAAGCGACTTTACTGATTTAAGGTACTTTGTTTACCTGACCGGTTGTGACGTTAGATATAGATTTTTAATTAAGTGTTTTGACTGTCCATTAATTGACCGATTTGCTCTTATGTTTATGATCACTTGCTTTCTAACCAGACTGGTAACAGTGAATTAATTCTGCCCTTTGAGAAAATCTGTGACAAGGCAATGCTCCATGATTCATTAGTGCATACACCTGTGTGTGTTCATGGGCGTGTACTCTGTCAAAGCATTTTAACAAGTGTTCTTTGTCTCCGTGATAACCTCTCATGCCAGTGATCACATGGAGAATATCGATGGCTACTTGATGAAATACACCAACCTTGTAACAGGGTGGCAATACAGGTGAGTTTCATACCTTTTCAATGTAAAATGTTTAGCATCCCAATCAAGAAACTCTTATCAGCATTCACCAGCCACTTTCAGCCAAATTCCTCGTTGTAATCCAGTCTAATCCAATCCAAGTAATGCCGTGGTGGTTTGTACGGCGGCCTGTCATAGTGACTTGTTTGTTTTCAGGTTCTTTGTCTTAAACAATGAGGCTGGCTTGCTGGAGTACTTTGTCAATGAGCAGTCGCGGCCCCAGAAGCCCCGCGGCATGCTCCCCCTGGCAGGGGCCGTCATCTCCCCCAGCGACGAGGACTCCCACACCTTCACTGTCAACGCCATCAGCGGGGAGCAGTACAAGCTCAGGGGTGGGTACCTAGATACACGCACTGACGTCTTGACATGCATGTTTAACAGTCGTATGTTAGACCACAGTACATCATATTAGCTTGTTGTTTCAGCCTTTTACTGTTCGCTTGTGTTCTCCTCGCCGAGTTCCCACGAACTGAGCTGTTCCTTAATATTGCTTGTCAGCTTCTTCTTTTTTCCTCCCGGCCTACTGTCGTCACCATCCATCAAGTTCATACGATATTGATCTGCGTGTTTTTCCATTATCCTGTGCTGGTGATGCAGAAGCACACGGGCATCGATCATCGTAGTAGAGTAACCGTAAGATGGTTTCTTGCTTTCCTTTCGTGTGTGTTTCTCAGCCACCGATGCCAAAGAGAGACAGCACTGGGTGAGTCGACTGCAGATCTGCACACAGCACCACACGGAGGCCATGGGCAAGGTAAGATGTTCTTGGTATTAGACATATGATAGAGCCTGCACGCAGACATACAGATATTATGTACTGTGTAGAGACTAAATGTTAGTCAATGCAAACATGTTGTTCAGTGTATAATATCCCTTTTATTGTTTGCTGCTGTTTAAGTCAAACATAAAAACGTGACTGCCACAGAGCGGATGTGAGCTGGACAGTCTTCAGTTTCCTGTTTTCCTTCCTCATGTGCCAAAGAAGCAATTGAGCAAAGCAAAAACCTGGAGCGCTGTGAAATATTAATGTTCATCTGGTTTTGCCTTGTTTGTAAGCACAGTAATCACTCGTATTGATCTACAGACCACCATGCAGCCCACATTCTATTGTAATGCTCTTGAGATGCACAACAACAAAAAACACAGAGCTCCTCAAAGCTCTTTCTTTTCTCAGGATCTATCTTTAAATGTTGTAGATTTCTATTTGAACGTGACGGGATGAACATTCTGCACTTCACAGAGTAATCCTCCCCCCAAGTCCCGGAGCTACTCTATGGCGTCTCAAGGCAGCGGCAGCTCTCCCATGTCGTTACGCCGGCCCAGCCAAAACCCCGCCTCCTTATTCGGCTGGTCGCAGCTCAACAAGGGCTCGTCGCTCTACGGCAGCAAGAGGTCCCTGCTGCCAGACCACCTGATGGATGCCAGAGAGGTACAGCCAGCCAGACTCTCCAGTGTTGTGGATAGGAACAGCTCAGAATCTAACCCTGCACGCTTGTTAACATATCATTGACATCTCAGGACCAGCAATTAACTAGGGTGCTATGGGCTGCTGCACTTAAATGGCTAAGAATATTTCAAATGAATTGCTTTGAAGATAATGGTGAAAAATGTGTCAATGGTCTTTATGTTGGAGATTAAGAAAATAATGAATTTAAAAGCTATAGCTTGCGTCATCACACTTCCTGCAATAAACACAAGCAAAAACTACGTTTCTGCTGCTCGGCAGAAATCTGGGAAATCAAGAACATCTGATCTGATCAAAATGCTGTTCGGTCTGTGTGATGCTCTGTTATGTAATCAAGCTGCAGCCAGAAACCTCTTTAAAATCCCGCCATGGTGGATGGCTAAAGATCCTCCCACACACAAACATACAGAGGGAACCTTATCATAATTATATGCTTGATGTTCCTGCAAGACATCCAGTGTTCAGTGTAAAATACTTAAGACTGAGTTTTAAAGTAGGCCTTTTGTTGATTTAGATTTTTCTTCACTTTGACCTATTTGTGTGACGCAAAATGTCCACAAGGGGGCGCTGCTGTCTCTCCCTGAACATCGGTGTACTCCAGATTGATTTATGGATTGTTGTTCTTCTCAGCTCCCTTCAAACAATAGTTGTCCTGTTTACTAACCAGCACATGGCAGTACTTTAAAAGGGTGCGCTGAACTACCGTAGCTGACAATTTCAGAAGTGCTGATTCAGAAGAAAAAATATCCATTTCGTTTCTTAATTTGAGCATACAGTAAGGGAGAAGGCTAAGGGGTGTTAGCAACTTTTATTGATGTTATTGTCTCAAAACATGGATGTTGTGCATAGATAAAAAAGGAAGCCATGTTAAGAGATTTAAATTAATTTAAACACATTTAACAGTACCTGCACAGGTAAACTTCATTGCTCGTCTTTTTTGCCTTCTATAACGGAACGCTCCTTGATCCCCTTCCAGATGTTGACCCAGGCCCAGGGCCAGCACAGAGACCTAATCCAGAGCATCGAGGGTCTGCCTCCAGCCCCCGGCTTCTCCCCTCTAGACCAGGATCTGCTGATGCTCAAGGCCACTTCCATGGCCACCATGAACTGCCTCAACGAGTGCCTGCACATCCTGCACCTGCAGCAGGTGGCCAGGCAGAGAGGCTCCCTGGGAGGTCAGTGGAGGAGGGGGGGTTGTTGTGCATATTGTGAATCTGAATATGGTGTCTTCTCAATGTCTGTTTGGATGCTTGGAGGGTATTCTGACATTGCAGTCAAGGGAAAAAAGTGAATGCATGCCAAGCGACTTTTTATTTATTTTTTTATTTTTTAAGAAGTGAGCATTTGTGCCTCACTGCAGATGAAGTGTTTTTGTCTGCTAAATAAGCCGCCTCTGTGCTCTACGTTTTCTGTGAACTGAGGCCACATGCAGTCCACAACAAATCATAGTCTTGTATATGCAAGCCTGCACCCAATCTAACAGTTAGTGTTGACAGTGGAATTATTTTGCATTATTGATGAGGAACCGTACCTATTCTTACCACCTGTCGCCAAGGTAATGGGATCTCGGATGGTTAAAATGTCCATCGGCAACGCTTTGAGGACAGAATTCAGTTCTAAATCAGCTTCATGTTAAAAAAGAAAACGTTCCAGTTGTAGAGAGAACCCAATGTGAAGTGTCCAAGTCGCTGATATCAACACTTTCTGTTCAGGACCATTTGAAATGGGGAAAGGACCAGCTCATGCCCCACTTTTTCAAAGCAGATCTCATTACTCGATGTATATTTCATTAGGCCAGAGTCATCGCAGCAGCCATTGTCCAACGACGCACAGGGTGGCTGTGAATGAGATCTGCCCACCTTTTAAACATGCATTAAAAAAATGCCCTCGCCATACGTGGAGGGTTTATCCAATCGGAGAACGGGGACGTTTCCTGCTGGCGGCCAAAGTATCCTGATACCTGGTTTGTCAGAGGGGTTGGGTTACACTCTCTTGGTCTAGGACAGCGTCCAGTCAGCAGCCAGGTGGTTGTTTAGAGCTACGCCTGTGTGTGCAGCTGTGAGTGTCAGGGGGACTTGGGTGGGAGGGGGGACAGTACCATGAGTACCTCTGAACCTGCCGCCTTGCACTCCCCGTCCCCGGCAGGACCCACCATCGAGTGGTTGGAGCCCAAGCTGCCCGATATCCTGAAGAACGGCAGCAGCTTCGCAGCAGGGGAGGACCTGCTGGAGGGGAGCGGTCTGGAGCTCGGCAGCCCCGACTCCTGCAGCTTCTCTGGGGTAAGAACAAGCGAATGATGCCCCCTCTCAAAGGAAACAGATCTGGGAAAAGTTGTACCATCAGGAAGTTGACTTGACATAGTTTATTTGCCTTTCTAAATGAGCTATAAACTACACTGTTAATGTTTTTCTGTTTTAGATGGTCGAGCAGTTTTGCAGTCTCCCACCACATAAACAACCATTGTCTTTCGACCTTTGCTGTCAATCAAGCAGGTTGTTGAATTGATCACGTTCCCCTCCCTCTCTCAGGAACAGGAAGACATCGATGCGGAGGATGAGGCCGAGGACTCGTTGACCGATAAGGAAGAGGACCTGGGGGCTGTGGAGGAGGAGCGCAGCGTCATCTTGCACCTGCTGTCCCAGCTGAAGCTGGGTATGGACCTCACGCGGGTAGGTCGAGTTCCACGTACAACCAATCACCCCCCCTCCTCCACAAACTCCTCCCACACTTTGTTTTGTGTTTGAGCAGGTTTTCTGTGTCATTACGAGAGGAAGATTATGAGTTTATGGATTATGTTGGTAATTCCAGACCGATAGTCCCACAATGAGCGGTATGAGAGGTGTTGGTGCTGAGATTAGCTGTTTGTTCATAATGTAGTGGGCTGTGATCTATAACCATGACTCATACAATTGTTCATTCACCTCTCATAGGATTTTAAACGGTTTGTAACACATCGTGTAGTGGTCTATAAAACAATAAGGGCTCAAAACAGTTTATTTTGTTTTATTTCTTAATTTTCTTGGTCAGACTAAATGTTTATTTGTCCCAGCAAAAAACATGCATCTCAAAATTTTCAATAGTTGTATCATATAATATTGATTACATTTTTTTTAAACATCTAAATGTTAAAGTTCATGTTTTGGAGATGAAACACTTTCTTTGAGTTTTCTTCATTTTCTATTCATTAAAACCACTTTTAATTCGTTTTTACAATCAATATAAATGGATTATAACGTATATGACTGCTTCCTGAGAAATCCCATGGAGGTGAAACGTATCGGTTGAATATTAATATTATATAAATGATGATAATAAAGACGTCCTTCAACTAAACACAGACGTAGAACAAGTTGAAAGACGGTACGTTGCGAGTAGTATTGTTTTGCGTGAAGTGGAGGAGCAGCGCTCTCACATGTGGAGATGATCTTTAACTGTACGGTGGAGACGCCACTATATGGAAAGTCAGTCTTAAGATTAAAGCATTGAGTTTGTTTGAATGGAAAAGTGTTCAGTGACCCTGAATGAATAAGTCAAAGTTAGATCAGGTTGTTGGGTCTGTCTTTCAATCCTCATTTGTAACGACTTTACAGGCTGAAGTAAGCACTTCTTGCTTTCTAATTACTCCTCCTGCACACACTTGAAAACAGTTGAGTCATTCTATCGTCCAGTGTCAGTTGGTTCTAGTATTTGGATAGCCTCCTCTTGGGTTTCTGATTCATCACTTCTCTGTTGGCTGACGTCTGGAGATCTAGACACTTTGGGCCCAGGGTCATGTCCAGTAAACGTCACAGGGACACTTGATGCATCAAACAGAGAAGAAGAAGGCGATGGAACATGAGCTTTGGTTGGTTATTATCCTGTGACCTGTGTTGTTCCAACTAATGAATAAACCGTGATTCTCCTTCCAGGTGGTCCTCCCCACCTTCATCCTAGAGAAGCGCTCTCTGCTGGAGATGTACGCTGACTTCATGTCACATCCCGACCTCTTTGTGACCATCACCGACGGCAGCAGCCCGGAGGACCGCATGGTCCGCTTTGTGGAGTACTACCTCACGTCCTTCCACGAGGGACGGAAGGGGGCCATTGCCAAGAAGCCCTACAACCCCATCATCGGCGAGACCTTCCACTGCTCCTGGAAGGTACCCAAGAGACCAGAGGCCTCCGAGGAGCCTTCAGAGGAAAGCCCCGACCCGGCCGCCCCCCAGGACCCCTACCAAGTGCGCTTTGTGGCGGAGCAGGTGTCCCACCACCCCCCCGTGTCTGGCTTCTACGCTGAATGCCAGGAGAGGCGGATGTGTGTGAACACGCATGTGTGGACCAAGAGCAAGTTCATGGGAATGTCTATCGGTGTGTCCATGATAGGGGAAGGTGAGCCGGCAATGTTTTTGTGTTGTATTTGCATTAGCTTCATCAGAAAGTGAGAGGCAAGCTGTCTTCCACAATAGCAAATGTAGTTACTGTTTCTGTCCTCTGCTCGTCTTTCCAGGTTGTCTTTATTTGCAGGAGCACGATGAAGAGTACACTTTCACGCTGCCTTGTGCGTACGCACGCTCCATCCTCACCGTTCCCTGGGTGGAGCTGGGCGGCAAAGTCAACATCAGCTGCGCTAAATCTGGCTACTCAGCGGTCATCACTTTCCAGACTAAACCGTTCTACGGTGGCAAATTACACAAGTGAGTCCCTCCCGGGTAGCAAGTTGATATCTATGTTGCTCTGTTCTGCATCCTGCTCCTTTTCAGATGGTTGATACCTCTGACGTAACGCCTACATCTGAAAAATGTTTTGAATCCACAACGCACATATTTTCATACTTTTCCTTCAAGCAGGCTTTTAAAATATTGTAAGCAATATGAAATGTATTCATTTCATTGCCCTGCCTGAATATAGGGTCACAGGGGAGGTGAAGCACAACACCACCAATGCGGTGGTGTGTCGTGTGCAGGGCGAGTGGAACGGGGTTCTGGAGTTCAGCTACACCAGCGGCGAGACGAGAGTGGTGGACGTCACCAAGCTGCCGGTTACCAAGAAGAGCGTTCGGCCCATTGAGAAGCAGGGACCAACTGAATCCAGGTCCGAACACGGCAGGGTTTAGTTTGATGCCTTGTTTTATTCATGTGTTGATGTCTATCCTAAAAACGTTGCTTATTGGAGAGGGTTTTTGTAATGCAAGGTCAAATACAACTCCACATCCTTGTGCGCTCATAGAACAGGAAGCTAATCGGTTGCATGACGTCTCGCTCACTTCACTGCGTTTCAGGCGCCTGTGGCAGCATGTCACTGAGGCCTTGCGGCAGAAGGATATTGAAAAAGCCACGGAGCACAAGAGGATTCTGGAGGAGAGGCAGCGGACGGAGGAGAGGCACCGCGCTGAGACCGAAGCCACTTGGAGGACCAGATACTTTGACAGAGAGGTGAGCGAGTTGACCACAATGGCGTCTGTGCTCCTTGATGCATTTGACCATCATGAGGGTTTGATGAAACGGCATTCATAGATTTGTATCCGGTCAGGGGACAAGGAGACACTTCTGAGCCTGTGACTGACTCAAACCCGGTCTCAGTCTCGCCTATTAAACATGTCCCAAGAATCTGGCTCACTTAAAGTTACTACGAGGAGCTTTCAACTGCTTATGAAACGGTCTCCATGTAATACTGTTGTCTCTATATGACCGACATAAGTAAAGGAGACTTCGGGTCTTCCTGCTGTTTTAAGAATCATTTCCAACCCGAACATCGATGACTTTATTGGCGTAAACAACGAGTAGTCATAATATGTTGACACGAGTCTCTTCTTCTCCACCAGGGTGAAGGATGGGTCTATCACAAACCACTTTGGAAAACCTCTGCATCCAAATCCTAGTTTCTTCAGTCTGTGTCTTTGATGTAGATATTGTAGATTCAGGAGTGTGTGTGAGAGTGTGTGTGTGTGGACACACATGGTTATGAAATGAGAGCATGACCTGCACTGAAGTACAGATGAAGGCAGCATGGGGAGGAGGACAGAGACGGCATGACTCAAGGTGTTCTCATGATTTACACCAAGCCTCGAAGTACTGCTGATCGGTTGTTTTTTATAATCCAATGTCAATGAAAACCTCTTGTTGTACAGGTATAATGGTACTCTATCTACACAGCCTTAAGACGGCCTGATCAACCTGGATATGCTTCTTTTCTTCTGCTTCTTTTCAAGCTGTGGGATCGCGTGACTTTTGACTTCCAACATAAAGAAAACCTAAATAATTGGAATACTGCCTGTTGAATGTAATGCTGTGAGAAGGTAGTGATTTGATTTGGTGTTGGAATGTATACGAGCTCATCCATGTTTAAGTGACTGTACACTCTGCTTCAAGTCAACGTGGTTCTCTATAACAAACCGTAAATATTCATGACTAACGACTCAAAGAATTTTAGGTACTAGCTTTTTAAGAGTATAACAGTCACGCTCAGCTGATCTGCTTCATCCGGACTGTGAACTTCATCAGATGTGATTGAGGGGAGCTCTGCGAGTAGGTCACGATACCAGAAATTCAGTAAGGACACCGGTGAAATTTCTCGATACTCAATCCGATACCACAGTAAAAAACGAAAGGTGCTTCAACGTACTCTTATTTCAGTTTGCACACTGATTTCTTTCTGATTAAGTTATTAATCCACTACATTTTACATTTGAGCGCACCATGATAACGTTCTTTACCTTCTCCCACTACTCATTTTCACCCCATATTGAACACATCACACTGTAACTCAATGCAACCGCTGTACATTAGCTGTTAGCTGCATTAACTAGCGCTCCTCCTGCTGATTTCAACACATTTGTAGCACTATCGGGTAAATCTGCCATCATCCCTGTGACGACGAGACCCCATCAGTCTGGAGCCCTGATCGCTGGCACCTGTGGGACTTTAGAGAAATTTGTACCGTCCCGTTTTCAGACTTTCAGCATCGACTTGGTGCCAAAGTATTGGTTCTCGTGACATCCCGAACCCTCGTTTCTGTCTCCAAACCCAAGAGGAAATGACCCCGATGACATCACCAGGGTTATTGTTTCAGACTGGACCAGAACTGTTCACAGGCTGAGGTACTCCCTGTGAATGTCCATGTGTAAAAGTGGTGGAATGACCTGTTCACATCATAATTTGAATATTGATTGGTAGCTTGTGTGCCTTTTAGATGTACTCATTGAAATAAAGTCATGCCGTTTATCTCGTGTATTCAATTGTTTAATGCTATATTGACGAAGACGTTGCTGGAATGGGATGCCATCGACTAGCTGACAAATAACTCCATTTAAAATAATAATCACATCTACAGACTGCCCCCATTATTCTTGTCTGTTTTTACTCCTGTGGTTATTGCAGTGGATGGAGAAATTCCTACATGCATGACAAAGTGTCTGCATTACTTAAGTTTATAAATGTCTGCGGTAAAAGCTTTTAACCAAATTTGCTTATTTTGTAATGCAAATAAACATTTTCTTTGAATGCGTAATTATCCCCAATCTTTGTGCTTTAATTGCTCTTTTGTTTTTTAGAGCCACTTTTTGTATCGACGTTAACATTTCTCATTCCATTCATGTTTTATTTTAATTTGTAAGTAATTCCAGTCTACCTTACTGTGCTACATGTGATACCTTACTCTGTCCCCGGCCCCCCTTACTTCACATTCTCACAGTAACAAGTAGGACACGTTCCTCTTCTCTACAGAAGGAGATGCTCCCTCCACGTCTCGGTGCCTTATGCAAACGCTTCCTGTGAGTCTTCCAACTTTCATCAGTTATTGACCTGACGTGTGTGTGTGGGTGGAGTCAGTGGTTCATGTTGGGAGAAGTCAAGAGCGCTGGTTATTCGAGGGTTTGACATTGTCTTGGTTTTGGATTCTACTGCTTGTCTTGCTGACCTATGAAGTGCACCGACATTGAAGGAAACCTGATGTAGAAAAATGGACGTGTGGAGAATAATCAAATAAATTGCGTATCGGTTGTATTCTGTGTTCAAAGTTTTGTTCTCCACCAAGTTAACCCTGTTTTCCTCCTGGTTCCTCTACTCTTTGACATCAGTACAAGTATTTCATTACAGTAAATTGGAAAGGTTGAATCAGTGACATGAGGCTACCAAACTGCAGTTCTAGAAGCATCTAAAGAATGAAAGAACTGCTCTTGTTCTTCTTTGCATGAGCGAGTCTTACCGCTGAACTAGAACACTTCAGCCCGACTGTAACCAAAGGCCCGCACAAGACCGAAGGGAGTGTCAGGAAAGAGGCTCTGCAGGTTTGGTAGCATATTGCAGGTGATGGATAAAATGGTTCTCTAAAGTTGTAATAGGTTTACATTTAAATTCTGAAGACATCACCCAGTGACTTCACAGTGGATTTTATTCAATTAGAAAAAGGCTTTGTTTTGTGTGTGTCTGCTTTTTGTGGCTTTTAAAAGGTACAAACTATAAAGAATATGTCCCAGGGACAGCAGACACACTTTGGACTCGTGCTAAATGAAAACAAAAATTCAGACAGCTAACGGCGTCAACTGAAAGGCCAGAAAACAAGCTTTCCAACACTGTTTTATACGTGCATAACTGAAACGTGAACCTGTGGATGCTTGTTTGAAACTCTAAAGGCTTCCTCCATACATTATGCTTTAAGACGCAGATGAGCTTCAGAACGGGAACAATGTGTGATGTGAGGTGCCTCTGTCTCCCTCATGCTGGTCATCAACCCTGCTCCTGTATCTGCTGCTTTGCATGTTTTAGGGGTCATCTGATCCCACTAATATGATCATTATGTAGACTTCACATGCTTCAGCTGTGTGATGATGAGCACGGCACTGGCAGGAGCTGTGTAAGAGTAGAATTCAAATTAAAACACGCCTGTGATCATTTCAAAACCAGTTTACGAGTTAAGTTCAAGTGTGAAGTCACGCTCTCGTGGGATCTGCAGTTGATGCATCACGCTGGAGGAGTGGACCGCCTGTCTCTGTTATAGTTTTAATCAACGATGGCTCTCAATACGCCATTTATATGTATTATTCATAATCCATCCAGTTAAATTTGAAAACTGAGAATAATAATTTGTTAAAATATAATTGATGTGTACTTTCTTTATTTGACAGTCGATAAAGTTTCGCATGCAGTAGACGTTAACTTAACCCAGCAAGTCTGAACGCAACGGAACATAACTGTAACGGAGGGAAATGTCCGTTTCCTTCATCATCGGTAAGTGTAACTAAAATGCTTTGGAATATGTCCTTTTTTCATGAGGTGTGTCTCAGATCAAACTGTTCCCATGTTTTGATTCATTAAATAGTTGTGTCACTTCTATACAGTGTGCTTAAGTATTGCATTTCCCAGGATGCACTTTAGAGGACTGTGTTTACATTCAGCGCTTTCCTTTCAAGACCATTTGCATGCTGTCTGCTCTGGCCTCCATCCTGGTGTTTTCATATGTGGCCTCACTCCTGTTTAACGAGGGGATCCTTCCTGAGAGGTTTGATGTGTTCAAGGTGAAATCACAGAAAGCACCACCGCCAGCAGAGGGAGCCAGAGAGGCTGATAGTGAAAAGACTGATGCCCCAAATGAAAATGAACCAATGCTCAATACAAGTTAATTCAATTTCTGTTGACTTTGTCTCACTGTCTTGTTACATTAGTAACTGTGGCTTGTTTTGATAGAAGCTGCTGACAATAGTCTACTTTTTAGATTGGAAACTCGTGAGAACATCTTGCATTGCGGATTACCACGTTATGTCAAAGCAGTAGAGATAAAAATAGGCAACCAGGGATCTCAGGTTACCGACAGAGGGCCACGCAGACCCCAATGATGTAACAGCATCAGTCGTACCAAAGATGATCAAAACAGAAAGACCTCTCACTCTGTAGCTTTTTCTTGTTACGGAAATCTCATCACATCCTATCAAATTCATTGCCGAGGCTGTTGTTTTAACTCATTAAAAAACTTGTTTCAGCACAGATGCAAATATTTGTATGCAAGGAACGTAATTAGATAATTAACATTTCAGGATAAAGTCATGGTGATGAACCAGCACAGTATATTGTCCACCGCGTGACACATCACCGTGATAAACGATCTTCGGCCACACACGCCCAGCCTCAGCACCAGCGCATCCTTTCTCCACGGGGCTTCCCCCCCCCATCCGTCCGCACCAACATTACAAGAAACCACGAGAGGGATGAGGCCTTCGTGATAAGGACGAACACTAGCGGACCTCGTTCTTCTCGTCTCGAGCTCGTTTCTCGCGGTTCGTTATGTCTTTGGGCCTGCTCCCCCTCTCGCCATGCCCGTCGCTGAACGCTCCCTGCCGCCGCTGCCGCTGCTGCTCTTTCTGCCGTGGTTGCTTTTGATTTCGTGCCTCGATGGGGCGGTGAGAGCAGCGGAGGAGGGCGGCGGCCTGCCCTCCTCCTCGTCCGGGGACAATGGCCCCGCAGTCGCGGTCGGAGACCCGTCTGCCACGGAACCGACCGCCCCGGGGCGATTTCTCAGCCCCTCCGCTGTTACAGAAGGTAAACAAAAACAAAAACGAGCTCTCCATCAGCCGGCCATTGTTAGAGAAAATGGAAATGAGCTGCAACAGAGGAAACAGTGTGACTCATAACTGAATCCGGTAGCAGTGCATCTCATACAACGTTTGTTTTTGTACTGAAGAGGAGAACCGGTTTCATCATTTTGTGATTTCTTTAGATTATACTGGACATTAAAATGAGCTCTGCTGCAGTTCTCAGTGATTTGTGGGAGGCGAATGCTGTAAGTAGCTACAAACACAATTTAAATAGTGCAACATTTCCTTTAATCTTACTTTTCACTGGCAGAATAATGGATATACTTGCAGATATGAAGGACAAGTTGTTCAAACATTAACCATTTTAAGCAGAAACATGTATTGGATTGACATTAACTGGAGAAAAAGTTGTGGCTCCTATGATATGTTATTAAAGGAAAGGCCGCGTCTTCATTAACACTAAGTGACACCATTAGTCTGAAGAATGATCAGCTATTTCTATTGATAAGCTATTGGATGTAATTCAGAGGCAGTCTGGCCAACAGGCTAATGGATTAAGATGTATAATGTGGAGGTTTGGGGGATTCGTAATTAGTAATCCTGCGCTGCTCTGCTGATACAGTACCTGTACTCATTGACGGCCTCTGTTTACAGCTGGTCTGGGCATGGATGGAGGGTTTACGCACTGTAAAAAAAACTAAAACAAATTACACTCGAATGCTTTCTAAGTCCAGCGGCCACATTAGTGTCGCTTACAGAGCACTGCTTCCTGTATATGAGTCATTCAGCTAAATACATCAACTACACTGCTAAATATTACTGTTCATTCCAACAAAAATAAATCACCAGTGAGGATTAGAAAATCTCCATTCGAAGAGTAATGTACTCGTTTTTATCCGCACTAGATTACACTAGAGAGCAAAATGCATTTTTCTCAACATTAAAAAAGACGAAAACGTTCCCGCAACAAAACATTAATACTGGAAATTTGAAACTTGCTAAATATCAGCGATGAAAGCTCCATCCTCCGGAGTACATGTGTGTTGGAAGGGAGGACGTGTCTCACGTGGCACTTGGTTATGATGTATTTTTCATTCTCCCACAGACTCAGCTGTGCCTGCCTCATCACTTTTTCATGGTGAGAGAAAGGTTACCGAGTACTGCTGAGAGGAGGTGGTTGAGGCTGGTCTACAGATAGAACACATGCAGAGACACACGTATTACCACAAACAAATACTTTCTTACTCTGGCCGCCATACTGATAGCGCACCAAAACCAATCCATAAATATCGTTAGTTAGACTTCACAGAAAGTTGGTCAAGCAAAAGCCACAAAAAGGACATCATGGGTGTGTAAATCGAAACACATTTTCTCTCCAGAGCCCCAGTTTGCCCTGAAGGTCCTTGTGAGGGACCTGGTGACCCGTCAGCTGCTCCCGGGTGCTTCAGTATACGTTTACGTAAACCACACCCTGAGGAGCTCCGCCCGGTCGGGGGAGAGGGGCGAGGTTCTGCTCTGGGTAGCGTACAGTCCTGGACTCAGTCTGACTCTGCTGGGCGACATGGAGGGCTACGTCCCCAGCCCCCTGCCCTGGAGCACCACCAAGAGACCGCGTGAGTAAAGCCCACAACTACTTTTCATACCTTTGGTTTGGCTGACTGACATCTCATTGTGTCTTTATGTTCACACAATAATTGTTCACACAAACTGTCTGGCAGCTCTTAGTAGTTTCTGAGGAAAACATTCTCTCACACGGCCCACGTTGTCTCCCTTATCTACCCACGAGTCAGAACCCTGGCTTCTCTGACACAAGAGACTGTGAACATACACTCTGCTGAACTCTGCATCCAGCACCAGGGTCACAGCTGACCCTGACCTCTCCTCGAAGGGACGCAAGTAAAGAGGATTAGCCAACACGGATCGACCGGCGCATAAAGGGGGAAGAAACGGCATTTAGCAGATACTCTCACTGAATTTAAAAGCCTCTGCTTCGCTCCATTTCATTTACACACATGTAAATGTTAAGGTGTGAGTCGATTAAAAAAGGTTAAAATGATAAAACTGAGGGAAATGCTTGTGCTTTATAGGCTGTGCAACCATTGCGAGCACAATATTCACACTACTGCATTATTCATGGTCATTACAGATTAATGAAGTGTCTGCGACAACACACAACTTTCACTGAGGTTTGTTCCTGATGAAGCGATTCATGTTCCCAGTGTACAGTCGAGTGTAACCCAACGCCGTCATTGTATTGACCATCTCTACAGCAGCATGACGAGTCGAGGGGGAAACATGTCGCTGCCTCAGCAAACTGTCTTTGTCCTGCACCCAATCAAAGGCAGAGGGGGGGGGGGGGCTCTTTAGCCACACCGATCTCATGTTTGTGTGAAGAAAAAAGGGGGCCCGGGTCTGACTCTATTGTTTGCGTTCACACTTCCTCTTACTGGCCTGTATCAGGCAGAATGGAAACAAAGATGGAGCAGGTGTCATGAGGGATACAAATCAGACGGCGGATGAAAGAGCGTCATCTGTCGAGACCTGCTTTGCTCTGTGATCAGAGGCGCCTCCCTTTTGTGCTGCCGAGCCAGACGACTGAACCCTAAAAAGGGGATTGAGGAAGTATTGCCACCTGCTGGTGGTATGACAGGCCTGCTAGTCACCAACAGCAGCTGCTGTGTTTAAAAAACAAAGGAGAATGAGAGAAGCTTGACATCTCTCCTCAGTTATGATCCCTGGTTACATATTAAATCACTTAGAAAGGGAACGTATATATTTAAAACTAAAAAGTGGTCAGTTTTCATTGTAGCTCTCATTTCTCAGATGATTATTATAGATAAAGTACCTACTTTTGTTCTCCATTAGTTCTATAATGGTGACTTTTTACAGTATGTCATGCAGTCATATCGGATGTCATGAATATGTTCATATTAATCGTATAGTGTGTCATAAAGAAATCATAGTAAGCTGTCACAAAGCTGTTGTAAAAAGTCAGTATGTCTTGGAAAGAAGATGCTGAAAGTGTTTGTGTTTTGTTTGTCATCCTGCAGTTTTCTCTGCTGTGACGTTGCTGCTGCTCCCTCACAGTCAGGGGAACATCTGGCTGTTTGAAGACTCAGTCCTCCTCACCGGGAAGTTGCCTGGTAGGTTTACACACTTCTTACAGGTCACAAACAATTCTCCTTCATCTCAATGAGCAACGCAGAACTTTCGTTTGTAGAAGAACACATCCTTGAAAAATAGACGAACAAATCCTGAATTATTTAAGCTAAACGCGACAGCTTTAATCAGTTCATCGGGGTAGTTTTCAAGTTGCACAGATTAAAGTAGAGAATCAAGCAGATACCAAAAAAACATCAGAGTAGCTGCACAAATATCGACTGTATTTGCAATATAAATACATGTAATAAGTGTAATCATTAGTCATAAGTGTAAGTGCCATTTGTTTTTACAGATCGCTCGTTCCAACCCAAGGTTAAGTTCCCCAAGAACCTTCTCACAATGTCTGATAAGAGCAACGTGTCCTCAGTGACGGCGTACCTGACTGTACCACAGCACCACCTCGCGAAAGACTGTGCCAACTGCACTCCGGGCATCATCAGCAAACTATCATGTAAGCTTTCAATCAGCCACCATTCCTTTCTCACGATACACTCATTTACAAACAGTATTTTAAACACTTCAAGATTTTTGTTTCTGATTGTCCTTTACTTTATGTTTAAACTCCAACAATGTAAGCATACACATGTACATCGTCATTTAAATGTGCGCCATTGACTCCTCTCACTGGATTTCTCCTCCTCGTGTCTGCAGTGCTCAGGAGCATCGAGCTGAAGGCGGTGGCAGCCGTCAGTGTCCTGCTGTACTCTGGCGGGGAGCAGCTCCAGGTTCGAGGGCCCATTCAAATCAGCCTACCCCTGGGACACAGCACGCACCTCAGGGCCTCCGATACTGTGCCAGCCTGGGCCTTTAACCTGAAGACAGGTACAGTAAGAATCAAAGATGACAGAGAAGCCACCGCATTACAGTATTTACACATGCAGAATAAGGTTAATAGAGAGATGGAAGAAACAACAAAGTATCTGTCAGTATTGTAAGCTGATGTGATCTATTCACGGATATACTGCAATGTACAATAACAACAGGAGCCTGGGAGAATCAGGGTCTGGGGATAGTGAAAAGCGTTGGTGATGAGCTGGTTTGGACCTACACAGCTTCCCATCTGGGCTACTGGATCGCTGCCCCCTTTCCCTCATCAAACGGTACATAACTCATCTACCGTCATCAACTCATGTATATACAAAATGTGCATTTGGTACATTTTTCATGTCTATCTTTGAATTTGACCATTTAGATTACCTGGGACATGGAGGCTCCATTGATTTCATATTACACCACACCTACCTGCTGATGGGAATACTGGGAGCGACGCTGGCTGTCGTGATTGGATTTCTTTCCTTGTTGCTGTGTCACTGCCGGTAAGAAAGCTGCTCAGAAATGTTATTGTCAGGTTCAATTTACAGCAGATAAAAACCCTCATTTACAGTTGGCCTTATTGAGACATCAAATGTTTTTTCATTTAAAAGCATGCGTTATGGAAGTTATTGAGAAATCCTTTACATTTGAGGCTGAGTTTCCAGGCTCTTAAAACACGGTCAAAGGACATTCCACTATGATACTATACCAAATAAATGCTAACAGTGCATATAAGTGTCTTGTAGGTAAAAAATACAAGCTTTAAATAAATGGAAAACAACCCTATGAAATGTCCCATCCTGATGAAATTCAGTTTCTTCCATTTAGGAGAGGTGCTTATCGAGAGCCCAGGAGGAGGAGAGCACGTTTTTCCAAAGTCAGCGTGGTGAAAAAGGACCAAACCACCTCCACCCACATGGAAGAGGGTTTGTTGTTCCGTTCCGGCGACAACAGCCTCGCTTCCTGCAGCGTCCAGTGTGAACCCTCGTCTACGCCGAGGCACAAAGCCAACTACAACATCTATGTGGAGGATCCAGGGAGTCGCCCGGCGGCTCCTCTTTATGAGAACATTGCTCTGGATCGGCTCAAAGGTTCCCAGCCGCCGTCTCACTACATCAACAGTGAAGAGGTCGCTCGGCTTCGGGAGAGGTCAGAGCAGAACCGGGCCAACATGAACTCTGACAGCTTCTTTCAAGATAAGATGGTTCATATTTACAACCAGCCAGTGGCTATTATTCAGGCGCCAGATCTTTTCAGTGCTCAGGAGCTGTCGGGCTGTAAGTCTGCTACTTTCCCCCGCAATGGAGTTGAGTATGATCCTCACTCACAGCCTGCAAATACAGAAGGCTACACCCAGACACTATCCAAGGTCCCCCACCACCACTCCCAAGGTGGAAGCAGCCCACAGCAGAGCAGCCAAGATGAGCCCCAGCCTCTGGAGACTCCTCCTCAAGGCCAAGGCCCCAACACCGTTGTGTGGGGGCGCTACAGCAACCTCCTGGAATCCTCCGTCTCAGTGCCCGGGACTCTTAACGAGGCAGCTGGTATGCGGGCCTTCAGCGGTGGGCATGGCGTACCCGGTGAGCTGCAGGGGATTTCAGAGCGCACCTTGCTGGAGCTCACCCGGGGCAAGTGTCACCCCAGGGCCTGGTTCGTCTCCTTAGACGGGAAGCCGGCCGCCTCAGTTCGCCACTCCATTATTGAGCTCCAGAGCCGCCACCGTGCCCCGAGCAGCAACGACACCAGCCTGGACTCAGGGGTGGACATGAGCGAGCCCCAGCAGAATATTCGCGAGATGGAGCGCGACAGGCGATCGATCAGGGCCTCCTCCCTGCCGCACCACAACAGAGGGGGGCGTTATGGTGAAGACCAGGACCTGAGCAGTAGTGAGAGTGGCACAACGGCCACCTGTACGCCAGAGGACCCTTCCCTGAGAAACATTTTAGACGGGAGCAGTGGGGCCATTCCCAACATTCCTGAAGAGCGAGACGGGATGGATACATCCAGCGCTCAGGAGGACAGCGAGTCGAGGGGAACGCCGCCTCCACGGCGCCTGAGGAAGGTGAGGGAGAAGGGAAAGACAGAAAAGAGGAGTGCCAAGCACGTCCGAGAGGGGAGACCTCTGACCAAGAGAAGTTAAAGCATGGCCCATTAACCATTTAATTCACATTGAGCTACTTTCATCACATGGTGTCATCAGTGCCGAGTCGTCCAAATACATTTTTACCCCTTGTGCTCACGCAGGCATTGTTGTTGTCGAGTCATGTGATTGTACAACTTTGCCAAAGAATTCATATAGCTCAAGTAATAACGCAGCATCTGTGTCATGTTGAAGCACCACGTAGCTGCTGTTAGGCAAGATTGTGCACCATCATCACGAATCTGAAGATCACCAGCGAGATTCATGACAGCAAAATGTCGGTGAGAGGACGATATCCCACAGTCCCCAGTACTGGCATTGTAGAGGGTGCCTTCTTACTGCCTGTAATCATTGAATATGATCACATGAGGCACAGTATTTGTCTATATTTAGTAAAATCTGGTGAGTTTGCAGGATGGACACAGATACAGGTCTATGTGTAGTGCACTTATCCTCACCACTAATGCCTGCTGTAAATTCAATTAGACATAGAAGCGTTCCCCCGTTTGCAGAACTGACATCTTGTTTTGACCATTCTGCCTCATTTTAGTTCAAAAGATACTCTGGGGTTCATGAAAATACTCAATTATGTCAAAATGTATGACATTATATTGGACTTGTTGACTTTCCGCCTTTCACCGACTCCGATGGATTTTGGAGTAAAACACTGTTGTACATTGAAAAGCTAAGCTGCCATTTCAAAGTTATCACACCTGATATTCAAGGTTTAAGCCTATGATTATTTTAGAATGCATGAAAATGAATGTTTCCTTGCGTGTGTGGAAGTATTTTGCTTTTTAACGACGAGCTAACTTTACGTCTTCATAGCGGTTCGATTATTCGGGGACTGAATGGTTGAATTCATCGTCTAGTCTCGGAAGGAGACGTTGTGTTGTGCTGCCAACTGTAACTACTGTAAAGTACTATGACAACAATAACAGCCCAGAACTTCCACACTATGATTATTATCACAATGGAACACTCCCAGTTAAGGCTCAGATTGCCTGTCTTTGCAAAAAGCCCTCAGCTCAGCCCCCCAAGTTATGCATCATTTTTCTTTGATATTTAAAATAGCATACAATATTATCCCTTGTGATTATATAACATGAATTCGGTGCCTTGGATTTTTTTGTTTCACAACCTGTATTCTCAAGCTATACTTTGACAAAAATATATTGACTTCCTGACCATGGGAAGTTTGCTTTTTTGTATTGACAAATATGACCGAAGAAAGAAAGATGATTTTAAATCGATTTTTCAATTGGAATTTTTTTAAATCAAATTTTGTACAGACATTCCCAGAGGGTGAATCCTATACTGACTTTGATTCTTCTCCCTCCAATGCCACCGTGAGTTGGACGTGTAGTTTTGTGTCAAATGTTTCAACAACTCTTCGATGAATTCATGCCTCCCTCAGAATGAATTGGAATAACTTTGGTGAACCCCAAACTTTCATTTACCACCATCATCAGGTCAACATTTCAACCAATTTTCAACAATTATGTGTACGGATGCATTTAACGTTAGTAAACAACAAAGACACAGGTCCTCTACTAATTGACATGGCAGCTTTTGTCTTGAGTCAAATAAAGCACACTACACTTTAACATGTGCCCATTTGTTACACTGGCACACAGCATTCACAGACACCTGTTACAATAGGTAAATACTGACATCATTGACCGTACTTTGGCAAAACATTCACCACGAACACCACAAAGCAGTTTTTCTAGCAATATTACCCATGAATTAAAATGGAACTTTGCAGCAACAGTTTTGCCATATTTAGTCTTCCATCATATTGTAAATGTGTTCCCTGGTGAGTTCACTTTGTATTTATAAGGCTCAATTATGTAGCTACATTCATGTGTTCCTTTGTATGTATATAGTAAAGCAACATTTTATGTATTCTGTGGCTGTGATTTTACTTATTTTGTGCTGTTTTTCTTTCATCTAAAAGCAGAATTCTGAGAGTGCAGCAGTGAATGGTTGAATGATTACGCTTTTCTAAAGGTTAGCCAAAAGAAGCCTGAGCTTTGTAATTCAACATGTAGCAACACGTTGAGCACTTAATCATTCAGTATCCTTACTCCCGCTAGTCATCAGCTTGAACACACAGCACACCACAGCTTACGCAGCAACACGAGGAGTAGTTTGTGAACACTTTGTGCTGATAATTCTTGACAAGCAAATCAAACCTACTGCCACTCCTGTTTTAAATAGATCTCGCTGAATGTATTTGTATTGATTTGAATGTGTTCTATAGTGTGCTCCTCTCGTGTCTCGCCATTGAAACTCATGGACTTTTGTTTCTTCCTAAATGGGCACCTCTTGTGTTCACCTCTGTAATGATGGTAGTGTTATTAGTCTTGCCTTTTTGTGCACAAAATTAATAAACTTACTTGATACCCATTATTGTTCAGAAGCTTTTTTTATTCTTTTTCAACATATTTAATTATGTATAAAATACATTTTAGCAAAGTCACACAAAAACAACATTTCAGATTGACATCTTTCTGATTAAAGAGTTACACATTATATTTATTGATTGGTTTCAGTCTAAGTCTCTGTCTTCCTTTGTTGCTGCGTGTTTATCAAGACTCCCGTCATTCTCAGCTCTGAAACGAGTCGGTTGTTCGTATCTTTAATGGCTGCTGTGCCGTATGTCTGTGGGTAGTCTGAAGAGAAGTTATTTCACATAACGTTCTCCAAAAAGAGAAAAGTGGTCAAAGAGACCAGAGTCTTTAACAGGGTTCGTACGGTCATGAAAAACCTGGAAACGTCATGGAATTTTAAAATGGTCATTTCCAGGCCTGGATAAGTCATGGAAAAAAATAAAATCCCAAAGGTTTTGGAAAAGTCATGGAATTTTTTTATATTCAAATGTTCATGTCGTACATTTACGCTGAGTTTGAAATAATGAATATGCTTTTAAAAGAAAGATATAAACAGGCATACGCTCTCAAACTGCCAGTGAACGCACCTTAACAGGTGACATGCCGACCGCTTCCCTGAGCTACTGTGATAGCAACATTAGCTCGGTTCGCGAACGGTCGGTATTGTTCACTATGCCAGGGAAGTGTCGATTCAAAAATGCTTGGCTACACATGGACAAATACAAGACATGGGTTACACCCGACAAAGACCCGGGACGAGCCAAATGCAGGTTGTGTGGAGGCAAAACCGTCTATTTCTAACATGGGGGGAGCCGACATCAGACCCCCATCGCCGGCTTTCTAACTGCGACGCCGAGCATTCCCGCTTTTCATTTAAATCATCAGAAGATGCCAGCCTGCTATTTCGCCGGATGTTCCCCGATAGCCAGATCGCGGCACAATTTGATGAGCTGGATGACTTAAAGAAGAGGGCAAGAGTGGAGACGGATATTAGCGCACTCGAGAGATCAGCAGATGAATATGCTGAGAAAGCAGAAGCTACCAACCAACTGACCTCCATCACCAAATCTAACAGCTTCCGCCGAACTGCAAAAGAGAAGAAGGCATCTCTGCCGGAGATTGAAAAGCAGACAGATGCGAAGCTTGAAGAAATGAAACGCTAAGCTGGCAAGTGACTGTTCAGTTAAGTTCCCGTGGACAGTGAAGCACAAAGTTCTTCTTTCATTACAACTTGTTCAGGTTGCCACGAGCTATTCTCTCTTACGAGCCTCTCAAGGGACAAGTCTGTGTGAGTGTGTCAGTCAAACGCACAAAAAAAGCTCTTATGTGAATGTTGTTTTATAAACCTGTTTAAATGTTAAATTGTTTTTGATGATTTATGTTTGAAGAGTTAGTTGACAACTCGTTTTGTTAACATTTGCACTAAAAGGGAATGCAATGTGTGCACTAGCTGGATCCTACTGAATGCCTGTCAGAGTATATAAATGTTGTTATTCTAATCAAACTATTGTCTCGCATTCATTTGTGTCATTTAAGGTATGCTGTATGCTTTAGAATTCTCATTTTTAGTTTAAATACTACATTTTCTCACTTTTTCATGTGTACACCGAGATTTCACAAAATGTTTGGTCATGGAAATTTGGCTTAAAGTCATGGAAAAGTCATGGAAAAGTCATGGAAATCCATTGGTCCAAATGTGTATGAACCCTGTTTAACCAAGAATGAACAGACTCACCGGCGGAGCTTTTTCAGCCGTTACGGCACTTGTTCAGCGGTGCAGGAAACACATCGACCAATGCTTTGTAAATCACATCACGTGATGCAGCTCAGCCAATCAAATATGGGTATTCTAACATGTTTCCTGACTCGAGTGAGAAGTACACACACCGGGGGAGAGACGAGGAAAGAGAAGGAAGAGCAGAATAATGCGTGAGTCAGAAAAGTTATTTCACATAACGTTCTCCAAAAAGAGAAAAGTGGTCAAAGAGACCAGAGTCTTTAACCAAGAATGAACAGACTCACCGGCGGAGCTTTTTCAGCCGTTACGGCACTTGTTCAGCGGTGCAAGAAGAGTGAGGAGAGGAGAAAGATGTTGCTTCTCTCCCCGTTTTCTCTCTTCTCATTTTCTTTCCTTTCCTTCTTCTGTCTTTTCAATTCCTCCTTTTCTCTCTTCTCGTTCTATTCCTTCTCTTTCTTATCCCTCTTCTCCACCTCCTTCCTCTCCTCCTTCAGCATATTTTCCGCCTCCTTCCTCTCCAGCGTATTTTCCGCCTCCTTCCTCTCCAGCGTATTTTCCGCCTTCTTCCTCTCGTGAGGTGGGGATAGGTTAGAGGTGGGGATGAGTGAGGAGAGGAGACGAGAAAGGATGTTGCTTCTCTCCCCCTTTACTCTCTTCTCATTTTCTTTCCTTTCCTTCTTCTGTCTTTTCAATTCCTCATTTTCTCTCTTCTCATTCTCTTCCTTCTCTTTCTTATCCCTCTTCTCCTCCTCCTTCTTAATCTGCGCCTTCTCCTTGTCAGTTTGTTGGGCGAGCACTTGAAGCCTGAGGTTATCTGCCTGGAGGTCAGCGTTTTCTCTCTGGAGGCGCTCCTCAGTTGCAGCAAGTTCGCGTCTCATCCGATCTTCCAGAGCATTGAGTTCTCTTTTCCACTCCGCCTCGCTCTGGGAGTTATGTTCCTGAAGGCTGGTGTTATATTCCTGGAGCTCGGAGATTTTCCGCGTAGCTTGGGACATCCGTTCCAGGATGGTCTTCATCGTCACGTTATGTTCCTCAGCTTCGAGTTTCGCCTCCAAGCCTAGCATCTCGTTGGTCTCATTCAAGGACTTAACAACCTTGATGAACTCTTCTCTCTCGGTCTCATTTTCAAGCAGTCTTTGACGAAGAGAAATGATCATGTGCTCGTCTGTGACCACCTCTTCTGTTGTGATACGCTTTATCTCTGACTTGAAAGCATCGATTATTTGCTTTTTCTCACGTTCCCAACTGAGCACTTTGGAGGCCATCCGCTTCTTCATGACATGAATTTCTGATTTCTTAACCTGGATTATTGTCTCTTTCTCATGGGCCCAACTCGACTCTATGGCGGCCATTTTCTCCATCAAGGTAGCAATTTCTGCTGCCTGTTCATTGTCTGTTTTTTGAAGGTCCATTTTGGCTGTTTTTTTTCACAATGGTAATGCGCTATTGTTGCTTGAGTGCTACTTTGAGGACTATGTTTCCCAGAGGATTTGAGCTACCTATATAAACTTCTCAGAGGCGGTTAATTCTAACAAACATTCCGTGACATCACAAAGGCAATGTCATCAAAGGTTCTAGAACGTCAATGCAGTCAGTGACATTCTAGAGCCTTTGATGATGTCATGAGGATGATGTTATTGACATTCTAGAGCCTTTGATGATGTTCTAGAGCAGGGGTCTGTAACTGGAGGACCGCGGTCCGGATCCGGACCCAGGACCTAAAATCGATATTTCGAAATCACACATATATTAGGCAGCGAGTTTGTACTTTACGGTAGGGTTGCACTGTGTATCGATACCAAAAAGGTACCGCGGTACCTGTACGTTAAAAACGATCCGATTTTGCATATTTTTAGTGTCGATACTTTTTTTAAATAGCGCGATCAGAGCGCACTGGCTGCTCCGCTCCCTGTCATGCTGCCTGCAGGCATGCAAGGGGGCGGGGCTACCCAGCGCGCTCACAGCAACAGGCAGCGCGCGCACTCACAGCGAGTGATCACAGGGGAGACATGCAGGAGCTTTTGCCGACCGTCCTCAGTTTCTTGGAAAACAAGATGCCAGAAGTATCATGTGGAAGCACTTTGGCTATATTGCAGACAGTGAAGGAAAGCCCACTGACCTACAGAGACCCGTCTGCCAAACGTGTTTCAAAGCCACAGACAAAGTGAGGCAACACGTCTAACACGGCAAAGCACCTTAACGACAGACACCCCGAACTTTTCAAAGAGTTCAAAGAACGACGGGTAAGCACATGTGATTATAAACATGAGCACCCCCAAACTCATATACAGCTAACAGGAGGAGCCTTAGCCTAGTTTGACAACAAGCCTGTATGACCATGAGGTCACAATGCACACAAACGTGCACTAAATGAAACACAATTCATGCAAAATGGCTCCATGCTGGTGGAGCCTGAGGGAGGATCTTGAGCTAATTCGTACCCACTCACATCTGAAATGAAGACACAGAAAATAAACCTAAGAGCCCAAAATGATCAGAATCCTAACGCATGAATTCACTGTCCCAACGTTGATGTTACCAGAGAGGACAGAGCTGAAACAAGTGTTAATAACCACAGATAAAGTCCATGCTCACTGATTTATCTTTTAGATGACAAAAATATAATATTGTTGCTTTTTGATTGACATCACTTCACACCTGAATGAACTGAATTTAAAGCTGCAGGACAATTCAGTGACATTAATTTTTCGAAAATGAATTACTTTATTTTAAGATGCACATTCTTCAAAAGCTTTCTCTTATGTCAGTTATTCTTTAATCCAGCCATTCTTTTACTTGAAAGGAGAAGAACATTTATTTATGTATTATTTATAATCCATCCAGTTAAATTTGAAAACTGAGAATAATAATTTGTTAAAATATAATTTATTTGATTTGACAGTTGTTGACTACACAGATACGTTACTACTACTAGGCTTCTTGAATATATATATATATATATATATATATGTATGGCACTAAATAGCGCGGGTTAAATATTATTGTAATGTTTCGGACCTTTGCCCGAGGAGATTTTCTCAATCTGGACCTTTTCGAATTTTAGTTGAAGACCCCTGTTCTAGAGCCTTTGATGATGTCATGTTTGTTCCGAAGGGTGGTCACATGACGACACTTGGTCACATGACTTCTCCAGACTAAAAAACCTGCAAAATAGAATTACAAAAAGGGATAGGTTACAGAAAATATATTGTATTAATAAAAGGTTTGTCCTCCTCTATAATCTTCCTACTCAAACTGACAAAGTTTTACTTTTCAAACTTAATTACAGCTGCAGGCTCTCTCTCTCTCTCTCTCTCTCTCTCTCTCTCTCTCTCTCTCTCTCTCTCTCTCTCTCTCTCTCTCACATACACACACGTCAAATTTGCTTCAAAATGAACACTTACAAATCAAAGTTTACTCGATTCTGGGGCAATAAATTTGGTCAACACACATCTCTCACTCGTAGCTCTGGTGACTGGAAGTCCCTGTCATACTGGAGAGTATTTATTTGTGAACTTCACAATAGGTGTGCAGAACAAAATAAGCATTGATAAGATCCATCATTTACTCTCGTCATTTATTTTTGTTTAAAAAAAATGACCATTTCAAAAAATTGTTACAGGCTAATTTAAATCTATAAAAGTAATTGTTTTATACATACAGTGTATGCAAAATTGTTAATTGTAGTGCAAAATTGAGTTTTCATGTGATTTGATAGTCATGGTATTGTGAAGGACTTCTTTGGGAATAAAGAGATTCATTTTTTATTAATAATAGCAGAAGAAATATCTAATAGAAGTTGTAAAAGTAATAATAAAGATAGAATATATTGATAAAACTAAATAAAGTATCACGGAATATTTGTACAAAAGTACAAAATATGAAGACTTGTAAACGCTGTAGCTGTTTGATTTAGGGCGACATGAAGCATAATGGTACTTTAAGATCACTTTCAAAAGCAGCACTTAAATATAACTCAGGATAATCAAATACTGCCAACTGAGAGCAGATAAAGGCAGAAGGAGCCTTTTCTCTTAACTTTATAGTTTGCATAGAGGTGTGGCCATAGCAGCTTGCACAGTTGTAATGATCTTCCTGATTGTTGTCAGCCGCAGTAATGTTGCAGTTTATCTCCATAATCTCCATATCGTCAAAGTTAGAAAATATGAAAAAAAGACTTTGTAAATGTTGTGCTATTTTCTATTCTGTTCTATTTTGAGTGTTATTAAATAATAACAAAAAATATCTCAAAATGCAACATTTCTGTCTTTGATTCTTTGGCTTTTTGCAATGAAGAGTTCAAAGCTAACAGCAAAATTTTCATGTATTTTAAGACATTCACCCTCACAAGGGTGCACTTCAATAGCGCACATTGTCTGACTACTGATTTCAGTCTTGTCTAATCGTAAAAAGATATGAGGCCATCTGAGGTCAGCAAAATTGAATAAAAAGAAAGTGTTCCTTAAATAGGTATTTCAAATGTGAAGTCTTCCATCATTTAAATCCTGCAATATTTCATATTTGACCTATTAAAAATGACAAAATTTGCGCAATGTTAATTATTTAATCGAAAATGTTTTCATAACACAAATGCAAATGTGATTTTGTACATTCAAGCACATGAACAAGATAAATAATTTGTAAAATGTGACACTTTTAATGAGCGCAACAGCAAGAAAGCACATGACAACATTAACAGTAATAATATTAAATATAATAGCACACAAAGTTATTTTGACAGCAGTTTCAAATTTCCTTTTGTTAGACTGCTGAAGTCATGCACGATGCCCACCTTCACGTGTGACCAGCAGATCACCACAGAGCATACACAGTGAATAGTGAAATACACAATACACCTTTGACTTCATCCTTGAAGTTTTTGGTTTTATTAGTTCGTCCATCAACTTCCGACGAGACGACTATCGCCGAGCACGCAGTCCCACAGCCGACCTCTGCACCACAACTGCACACAAGACAGGGTTGACTGTGTGTGTGTGTGTGTGTGTGTGTGTGTGTGTGTGTGTGTGTGTGTGTGTTATTGATACCAGCATATGTGTTTGCATGGCTCCTGCTTGGTGAATACAGGGCAAGTGCACAAATGTGGGTCACCCAAGCACACCTAAACAACACGACCAAACGTGGAGTAAGGATACAAAACCTGGTTTTAATGACCTGAGAAGAGAGCAGGAGTTTTGTTTTGGAACAAAATTTTGAACTGAGCCATGTTGGTTTTTAAAAAGCTGACTTTTCAAAATGAAACGGATTACTTTTCTTTCTGCAGGTCAAACGCTCCAGCGAGCGTTTGACCTGCAGAGGGAGCCGTTGCTAAATAATAGAAACCCTCTTGCTGATTGGTCAGTTTTGTGCTTCCAGATTATCAGCAGTTATGTAGCACAAATTACATATATTTTGTAATAGTATATCCATATCTGCAATCAGTCTGCAATCTTTTAGGTCTGAGACTCTTTCTGTGAGCTTGTTGACCTCATAGGATTATTATGTCTTTTTTCCTCCCATGTAAATCAACTTTTGTCGATGCATATTCACCATTTGCAACAGTACTCATGACCATAACAGCCACAGATACTAAAATAAAGCACAAAAAAACAACAATACCCAGGATATTAAGGTTTACTTTACATCGTATATTATATATCATACATAATATAAATGACACAGTGTTATGGTCATCAATTGCATCAGTGGTTTTTAATACCCATTACACTGAAGGGATGTCCCTCTATCTGCCTCCACAAAAAGCAAGCATGTGATGTCATCCACAGCCCCAGCCAGCTCTTATCAGGACAGCTCAGTGTCGCCTCTGACTCTGCTGCGAAACACACGCTGAAGGAGTACTCGTGAAGACATCTCTAAAACAGTGGTTTCTTCTCTCTTCAACTCTCAGACTGAAGGAATACTCTTCAAGGCAAACACTGTGTTTTTAGTCCTTTTTCTGCCCCTGTAAAGGTAGGTTTCTTGAATAGTTCCGTTCCAGCATGTAGATTTTGATTCATATTTAAGCACTGTGGTCATGAAAACAGGTCAAATGTTCGTTTTCGAATGTCACATTGAATTGTGAAATGTTATACTTCAGGATATATGTTATAGGCCACATGGACAACAGGGATGCACACATACACATCAAGTTGTTAAACGTGAGAGAAACAGATATGCCACCTCTTAACTTAGCTTGAGTAAAATGTGATGAAAATCATCTCACAAAAATCAGTTTATTTACTAAACATGAGTATTATGAAACTAAATATGTAAAGCTAATGTGTACATATTAAACGTATCCATGAATGTCTGCCACTTTGTGGAAACCTTTGGTGGAAAGTCTTTCTCTGTTTGAGGGATCGCATTGCTTCTTAGAACTCAAATTGATTGGGATCATTTTATGGTCAAGTAAAAAAAGAGGGTTAAGTTATGTTGTTGTGATTCGTGTATTTTCACTGTATTTTACTGGTGTTGAGTTGTGTGAAGGCCTATAGGGGAGGATGATGCTAACTAAATTGGGCTATGAAGGCTGTGGTCATAGGTCCATGATACTTGTGTGTAAAAAGAATACGGTACATGAAATAAATACAATCTCTGAGTAACAAGCACCTTTTCATAACATAGAAAACATCCAGTCTATATATATATGTGTGTGTGTTATTTACTCACTTTAAACAGTATCATGACAGAGTAAAACTATTGATCACTATTTGATTCTGTGCAGCAGAGAGAGAGATACAATTTTTTGCTTGTTACTGCTTTTCCTATTTAGAGCTGTCATCATTTCCACTGTTTCACATCTTCTAGACATACAGTAATTGCTTCACATTTAGTTTTCGGATGAAAGCATCTGTATAGTGACTTTGCAGCACATGCTTTTGCTTATTTTGCCACATTTATGTCTTCTGGCCAAACCTTAGTTAAACTTGCTCGACGTGCATAATAAGTATGCAGGAAGGAAGCTGTGAGGAACAGAGGATGCAAAAGGACAAATCTGTAACCCGAGCGTCCAAAAATGGAGCCCTCCCTTTCAAAATTTAAAACATGGCTTTGCAGACAAACTTTCTAACATTTAAGTGTCTATTACAAAGTCTGTAACAGTCTATGCTCTCCTGTTCTCAGTTACAAACGTACCTCAGAATACCCACGGTGATCAGAGCACAGATGGATCTAAACTGCTTCACGTATCTGCTGGTCCTGTGCGCCCTCAATAAGGTACCGCTGTTATATATCTGATTCTGTTGTATCTGATCTGTGCAGTGGTTCAGCTGAAATATGCTGTTTTAGCTAAATATGTCACCTTCACATTAACGTATTGTATGATTGTGCAGCGTCATCATTTCTTTTTAGATCATCCAGTCAGTTTTGAAGCAAGTTGTTTCAGTTCTTCTATTAATTTGATTTTTTTGTTTTGTTTCTGTATTCCATATATCCTGGCCATGCGTTTGTGAAATTAGAGCAATATGATCTCAGTACTAAATATCCTGTTTTTAGAATATTTATAACCATAACTAAAGTTGTTTGCTTCTAAAAAGCAGCCTTCCTGTTATTTCTCTTTATTTGATTGACTGAACCATCAAATCTTCCGGATGCCGTCGTTAAAGGGACACTCCAGCGATTTTGATATTGTGCCTCCATAAAGTTGAGGGACTAGTGAGAGACAGATTAAAAGAAGAATGGAGAAAATTGCAGCAGTAGAGGCTGAAATGTACTACTATTTAGGTCCTGATATGGGTCAAAGTTAATACTACACTTCCCATAATTCAACTTGAAAGTAATTGTAGCTCCCCCAGAGCCCTTGAAGACATAATTCTGCTTGTGACATTGTCATTGCATTAAAATGATCTATACCATGTGTTTTGTCAACTTAAGTTCTCATTTGTTAGCTCTCACTTTTGTATATAATCTCTCTAAAGCTGCTCGTTGTGGCGAGCCCTGAAGACGAATACCAGGAGCATCTGAACCATCGGGGGGAACCTAAGTCGACGCGGAAACAAATCGCCACGGCCCAGTACGAATGCTTCCAGAGGATTGTGAAAGAATCACAGCGTAAAACGAAAACAATAGGTGAAAGGACTGTCTCAAAAACATCTTTTCATATGTACTATAATTCATATTCAGTCACTGTAACATCTCACTGTGTGTCCGTTGTTGTCAGCAGGGCCAGTGTGCAACAGGACGTGGGATGGGTGGCTGTGCTGGGATGAAACTGAAGCCGGACAAACGGAGCAGAGCTGTCCGGACTACTTTAAAAATTTTGATCCTAATGGTAAATTTTGTTGTTAACCCTTACTAATTTTACAAACCTTTAATATCTATTGTGTAATATTGAGTTGAGACTATAATATTAGACATTTACTAGCTTGGAGCATAAAAACACTCCTATATATCTGCAGTTAATACTTATTTTGAGAGCAGTTTACCTGTTTTTAAAAGCTTAATTCTAGTTTTGAGATGATGAAGCGCTTCGGCGAGCTTTCTGATCATGAGTTAGATGTGACGTTTGACACCACTATTATGTCTGTACGTTAGCTTAGCATACGGACCAGCATAAAAACTGGGGATCCGTAAACAATCAAAGTTTTCATCGCCTCTAATTACCTCACTAATTAGCATGCTGTAGCTCATTTCTGTATTCCGTGAACAGAAATGTAAAATCGTGGTTGCAAATTTGTTGACAGCAATTGCATCGAAAGTCTGCTCAGAGACAGGCCAGTGGGGACGCCACCCAGAGAGCAACAGGACGTGGACAAACTTCACAAACTGCGAAGCCAACACAATGCATCATGGGACAGTAAGGAGGAATAAAGACAATAGAAACATGTAAAACACCTTTGACTGTGGACTTGCATTCATTTTGTTTTCTTGCAGGTGGCAATGACTCACTTCTACTTGGTCATGATTGGTCACGGCCTGTCGCTGGTGTCACTTCTCATATCATTAGGAATATTCTTCCATTTTAAGTAAGTGTAGAAGCTTTATTTATGTCTAAGTTATGAAAAGTCATGTCGAGTCTGAAATGTCTTCTCTTGTAGGAGTCTGAGCTGTCAGAGGATAACGCTCCATAAAAACCTCTTCTTCTCATTCGTGCTGAACTCCATCATCACCGTTGTCTGGCTTACAACAGTGGTGAAGAAACAGGGACACACATACAACGATTCTGTGAGCGACTCGACTCGACACGTTGAACCAAACAACATTTTCAGCGTCGGTAAAATCATGACGGCTCGTTTTCTCATGTAGGTGAGCTGCAAGCTGCTCATGTTCATCCACCTGTATCTGTTGAGCTGCAACTACTTCTGGATGCTGTGCGAGGGCATCTACCTGCACACTCTGATTGTTGTGGCAGTGTTTGCAGAAAAACAACATTTCATGTGGTATTATCTGCTGGGCTGGGGTAAGTAAAGCCATATGTCAATATTTCACTCGGCACATTTCACTCACTCACACTGAAACGTCACGAAAGTTCTCATGTGGGTTTTAGGTTTCCCACTCGTGCCAGCGGTGATACATTCAATAGCACGTCAGTGCTACTACAACGACAAGTGAGTCTTCTTGATCTAAAGGTATGATTGTATCTAAATCATGTGTCTCCATACTGTGTAGTATGATGATCTGATTTATGCATTCACAGATGTTGGGTCAGCTCAGATACTTCCTTGCTGTACATTATCCACGGACCCATCTGCGCCGCATTGGTGGTAAGCACCAAGCCCTCGTGGGAAATCCAGATTTACTGACTAGACACTTGTCAGGACTGTTGTGCAGCCGTCCTTACTTCTTGCTTGTTGTGAGGGATTTTTCCCTTCAGTATGGTCATCATGAAAGTGTTGAAAATGATCGTCACCATGTTAAACTTTCCTTCGTTTTTGCGTCAAATGTACAACAATGCCTTTTGGATTCCAGGTGAATCTTTTCTTCCTGCTGAACATCGTTCGGGTTCTCATCACCAAGCTGAGGGTGACGCACCAGGCCGAGTCCAGCCTCTACATGAGGGCCGTGAGAGCCACCCTCATCCTCATCCCCTTGCTTGGCATCCAGTTTGTGCTGCTCCCCTACAAGCCCCAGGATCACTGGGTCTCTGAAATCTACCTGTACATCATGGAAATCCTCATGCACTACCAGGTCAGTGCATACTTACAAGGAGTGTTCCACAGTCAAAAAGCATTTGTATTAATCAAATGAAAGTCACTAGTGCATGCTATTAAAAGTGCTGCTGTAGGAAGCGACTGTGAAAGGGCAATATCCTCAATCATTTTGTGGTTTAACATTTCAAATATTTCAAGAATAAGAGCATGAACGTGTGACACAGTAAGCAGCTGTTTGAGCTTAGGGGATTTCCTGTCTTGTGTAATTTCTCATTTTTTTTTCTCATGCAGGGTCTCTTGGTTTCTACAATATTCTGCTTCTTCAACGGGGAGGTGAATAATGAGCACGAACAACATTTCATGTTTCAGACTTAGATTTTGAATTCGCTGCCCATTTAATTCTCCCTGAGATCAGGCCACCGATTCTTGAGTTCTATCGGGACAGAAAGGTACCAAGTGTCTTTCTAAGGCAGTTGGTAAGACAGTTTCAGAGTTCACATGGCCTTTAATGGTAACAATGGACCTGTTCACAGGTAATAAGGCACAGGTTCTGAGGCAATAAAAAGCATATGGTTCACAGGTCGAGGATTTTTTAAATTTTGAGGTTATGAGTCCCCCAAACCCATCAAGAAACCAAAAAGACAATCTATATATTTTTTTAAATGGTTGGATTTAATTAATTCAGTTAACTGTTTGTGCTACATGTTGTTTAAAGCCCCTGTTCCTTTACAGTGAATGCATAAAGATGTCGTTTGGTTGCTGTTTTCCCAAAGATAAGATGAAATGTGAGAAGGCGCTTAAATCCGTAAGCCACTTGGCCATCCTCCACACATCCCCTTTGTGTCTCTTCCTGCAGGTCCAGAGTGTTCTGCGGAGACACTGGAACCAGCAGCGAATGCAGTTCCCCGGCACATTTGGCAACGCTGAGTTCTTCCGCTCGGCCTCGTACGTGGCGTCGTCGCTCACAGAAGTCCACCGCTGCTACAGCATCGAAAGCCACACGGAGCACATCAACGGCAAGAGATACTCAGACATATTCAGATCGGACAGCCCGTTCGTGTGAAGGTGGTGCTTCAGGCTCGCTGTTTCTTTGACTTTTCACAAGATGTTATGAAGATTGATTTCTTCTGGGAGTTTGACTGCTGTTCATGGCAACTGAGTACAAACTTTTCCCTTTCACACAAACTCACATATTTCTTTTTTGACTTTTTCTCACGAATATTACACAACGGAAGGCGCTTGAGACCAAAGCCACGGTTTCTTCATGATTATTTACACCCCACTAATGGAAAGGACACAAAGAAGACACGAGGAAGAGCCTGTGATTCAACCGGCCTCACCGGCCTCAACCCATGAACACAAGGAGTAAATGCTTTTTGCATCACGTGGAATACACTTGGATTTTTTCTGGCCATTTTGAGGATGTTGATGCCATTTAGAAATGGGCAGTTATTGATTGAGGGTGTTGTGGAAAGGATATGCACAAAAACCCTGTCGAAATACTCAAATCTGAAATAGCATTTCAGGTTAATAAACTTTTCTTTGCAGGCAGAAATAATTTCATTGATTAGTGCCGAAACAACAGTCGCTGGGAAGAACAAAGAAAGTGCTGGTCTCTCTGACTAGGCAACTGTTATCCCTTCAAGAAAGTAAAAGAGCAAAGCACCTAGATTCCTGTTGTTAGTACTCTCACTAGACTTGTAAAGTATAATAAAGTGAAAACACTCACAAACAATAAGAAATGAACAGATAGCTTGCTTTGCCAAACATCATTCCTGCTTTGACTTTTGAATTGAAGGCGTGCAACTCAGAATATAGGGAGAGTTTTCTATTTATGTATTATTTCCTTTAGCTAAGTTAAAAACAAATAAAGATGTTGTCAGAAACATACGCTTACATTGTCTCGTCCCGTCATAGTCAATGCTCTGTAAGGCTCACCATTTTTCTTTCTTCATAACTGATTTTTCCAAAATGCTGTGGAGATTATTGTGAGATAATCACAGTGAAAATACGACCGAAAAGCATGTTTCTGTACATTTTATTTGTGTATGAATTAAGTATTTCAAGGCACAAAATATGAAGCCTTTAGTGTACTTTGTATATTTTTCCAGTCAACTAAAGTTGTTGAAGGTTAAAATGTTTTTAGATTTTAGATAAATAGGTAAAGATGTTCGTGTCCAGGAAACAATTTCAGCAGGAACTGATGTTGATTCACTGATAGGATGAAGTTTGTCACCTCCAGTTAGAAATAAAAGTTAGAGTGAATTTCCTGACAAGCGAAGAGCTGCTGGTTTCAGCCTTCCAAAAAAAGAAACAATAATACAAATGGGGGAAATTATGTATAGCTTTCAACCAATGTTATTAGGTGATGTAAAAGTGTAAAAGTGGTCTTATACAGATGTAGACCATAGAATATAGTCAAAAGTCCTGCAAAAAGTTAGTAAGTGACTCTTGAGTTTGGAATATTTGACCACAGATGGACAGAATTTGATATAAAACATAGATGTGACATAACATTAGCTGTCTGTCACAGTCTGAATCTCTTTGTTTGTATTGAAATATAAATGTTGTAAATAAAGGCAGGCTGTTTTAAACTGACGTTCGGGGGAAAAAAGAGTTCCTGTCTTTGTGTTTCTTTCCTTAATGTCTCTTCTATTGCCCCCCCCCCACACACATATTTAATTAAGGGTGGAATTCCCTTGTCTGACCGTAGAAAACGTTTCCCTCTGAAATGAGTATTGTTTCCAGACAAAGCAGGGCGTGTTGTCTGTTCCTCATCCAAAACTGTATATAAGTGACCATGCAGGTGTAATTAGGAAGTCCCAAAGGAAAAGGGCTATATCTATTCTTTCAGTTCTTCAAATGAACAGAGATGCTGTTAACTTTACATGCCACTCCTCCTTCATCCGTCTGCAAACACATGATGATCAGAAGCTTGACGGTTTATCATTGCAAGTGATCTACGAGCTACTTGCCTTTCACTGTGATGACCTCAATCCATGGAGGATTTTTTGTGGGTTTGCATGGCGCATCGCAGGAACACTAAACATCTGACACAACTTTTAACTTGCATCCTGTTGCATCAACATGAGAGAGTATCCTGTGTGGTATCTGATGGCACGGGCTTCCTTTAAAACGGAGATAAAAAAAATACTGTCAACTTAAAGCGTGCACACAGAGATCTCAGTGAAGATGTTTTTAATGTTTACCTGTCCCAACATCGATCCCACATCCCTTTATTTACCTCCGTGGAAATCAGACCAGTGGATGCATTGCAGGCTTCCTGTTTCTAAGAATACATTGCCATTGAACTCTTGATCCGCTGGCTCTTGTGTTCTGGTAGCCAACACTTCCTCAGTCTCCTGACCAACACTTGTTTACTGGCTTAACTTCCGCATGCTTCTACTGAAGTTTGAAGCATTTAGCCGATGTTTTGAATTTCCAGTGTGCGACATTCGTGGGTATTTGTCAGGGACATTTCCACAGGAGTTGACTGAATGGAGACATATACATCAGTTTTCCTCGTGGTGCTGCAGAAATGTTTTGAAAACAATCACGTAAGTCTCCACATTTAGCTTTAATTTGGAGTGATTTCCCCTGAATGAGAAACAGACCATTATGACCGTATGTAAAGTACAGTGACTTGATGTTTCATCTGACCGTAGTACATTTCTGCGGACCTCAGCTTGTCCTCATAGCAGGAACAAATACACTGCAGGAATTTAGCTGGGAAGTTACCTCAGTAGGTACGAGCTAAACGTTACATGCTGGCAGGTACAACGGGCAGAGAAATACTTCAGGGACTCTGCAGAGGGACAGACACATACATCTGTGAAGAGTGACATGCATGTATCATTAACATGGAAGTCTCCAAAAAAACTCAAGCTTGCTCCTGTTCAATCATTCATTCATACCTAAAATTAAATTCATGCGTGTAATGTCTCAGAACAACCTGCTGGGAACAAAACTGGAGCTCAGACGAGTTTGTGGGACATTCAGATTGTTCCTTAGAGACGGACATTTCCTATTTGTCAGGAGTATGAGTGCATCCTTGGAAAAAATCCTTGATACACAATATATGATGCACTTTACCTTCCCAGCAACAGTGACAGTGGTATGTTAGGAATGCAAAGAGTACAAAAAGTAGAGCCAAACACCATTAGAGGTGAAGCCAGAAACTGTTGGTGATTTCTGGGAAGTGCAGCGAAGAATCTCCACATCAGAAACTTTTTCTCTTTCGAAAGGAAGAATGACTCAAACTTGAAACAATGAGTTGCGGCTGTTTCCAATAACTCCACTTCATTAGAAACCCACGCAGCATGCAGAGTTATCAGTTGAAACCAAACTCATAACGCACACACACATACTTATATCTGGCTCACAGCTTGATCTGACCACTTGTGCATGCTGGGGATGTCTCACTCTTGAGAACAATGGAATGAGTTCTTGGCTGTGCTCGAGGGCGTGCAGGGCATACAGTACAGGGGTTGGGGTGAGCAATGTGGCCCGGCTGTATGGACGTGACCCGCGTTTGGGTGGGGCCTGCAGGAAGTCTGCTGCTTTCAGCCCGCTGCTGCAGGGTCAGGAATTATCTGAGCAGCTCATCACGGAGTGATGTCGACACTCGTTGTCGGGTAGCGATGCTGTTTGGTGTTTCTGGAGGGACGTCACGATCAAAAGTGTGAGTGCATCATGTGGAGAGTTTATTTCCAGAGTTCTAGCTATTGGTGTAGTACTCTTACTACTTTTATGTGTGTTCTTTGGAGCTGTGGCCCTCAATAAATGTCATCACCTTCTATCGAAATAGAAAGAAAACCCTGCCTGATATCTGTTATTTTAGAGATTTAAATAAATGTCTCATGTTGTAGTCATTTCTGGTGTTCCCAGATCTCAGCATTTAAAAGTACAATATTATTACAATAGTACGAATAAAACATTGGTCAAAACCTATGAAAATATAATCCAAGCTTTCATAAACAACAATTATCATTGAACGAGCTGATGCATAGTCTCATGATCTGGTGCATGCCAGATGAGCTCTGGTGTTTTTTCTCATTCGGCTCATTTGGGCTCGTATGAAAGCTGAACCCTGGTGGGGACCAACGAACCGGACCAAGACCGCCTGAAGAGGTGGACCACAACTAAAAGTCAACAATACAGGTATGAAAGTGATGGGTGGGAAACAAAGGGCACAATGATGAAGGCTATTTGCTCTGCAAGCGATTTTGTTTTGATTTAGGTTTTATGATTTAGATTTTTAGATTATTTTAGCAGCAGAACATGTAAAACGTCCCGCCCTTCAAACGTCAGACATTTGGAATCAAACGCTTCAAAAACATCTCAAACAATAAGCTTATTACAGTTTTAAAGAGCCCAATTCCTTTCGGCCCAGGGCGGCGAGCCAGTGTCCACTTGTAACGAGGCGCGTCCCCGCTCTCGTCTTCAGCGTCGTCCTGCCAACAGGAACTCCCTCACTCCTCTCCCAGTTTCCTGCCATTGTTCTCCCCCCCTGCCACCAGGCACACGCTCCGCCCAGGATCTGGGAAAAGGTGGGATGTTAAAGCGGCCCATTTCCCTTTCGATCAGCTTCGACCTCAGCTGGGTGGAGGAGGGGTGTGTGTGTGTGTGTGTGTGTGTGTGTGTGTGAGAGTGTGTGTGTGTGTGTGTGTGTGTGTGCGTACGTGCGTGCGTGTGTGTGTGTGTGTGTGTGTGTGTGTGAATAGCGAGGCAGCACCCGTCTGACTGACTGACTGTGAATTTCACTTAATTTCACTTTTTTATATCATGTATCATGTAGGAGTATCTTTTGAATAATGTATTGTCCTGATTACAACCAAGCTCCCGTGCTGCATCAGAGAGCTTTTATCCCCTGAGCTTTTATATTCTTCATTGAATAAAATGGTGTATAATCTTAAGAATAAAATGCCAGGGGGGGAATAAACCCCCTGTACAGGGAAAATAGAAAGAAGCTGGTTGAGCTATTGTGACTGACTAGCAGCTAGCGTGTTTGATTAGGGAGGATGAGAGTCAGGTGTGCAGGCAGGTGAATGCTGAACAGGATGTGCATGGAAAATGGGCCGTAAAAGTCCGAAATCTATATGTAAAATGTGAAAATGTTCCATCCAGAAATGCTAGAAATCCTCTAAATCTGTACAACAACCTAATCAGTCTATAGTTTTACATGCAAAACCTATGATAGAGGCTAATAATCTGACAACATACTCCCACTATAACCAGCAGACTTCATCACTTTGATGTCAGAGAAAACTCTTAATACTTTCCCATAATTGTGTGCTTTTGTTTCAGCCTGGCGTTTTCATGCCACCGAGAATAATTTGGGCCAACAGTTTGATCCCTTCTCATGATCCTTTCCCAGTGTTCTCTCAGTGTTCTGGAGGGGCGGCAGCGAGGTGGGGTTGGAAGGTGCACAGGAAGGAAAAGGTGTAGCTGGGAAATCTCATCGAGGCTCCTCAGCGAACAAGAGACACCCCATTCAGGATCTGGGCGTCGCTGCCAAGTCGTCTCAGGGTCGCAGACTCTAGCGGCCCACGTTTGGAGGAAGCAGGCACAAGCGCGTCTCGTGCAACACACTCTGTTTTTTCACACAAGTTGACGCAGACTACATCAGAAGAAAGACTTTCAATTGTACGTGCAAGCAAGAGGAGGAGATGCAAGATGAGCGAGAGGATAATGTGGCTCATGTATACATTAATAACTTTGGTGACCCCCTGACTTTTCATTGTGCACCATCATCAGGTCTACATTTGTGTTTGTCCAATTTCTTGGTTTATGACCAAACACATAAAACTACCGCTATACTATGGAATTGTAACTGTATTTCAAGGCAGATCTATTAATTTCACAGGTATATTTACACATATATATATATTTATTTATTTAATGTTGACTTCAATGGCATTCCACACTATGCTGTTAAACTAAGATGGCATGACTGACTGAAGTGTTTTACAGGACAAAAGCAAGATAAATCCACTAGTAACAATAAAACAAGGTTAAAACAGGTTTAATACTAAATTGAGTATGGTTAACTAAAAACACAAAACTCATTAGAATAAGATCATACATGAGGATTTTCAGTAAGTGTAGGGAGGGCTATAAAAGTGATATGGATGAATGATTAAACCTGACAATGAATATGAAAATGTAACAACAATAGTGTGGTTTCTCTTTCTCTGGCTGTGACCTTCTGCAGTCATCTGCAATTCTGTGGTTTTTCTTTTGTTTTTATTCTTTATTTTCCTTGAAGTAGTGAACAATGAACAAATTATTGAACTCATTTAAATGGACCTGACTTCCAGGAAAAAAAAGTGTGGCGAAGGTTTGAATTTCAAACACAGGTTTCGATGTATAAATTGACTTCTACCTGCTTAAATTTTCCATGCTCAGAATGAAAATAGCAGCCCCGGCTAAAAATGACCACCTCAACAGATGTGGAGAGCCCAGGCTGCAGGAAACGGTGAGAGTGTCACGTCTTTCACCGAGCGCAGAGAAGAGAGGTCGACCCAGAAACATGTGCTGCCTGAACTTTGGCTCTTTTTCTTCCTGTAAGGACGCCTTCTCTCTCCCTCTCTCTCATTTGATCATACACATATGCATGCAGCCTTTTTCAAGCTGAAACTAGGCAGTGAACCAGCGTGTTGTTAATAAATAAGCACTAATGCAGGGTGGGTTCACCATAAATCCATGTCTGTTTGTATTTAGACACAGGTTTATTGTTGTGCCACCACCAGAGCCCTGCTGGTTTTTCATCTCAAAGCCCATCTAATGAAGGAAATCTTTTTCCTGGGATGTCAGGTGAAAGCAGTTAAATCTGATTAAAAGACCGTATGGAAAGTCTTTGTCTCCCCCGAGTGGTGAGATGGTTTAGTGTCATTTCTGAGCTCATTCAAACTCATTTTCTTGAAGGGTAACTGATTTATTCAACTTTCTAGGCTTTGGTTTGTGGGAAGAGCACAGTCATTCCGGAGAAAGACATTTATTCCACATCCATATTCAACAACAAACAAATCATTTGTAATTTACAGTCATATGTTGCATTTACAGTTGGGGTTTTGAAAGGAGATACAAAGGTTTTCTGTTGAAAGAGTAAATGAGTTCCTGCACAGAACTTAATAATTTAGGTTCAAGCATGATTTAAATTTTTTTAATCCATTAAAATGAAGAACTACAGTCATTGCTATATTAACTCATTCCCTATCCAGGCCTCTGGACGTGCATTTACTGGAAATAAAAAGCTAAATGAAAAGGTTTGATTGCTTTTATTTGCTGAAACAGTTCCAATGTGATCTGCTCTGAGACTACATCTCTTTCAGCTTTAATATTATTGGCTGTTTTTCCAGTTTATGCAACTTAACAATCCATCTAAACTCCACTTAGATTTCATGTTAGCACCTCAGACTTTATTTTTTCCATCCATATGCATTTCCCTGAAGAGGTCTGATGCTCCAGATTGTACATTTATTGACAAGGTGAATAAATTACGTCAGCGTCCTGCCGGTCACACAGCAGTTACACTGTACTTCAACAGCTTTTGGGAAACGCAGCCATGTGTCGAAGAATCTAACCTCCATCGACTTGTACGCTCACAGAAAGACGAGTCCATATACTTTAATTTACTGGTGATGATGTTACTTGTGTTGTTTTATGAGAAGCACACAGGGCCGATGTCCAGGCCGAACTCCTGATCAGGTTTTCCAATGTCCATGGGGGCCACGTCCACGACAGGCAGCCTGGCAGAGGTTTGAGTCCTATACTCAAGCACCGTCTTGCCCCACTCTCCGTTTGATTTCTGAGGGACAAGAAAGCCAGATAATTCAGTGAAAGCATTTTCCAATAACTCTTTTATGAAATTGAGAGTCCTGTAATGACTCACCGTGCAGCCGTCCTCGAGGACGGTGTACCGGAGGCGCATGTTTCCTTGCGCTCTCAGCTCCTGGCCGTTGGAACCTCTGAGGAGCAGTGCTTTCTTCAGGTTGGTGCTCCTCTCGTCTTTATACGCCACGCTGTTCCTGCAGTGGTAGGTGATGTTCTGGTGTGACTCTTTGGACAAAAGCTGCAACAGCTTCATCTGAACCGCCACCGCGTTCGGCTGCTCCTCAGTATTTCCATAGCGGAACTGAAATTGGATGACAGTTTGACATGATTACACCCAAGGCAGGTCTGGATTCAAAGATTTCCAGGCTTCTACTAAACACATCAGATTTGGAATTAAAGATTTTGAAGCCAGGAAATGCATATTTTTTGGATTTCTTACTTTAGTTCCACCGTTCATGTCTACTTCAAACCAGACGGGTTTGTTGGCGCTGGGACTGGATTTCGTCCACCAGGCTTTGTGGGGAATGTTGGCCGGGTTGGCGGAGATGCAGGTTTCACCATTTTCCATATTACAGTAGACCTTGATGGCATCTCTTGTGCTTCCCTGATTTGGATCAATCCAGTACTCACCTGTATCAAATGTGCGTTACATTAATACATTCGTGGTACTGGTCGAAACAGACCTGAAAATAATTTGTTAATGCAGAAAACAGGAGCCTCACCGCTCTTTTTCTGAGGGTAGCACTGTTTGACGTCCTGGCAGGTTTTCGCTGGGTTCCCCTTGCTACCATCAGGACTGCGGAGGTTTTGCAGATGTCCGCTGAGGGTCTTCAGCGTGGCGTGGACTCCGGTGTCTGCACGCAGGATGGCCGACTTCTTATTGGGAAGGGCTTCATCTCTATTGATCTCTGGAAGAGGAGGAGGATCGGCAGCCACATCGTCCTCGACGAACTCCATGGCTTCTGGCACGTGGCCGTTCCCGTCGTAATCGTAAAGGGCAGCAAAGAGGTCATCCAGAGCCGCGGTGGGAGGTCCAGGGGGGCCTGGAGGGCCGGACAGACCCGCATTACCGGGTGGACCCTGACAAGGAAAATGATGAAGATGAAGTATGTTTTCAACTTCATTTTTGTCGTTCTAGCGGTGAGAACTAACACTTTATGATATCTCAACAACGAAACTTGAAATTGAAACTTATGATCCCGAGAGGTTGATTCCTAATTAGAACAAATTATTGCAGCCACTGTACTTGTCTCATAAGTTGATTGTTTGTAATATAAAAAAAGTGAACGTAATCTTGTGTCACCTGTGCCCCGATGTCCCCACTGGAACCTCTGCTTCCAGGAGCGCCCATTGGTCCGGGCTGACCGATGTTTCCTTCCTTTCCTGGAGGACCCGCCACTCCTGGAGGACCCTGTACGATAAAAGAGTGAGTCATTTACACTGTTTAACAAGACAGAGCTTCAAATGTGACTGCATGGTGCTGTTATACACTCACCCTCGGCCCAGCTGGTCCAACAATACCTGTCGCTCCTTCATCCCCTGTGGCGCCCTGAAATAAAGAAGAATGACATTTCATTGTCTGAAACATTCAGTGCTATCAATGTATCAATGTTTATCTGACTACACTAGTATGTGAACTATCTAAAGGACTAGAAGTATTTTAAACATATTGCTTACAGTTGTTCCTGGCAAACCGTGGAGCCCGGTGAAACCTCTGTGTCCTTTCTGACCCCTCTCTCCTTGTCCTCCGGCAGCTCCTTTCTCTCCCTGTGGTCCTTGAGGGCCCTGAAGTTAGACACAGCATTAAAAACAATGTTTTACACTTAACGTTTTAAGTTTGATGTTTTTAGGTATCAATTATGTCAAACATTTTCATGTCATGCTTACCCCTTTCCCCCGTACTCCAACTGCTCCTTGAGGTCCAGGGGAGCCTATGGCGCCCTAAACTCAAAACAAACAAAGAGCGATGACAGAGCCGACTTTGCAATTGTGTTAGAGCTCAACAGAGCTTTTGATATGATATGGAGCAAATTATTATTTGTGAAACTCACATTCTCGCCTCTTTGTCCTGGACCGCCTGTCATTCCCACCGGACCCTCAGTTCCTGGAGACCCTGGAGTACCAGCCAGACCCTCTGAGCCAGCATTACCCCTGTTTCCCTGGAAAGACACACACATGCCAGCGCTTAGTACACACAGCTGTATGCATGGTAGCACATCCTGTCCACTAAAAGTCTTACCCTGTCCCCTACGAGACCGTCCTTCCCAGGAGGCCCCTCTGCTCCAGCGATACCCTGAAAAAACACAGATAATGACATGATAAAGTACAGAAGAGTGACTTAACAGCTGAGTTGTCAGCAAAGAAACTACTATATTATCAAACCTGTCAAGATATTTTCAACTGTCATACAGTGGTTCATGTTTCCAAGAAATAAGCAGCATGACTGTGAGGGACTCCATATAAAAACATCAGCTAAACACTTAGTAATAAAAGCTGTGTAATGACTGAGATGGACTCTACTAACCTCAGGGCCGGCATCCCCTTTTGGCCCGGTGGCTCCTGGTAAACCGACTCCACCAGCAGGCCCTGTGCCGCCCTGAACTCCGGGAGCTCCGGGTTTTCCGGATGGACCCTGAGGAATAAAGAATAAAGTTTTCATCACTAAAATCTCAACGCAAGACGTGGTGTCGCAGCTAAAACAAAGAACAGCAAACACTGTCAGAAGGAATACATACAGCAGGACCTGGCAGTCCCAGCATGCCCGCCTCTCCTCTCAGTCCAGGCTGACCCACGATCCCTCGCTGTCCTGCGGCACCATTAGGTCCTGGAGGCCCATCAGGACCCTGGCAGAGAAACACAAGAGCAGACAAGCAATTGAAACATCTCAGCATTTATTTGTGTATAGCCGCTGGAAGATCAGCACAGCCTGAACATAAAGATGATCATCTCACCCCAGGGCCGTCCTCTCCAGAGTCTGCCTTCTCTCCCGGGCTGCCCGGTGCACCTGAAGCTCCCCTCTCTCCTTGACGTCCTTGAGCTCCGTTCTCCCCAATAATCCCAGCAGCTCCAGATTTTCCTGGAGCTCCAATAGGCCCGTCTGCTCCAACAGCACCCTAAAACACACACACACACGATCTGCCCTCAATCCAGAGTTACGAAATCCACTGCAGGTATGAGATTGAAACATATTTTATAACCAATTAACTCACATGAGAACCAGCTGGTCCAACTCCTCCTGGCAGCCCAGGAAAACCAGAAGAGCCCTGTGGGAAGAACACACTCCCAATAAGATACACTTTGATAATAACATAAGACAGTTGATACACCATATACAGTTATAAATAAAGACGTTAAATATAGAGCCTAACTCACCGTTGCCCCCTGTGTTCCTCTGCCTCCTTTCAGTCCAGTCACACCAGCAGGCCCCTAGAAACACATACGAGTAGCATGTAGACAAGTTGTTTGACCATTTCTTTACGTTTTTTTTGGTCAATGTGTTCACCTGTCCTCCTGATATCCCAGCCATTCCTTGTGGTCCAGGTGCTCCTCCCTCTCCCTTCAGACCTGCCTCACCTGTGTCACCTTTGACCCCAGGTTGACCTTCAGGACCCTGCGACAGAAACAGGAAATTAATCAAGCCTTTATTGGTTTATTCAGCTGTATATTTCGGACATGACTGCCTTGCTTTAGCGGGCCACTTACAGCAGGTCCAGGGAAGCCAACGGCACCAGTAGGACCAGTGTCACCAGAAGAACCCTGTTAATACCATGCACACAAATGCACACTTTATCCAAAAGAAATGGAAAAACAGTCAAAGAAAAAACATTTCTCTTCAATTTAATGTCAGTTGTAAAATAATAACTTGTACTGACAGCGATTCCTCTTGTGCCTCGGCGTCCTGCAGGTCCTGGTGGGCCGGTTTCGCCCTGAAACAAAGGAACAAGTTAAGTCAGGATCATATTACACGTGCGTTTCATTTCAAACTGGAACCATAAGTAATTTGACTGATTCAAGTTTTTAAATAGATGCTTAAATAGATACACGTGTGCTTCTGAGCCCACCTTCTCTCCATTGGGTCCACCAGAACCAGCAGGTCCAACAGAACCAGGAAGCCCCTTTAAATATAACGATAACATATATTAGAATGTCACATTACACATGAGAAAAGTCAATTGTAAGATCGTCAGCCAGTGACCGTCTAACGGTGAGTATTTTGTCAGCCATGAGAAAAACTGTTTTGCCACAAACGTTGGGCTTGTTCTGCCGAGAGATGTGCGGTGTAGTTTGAGTCCTGACATCATGTTGAGACGACTCACCCGTGCTCCGTCAGCTCCGGCTTTCCCCTCCAGTCCGCCCTCTCCAGTAGAACCCTGTTAGAAGACATCAACCTCATCAGTGCCTCAGGTTCATCTTCCTCTGCTGCGGGTTTAGTGGAGAAAATGGTATCTCTGATATTTGACTTACTGCATCTCCCTTCGGGCCTGAAGGTCCGGATGTGCCTCTCTCTCCTGGCATCCCCTGAAGTCCTGGACCTCCCGCCTCTCCAACAGCACCCTTTGGACCAATGCTACCCTAGAATGTGCGAAACATATCTCAGGTAGAGCTTATTGCAAACAAGATTTACAGCAAGTAAAAACGACAAGTTCTGCATGTGTCAGTGTCTTTAAGGTTACAATACCTTTGGCCCATCTAGTCCTGGTCCACCTGGACTACCTTTGGTTCCCTGCAGCCCATTGGTCCCGATTTCCCCTCTCTCTCCTGGAGGGCCTCTTTCTCCCTGCGAGATCAACCAGGGGATACAGTCATGCAACAATTCCTCCTTGCACTAAATGACTTCAGTGACAGATTTAAACGCTGTGAGTGATTGAAGACATTTGATTGTGGGAACTGAATGAGAGCTATACCTTAAAATCAGGTGAGAGAACAGTAATGGACTCACCCTTGGACCTGTACCTCCACCAGCACCAGCTTCTCCAGCGAGACCCTGGGGATAAAAATGCATTATGTTTAATGCAATATGATAGGAAGAGCTTCTCAATCAAAATGTATTTCACTATAATCTCTGAAAAAACGCTTACCTCAACACCTGGTTTTCCTGACTCTCCAGGTGGTCCTGGCAGTCCTGGCAAACCCTTAAAACACACCAAACATGTTTTGCTTTAATGCTAATAACAATATGTGAAAAAGAATTGCATACTCAATATGCTGAATATAAATTAATATGTTTTTTAATGTTTTCAGGATGCAGTGTACCTGGAAACCATGCAGTCCCTGTGGTCCCTGCTCGCCCCTCTTTCCTGCAAGACCCTGAAGAAAAGCAAAAAGAATATAAATCATCTAAACATCATGTTATCAAATCATTGATGATAAACAGTTGGATGCTTACAGCTGGACCAGCTGGACCAGCAGCGCCTTCCTCTCCGTCTTTTCCATTCACCCCCTAGAAGACACACAGTATCTATCAGGATATTACTGATGTATTTATGATTTCGTATGGAGTATAAATACACTATAGTCTATGAATAGTGAAAGTAACTTGCCCTTTGACCTGGAGACCCGGAGCTGCCGGCCTCTCCAATCTTCCCAGCATCACCCTGGAAGTCAGGAGCCACAGAAGTCATCATCTGTTGCTGCACAAAATCTCTGATTACTTGTGTTAAATATACAACATGTACTGACAGCGAAGCCTTTCGGTCCCAGCAGGCCCATCGGTCCAGATGGCCCTCGGTTCCCCGTAGAACCAGCTGGGCCTTGTTTACCATCGTCTCCTGCTGAGCCCTGGATAAACCGAACAAAGCGTTAATACACGCCGTCTTCCATTCACACTTTGGTGAGTGGTGAAAATGAAAGGTTTGGCGCACCATTGGTCCTTGCTTTCCCTCTGATCCCTGGGCGCCAAGAAGTCCTGACAGACCCTGTGAAATCAGACACACAGTTACAGACCAACCTCAGACACATGTCTCATTCTCTAAAGCTATTATTCTATACATATTGTACAGTAGTCTAGACAGAGAACAATACTCATATTTTCTATTTCTTTTTACATAGATTGAATGCTTTCATTCATGTTTTCAACTGTTGAGCGTGTTGGCAGACACATTTAAAGAGTCATTTAAAAGCAGGCTGAAAGTTTGTTGCATCTGTAACCACGCCAGTGATGTCACGGTGTACTGACACACCCAGGGGTACATTTCTCCATCACTGCAGCAAGGTCACAGGTTAAACCACTCGAGGTCAGCAAATACAAGATTTTCTTCAGATGTGGAGTTGCTCTAACTGCCTGTCTAGACGCAGGAAGTTTATTGTACAAAAACACAGCAAATATTGGCAATAAATGATATGTGTGCTGTACCCGAGCTCCTGTTAGACCTGGCTCTCCATTACGTCCTGGATCTCCAGATAAACCATTGGCGCCGGTCGACCCTGACAGTCCTCTCTCACCCTGGGCTCCCTGTTTGTTTCAAAAGCACGGAAACACACGTCATGGTCTAGAATAATCATAACTAACACGTGGTTGAATGCTGCCAGTGCGTTTTAATTAAGTCCACTCACCTTATGTCCTGGTAAACCATCTCCACCTGGGAAACCTCTATTTCCTGGAGCTCCCTAGAAAAGAAATGAACAATTGTTTCCAGATTGGGAGTTTGCGACATTTCAGGCCCTGATATCGTGAAATTTCCTCTGCTTAAAGGATTTTAAATGCAGTTTTCTCAAACATAAAGTAAAAGTTGACTAACTGTCTCTCCTTGAGCTCCTAGAGGCCCGATGGATCCAGCATCACCTCGATGTCCCCGCTTCCCATCCTCTCCCAACGGGCCCAAAGCACCTGGAACACCATGGTTGCCCTAACCCAGCAATCAGTAATCAGCCAATCTATTATCAGACTCAGTCAGCCAAAATAACATTAAAAATGAACTTTTCTCAGCTCACTCTTTCTCCCTTGAAACCAGCTTCTCCTTTGAATCCAAGCAGTCCAGCTTCGCCCTGTAGAAGAGGATCAGATAACCTGGAGGTCAACACATTAAAGCTCCCGGTGCATTCTGTTATGTGAGCCACAAAGTTACAAACAGAGACGGAAATGGAGAAGGAGGCAGACTTCAGGGATTCATCAAATACAGTTAGATGCAATAGGAGCTTGTACCAGTTGGCCTTTTGGTCCTTGTGTTCCTGTAGTTCCCTGGGGGCCGGGGGGGCCGGGTTGCCCCAACAGCCCTGCTGGACCCTGAACACCTGCTAGACCCTGAAGAGGAGAAGGAGCAGAGACAGATTTGAGTTAAAAACAGATTTACAGACAAAGATGTCATAACTGATGGTGTTATACTTACTGCAGAGCCGCGGCTCCCTGAAGATCCATCAGGTCCCAAGGTACCCTGTTAAAAACAAAATATGAACTCACAACTAGAAAAAGCATTTCCTGCTGAAAATGTGTTGGAATGCTGAAAACTGAAATTAATCACAAAAACATTGCTCAAAAACAAATTGCAAAAAGCTTAATAATTCAAAAAGTTTAAAGATTACAAATATGAAAAGTCATATCACATCTCTCCTGAAAGAGCTGAACATTTTGATATTTGAACAGTCTCTGAAATGGTGTCTGTAGCTGAAAGTATGAGGAAGTTGAAGGATTTGAAAGTTGAAGCAGTTTAAGAGGATTTGAAAATCTTCTCCATAGAAACCCATTCAAAAAAAAGTTGCTAAAAGCTTAATAATTCAAAAAGTTTAAAGGTTAGAAATATGAAGAGATATAGCACCCCTCTGCTGAAAGAGCTGAACATTTTGATAGTTGAACGGTTTCTGTAGCTTAAAATATGAAGGAGAAGAAGAGTTTCAAAAAAAGGGGGACGGAAGAAATAGTGGAATAAAGATTCGAAGAACAATAGTTGGAATGCTTAACAGCATTCCAACAATTATTCACCTAAAGCCAAATATAGTCCAAACATATGTGCTCACTTTCACAGTTTGAAAATGAAATCCCAACAAAAGACAGAATGATGAAATTAGAACAGACCTGCTGTCCTTGTGGCCCAGCTGGTCCCACGCGACCTGCATCCCCTCTGGGACCCTGCTGTCCTGGACTTCCTCTGACCCCTGCTGGTCCTGCTTCTCCCTGCACCCCGGGACCGATTCAGGTCACATTCAAGAAGCTTGTTATTCAAATTTAAGAGCTCATATTTTCACAAACTAAGACCTCATTTTCTACAAATGAGTACGCTAAATAACACAACAATAGAACATTTTTAGAAAAACGTTCTGCCAGTAGAGCATCTCACCTTCATTCCTACGTTACCAGGAAATCCTGAAACTCCGGGGATTCCTATTGAACCCTGTAGTGAAGGGAAATGTTTAAAACATTCTGACATCAGCATTTCAGTTTGTTTTGTTCACAGTGTGTGTTATCTGGTGAAATAATGTCCAAAAACAAGCATAAAAGTAGAATCGTAAAGCAATAAATCATCGTGTGCATATTCATTTTCCTGCAGAGAGAGCGGCAATAACCTTAGTTCCTAAAGGAAACATTAATGTTAGTAGATATAATTCCTCACCAGAGGACCGGGTTTGCCAACATGGCCGTTTTCGCCACGTTTTCCCTAAAAGAGAGAGAAAATGTTTCAACTCCATTTTACATTTTTTGCATTTTTCCGAAACGAGTAAAGATGTTTCGTGTTTCTTACCAGAGGACCAGTTGGTCCGGCTCTGCCTCTTTCGCCCTGCATGCCCGCGGGTCCCTGAAACAAAACACTGGCTCAGCATCTGTGTGACTGACAGCTGTATGAGATGCTCTGCCATCTGCTCTCTGCATGTGTTCTATACCTGTTGGCCTGCAGCACCCATCGCACCCGGAGTACCAGATTTACCCTGCGAGACACAAAGACGCAGACACAATGCAGGATTGAAATGTGCACTTTTGTACAACAGCGGATAAAAGCTTTCATTGATATGCGGAGGTCCTAGGAGGGCAATGTATTTTAGAACGATTGATGTCATATTTGTTGAAATTCTCTTTACATCCCAACAGCAATCAATATATCAAATGCTCTGACAGAGAAGAAGAAAAAAATCCGGTATCTATTGGACTGTAATAACTCCTTCCCAAATGACTGGGTGCAATGCATCCTGGTACATGTAGGCAAATTCATACCTTAGTTCCAACCGCTCCAGACTCTCCTTTCGGCCCAGACAGACCGGCAATTCCCTGTTGCAGAGATTAAAATGAACAATCAGGTAATAAGTAAGCGATGTTTCTTGCATTAAAGCATGAAAAGTGAGGCTTGGTATAGGCTTTGATCAGGGAGCATGCATTGCTGGGTAACACTTGTATTTTGTGTGTGACTACCTTGTGACCTTTCAATCCTGGATGACCCGGAAGTCCTGGGAACCCTCTTGCACCCTGCATTCAAACAAATGATCAACACACTCTGGGCAAAGAAGCAAGTCTATGTCTATAGATCATAATCAGTGTTGATTGCTCTTTGGTTGGATTTGAATAGAGTGTTTTGTGTTGTTTGTTGATGATGAGGACTGGGAGGCGGACTTACCACAGATCCTAGAAATCCTGGTTCTCCTGTAGCACCGGCAGCTCCAGCTTCTCCCTGAGCAGGAAAAGTAAAAAGTTATTAAAAAGAGATCATCACTGATCAATAATTACTGATGACAGTATATTCTGCATTCTCACGAGGACGCATGTACGTTCGACTCACATCACGTCCAGTTTTCCCAGGAGGCCCGTCTGGTCCTCGGTGACCTGGCTCACCCTGTTCCACACAAGGAATCAGGAACACAGTTTTTCTTCAGCACAGTTACATTTAGATCTAGCACTGCCGGTTCAGAGACACGTTTAGATTTGCTCCTCATAGATACTTGATGTGGAAATGAGCATCAAATATGAAATATAACATGAAGAGGCAGAAATGTTCCTACCATTGGTCCTGGGTCTCCAACCTCTCCTGGATATCCCTGTCCCCCTTGTGGACCCTAAACAAAGGGGATTAAGATAGTAATGTATGATACAAGAAAATATACAGTGTTCATAAATCAAGTTTTATAACAACAGGCAAAAATTAAGTATTTTAATCTTTGCTTAGAGGAAAAAATGGCGTACTTCATGTCCAGGCGACCCTGGAGGTCCTCGTGGTCCTGCTTCACCCTGAAATAACCGCATTGCATACACTGCGGGTTAAATTCAACAAACGTTGTGTTTATGTAAAATATGTCGTTTGCTTTCCCACAGCTTTGCAGCACTCACCCTTGTTCCTGACACCATGCCAGCCACACCAGACTTCTCCCCGAAACCTGTAGCCATCTGTGACACCAGGTTGCCCTTTTTGGGAAGAATATATTTTCAGAGAAATGTTTGTGCAAAGGAATGTTCAAACTTTTTTTCGATGAATTAAGAAGATTTCTAAATTGACTCTGAGACAAACTCACCCCAGGGTGGGTAGGATGGCCTGGGGGTCCCGGAACTCCCGGGTTTCCTGGCACACCGGGCTCTCCGTCAAATCCTTGAGGCCCTACCAATCCCTGCAGGGTGAATAATGAAACATCATTAATTAGAGACAACACGTTCCCCTTCAAGAAGAAGTTTCCATGAACAGATTAGCTTCTAGATTACAGCGTTAAAAGCATTCATCCAGACTGACCCGTCTGCCTTTAAAGCCTCTTGGTCCAGTCTTTCCCTGAGTTCCTGGAGGACCCTGAACAAGAAACACAAGTGTAAGAGAAACTTATTTTACACACAGAGATTTGCTGTCTGCAGACTGCTTTTAGAAATATATTTCATGATGAACTGATGAACTGATATCATTTAAAAAGAGGCCCATTCATCTTTACACGGATACAGGTTCATTTCTTTGGCTTTCCTAGAAAGCAGGTTGACAGATATCACTGCAGTTATGATGATATCCTTCGCTTTTCGGCAGGGTGTTTCTAATCACCAGCTGCTGGTGCCCTCTAGTGTCAAACTTAGTGAAAAGAGGATATTATAAAGGAGATCGTTCAAACAATCCTTCTGTCATATATTCTTAATCATTTCTTCAACCTTATATCTTATATTATCAGTTAAAAACAAAAACAATAGAGAGAGTAAAAGCAGGAAAAACCCACCGAGGGTCCTGAAAGTCCAGGGAGCCCGACCACCTGAGAGTAAAAAGAAAACAGTGCTTGTAACAAAACACACTGAACATTTTAACTTTCATTTATTAGAAGCTGAAATATATTTATTTATTTTTACATATATATATATATATAAATATGTAAAAATAAATTGCATGTACACACATGTGAGATTACTTACATATGGGATATCACCTGGTTCACCTTTCTGTCCCTATAAAAGAAACATATTTACAACTTGTTTAAATTTAAAGAACAGTAAATTTGATATTTGTGCGAAATATTGATCTATGTCGGAATTAACCATGACTCACCTTGAAGCCCATAATTTCTTGGGAAAAACACATGAAAAATAAAGTTACTTACATTTTTACTCATCAACTTTGCCTGAGAAGAGATACACTGTGCTTAACCGAAATCGAAAGTCAAATTCGTTACATGTGCAACCGCTGCTGATGCTGATTGGTCTCACCCATTGCCCTGCTGGCGCTGGCGAAGCTGTCACACACGGGGCAGCACTCTCCCTCAGGTGTGGACACCTTCTCGCAGTTTGACAGCAGTTCACAATGCACCTCGTCGCAGATGGCGACACCGTTGTCACAAACACACACACTACAAGGCTCTGGTTTCCAGATGTTGTTGTGCTGGTAGACCTCCCCATCGGCCGTGCAGCTTTCCCCTTTCTTCTCATCTACAGCTGGAACACAGGACAGATGTGTTAAAAGAAGCACATACTAAACACCCAATAATATGACAGGATTATGAATAGCTTTACCTTTTGTGGGGTCTGAACTGGGAGCTGATGTTGGAGCTGCAGTCAAGCACACGGGGCAACACTCGGCCTCTGAGGTTACAGTTTTCTGACAGTCGCCGAGGTCCTCGCAAATCACGTCTTCACACACGGCGGTCCCCATATCGCACACACAGATCCGACACGGCTCTGGGTTCCACATGTCATTGTGGGCGTAGACGTTTCCATTTTCTGTGCAGGTGTCTTATGAAACAGAAATCACAGGGGAATTCAATTTGTATCTGGAAGTGGTTTTGAATTTCACAGTGCAAGAAATGCATGGTGATCTTGTGACTTGAAATCCAACGGTCAAGTTCAACATTTTGACACCATGCTCATGTCTAGTTAGAGCGGTATTGATCTTCTCATCTAACTCTTGGCAAGAAAAGCATGAAAACAAACGACAACATACTCAACATGCATGCTCAGATTGCAGGCACAAAAGTAGGTTGAGAAAAACAGACAGTCAAAGGGAAACTCCGAACACAAACATTTAAGAATTAAAAAGAAGTAGGCCGCTGTGCTGCAGCCAAGCACACGGGGCAGCACTCGCCCTGAGGGGTCTCACACACCAAGTCCTCACAAACCACCGTCCCCATATCACGAACAGACTCGACACGGCTCTGGCTTCCATATCTGATTGTTGGAGTAGACTTTGCCATCCTCTGTACAGGAATCTTTATGAAAAAGGACAGCGACAGACATCAGAACCCAAGGTCGCTCTTTCTCAGCTCTCTCAACTAGATATCCGTATCGTGGGTGATTCCCTTTCAGTTGGCAGTGATATGTTCTACAACAAAATAAATGTGTGCAATTTTCCTTGACTATAGTGCACTAATTATTGCATCGAGCCTAGTCCATCAATTAAAACGTTTCACTCTAATTATTTTAAATATTTGGGCAATCTCTGACACATGCATAGATCCACTTTTCTCACCAGAATCTGTGGAATGCCTCGTTAAAATAATAGCTGGTCTATTTTAGCTCAGAAATGATCCAAACGTCTGCTCCAGTGGAGGTAAACCAGACATCCTCCATTCATGATTCTTGTGGGACTGTTATTGCTTAAAAAACAACAACTTGTAAACACAATAAGGGGAAAGCTGGTTTCCTCAGCTCGACTTGTGGTGAAGGCAAGCAGCAGAAGTAACACTCAGATCACAGAAGACCAGTGTCACCTTGGCTTCAACATGACAAAGGCCGACTCGTGTTTTGTTCATTATAACACCCACTGTTTCCATCTAGCCATGCTTCCTGTTTAAACTCATGAAGTACAACTTGTGCAGAGCTCTCTGAAAGCAGAACAGACATTTCTAACCTCAACAGACGAAGTTTATTATTTCTGATTATTTCCACCACCAGAAGAACATTACTTCTAAGTAAAAACTCTACTTTGCGTCTAAATGTCTGTTAAAGGTGAACTATTGGATCACAGGTTGAACTGATATGTTGCACTCCAGCAGTTGGGCTCAATTTGGCACACAAACATCCTCCTAACCAAAACAGACTAAGAAGAAACGACATCACACGGCTTAACTTAGTACACCTCAAAGTAAATTAAAGTTTACCAGAGCCTCTCCTCTGAACCTGCTGCTGATTAAATGTTCCCACAACAGCCTGAACACTGACCAATCAGATCACTAGAAACAGTGAGTCATCACTCCTGCAGGAGCCTGACAGACACAAAAGAGTTTACAGTAAAGTGACAAATAATAAAGAGCAATAAATAGCACTGCTCAAAGCTTTCAGTGCGTCCACTAAGAGTTTATAACAAACCCCACTGACTAAGAGTTTACCCGACTAACAAGATGCACTGTTATTCCATCGCTGCAGCTCAGTGGCAGCTTTGTGACGAAGACTGGACATAAAAACACCATACTTGTCTTTTACTGGAACAAGTAATTGTAAAAACAACTGTAAACTGATAGGAAACTAAGGAGTGTGGTAGCAGTACAACCAACACGGCTAACACAACCTAAATATAATATTTTATGCTGTTGTTTTATTTAAAAACACACAGTTATACATACAAATCTTTAAGAACACACCTAAATACTGTAACAAGCTATTTTACCTGTACTTCCCCCCTCTGGCCAGTAGGCTGCACCCATTACGAAGCAATGCAATCAAAGTCAGTTGCACGTATTGATTCATTCACGTTGCAGGCAGAGAAACACACATGAAGTTCACTGAAAGCCAATAAACTAACATGAAGCCTCATGATTATGACCCGCCAGTCATAAAGGGAAATTCCACAGATTCTATGCATCCGAGTCAGCTCATAGTCACGAGGAGCTCCACTCAGCCTGTGAATATAACTGTTTCATCACGTCGTCTGTGGCTCTGGAGACTGACGGACTATGAGGTCTGAAAGCTCTTGGAAGGTATAATGAAAGAACGTTACTGAGTTGCATTATGGGAAGTGTAGTATCCAGCAGTTTTTTTGGAATTGCTGCATTCATTTGACCTTCTTCTTTTTCATCTGTCTCTCACAAGTCACCAAACTTATATATATATATATATAATGTTAATATCAAATATATAGCATGAACCAATGCTCATATATTCCACAGTATTTATAGCCAAAGCTATCTGGCATGCTCGCCTCACAAACAACAATATTACCACAAAGATTAATAAAAAGCAACAGATAATTCATGACTGATCCCTCCACTATATCGTTGGAGTTTCCCTTTATGCTCCAGTTTTTCACTTGCATAACGTTTCAGAAATGCACATCAGTCTGAAAACCAACAATGTAGTTCCAAACTATGTATTAATGTATGAATTCAATGACAGACACTTTCAGGCAAATTGCCACTGAGCTGCACTTGAGCAAGGCATTCATAAGAAGTGAGTGACTAGACTGTGGTTGGACTTGTCAGCTCCGGGCTGTAAATGTGTCTAGAAATGTGTCTGTATGCAATTATGTAATCATCTTTGAACCAGCAAATGTCTCTAACTGTGAATATGAAACAAGATGGAACCTATAGTCTTCATGGGTGCACATTATGGTTCATAAAATCTTTCTACATGTCATCTCATCACAAGGTAAAGAAGTCAAATGTGTCTCAGGACTCCTGTGATGGAAAAAAATAAATATATTCTCTCTGTTTTTCTCAACTTGTTTAAATCTACTGACACTTTATCAACATAATGTTTCAAACACATTCAGAAGGGGAATCAAGATTCCTTATTGTGATGGTTTTTTTCTTCGGGGAAAAAAGGTTGAAAGACAATTAACAATTAAATTAGTTGTTAACTAATTCGATAGTTTTTGTTGTTTTGAATAATTGTTGAAGAAATATAGAAAAATCTGATTACTTTACTCCTCCTTGACAGTAAACAGAACATATTTGAGTTGAGGACCTTGGGCTTTGGCACACTGATCAACATTTTTCATCATTTTCTGACATTTTATCGACCAAACAACTAATCTCTTGGTTAAGAAAATGATTTAGAATAAAAAGAATTGTTAGTTGCAGCACTAAAACAATTAAAAGAAAATTAAATAATTTTTCGGAGTGTATTTTTATTACCCTTGCAGGTCAAAGGTCGAAGTGCTCAACCTTTCTGTCCACCAGTCTTTAAAAAAAATAAAGAAAAGTATCAGGAAAAAGTGCAAATCTGGAAAAAGAAGAAGCGAAAAAAAAAGCAAATATGGCCACCTGCTGCAAGCGCTGAGAGCGTATTTTAATCCAGGCAGTTTAGTGAAGTCCTAAGTACTAATTATGTGGTGGAGCCTCTCCCCGCGAGGGAGGCTGCTTTTCAAAAGCAGGAGTTATTTCAGAGGAAACCACTGTGGCAGTATTATACGTTAGGCTTGGGCAGAACTTGTGGTTTTGTCTTTTTTTGGGAGCGCACAGAGGTGCCACACCCGGAGAACTCCTGCTATGAAACCTGCTGCACCCTGAGGAGGAGGCTGCAGCATGACAAGGCTGCAACGAAATAAATCAATGAGCTGGAGGTTCATGCAGCAGGTTGCTCAGGCCACAGAGGTCTCATTCGATGTTTTCTAAAATATTGATGAATTGAAAGAAAAGGCATTTATTTCATCGAGCTTTGCAAAAAACAGCTGTATTCTTTATGCTGACGTTTTGCAGAAAGTTCGGAAAGGTTCAAACCTGCAGACTCCTATGATCAAAACTATACTTTTTGGGCATTTAAATGTGATTATGGGTCGGATATACAGCATGAGACCGATTATCATGGCTAACTGTGGGCTTCTTTCAAAGTGGAAACTGCAGCTTTCTGACATTGTGGTTGGCAGACACCAAAACCTCCTCAACTCAGGTTTATTATTAAACAATATTCAACCCACATAAACTGCACCTTAGGCCAGCGGTTCCCAAGCTGGGGATTAGGACTCCTCAAGTCAGTCCACAAGATGATTAATGTGTAATTTCCATCATCTTTATCTTAAGTGTTTTGCAGCCAGGTAACTAAGAAAGTCAAACACTAGCTAAAATCAACATTAAATCCAGTATTGAGTCTTAAAATCAGCCTTAAAAGCAGGATAAAATGTGTGGAGAGAGATCCAAATAAACTCAAGCCTACTGATGTCGGTTGCTCCCATAGTCTCAAACAATTCACATCCACGAAGCCAAGAAGAGCACACTAGAATGTTGAATGGCCAGTCGACGTCTTTGCAAACTGACTGCCAGTGTCATAAATCTCAGACTTCAACTATTTATTCACAACAACAGCTGAGAAACCAAACCAACAGTTTTAATTCTAATCCTCATCATGTTGCTTATTGGCTCTTAAACCGCTGGTTTGGAGATGATTCACTAATATTTCTGCAACACATGTTTTGCTTATTTTTGCTTATTTCCTTGTTGCTTAATGTATGCACAGTATGGTCTGTTGAGCTGGTTACAACCAACACATGACAGGTGACATGTGCTAATACAATAGCTTCATTTTAAAAGGTAACAAGCCCTTGAAGACACGTTTTTTAATTAATACAATATAGATAATATATTGATAATAAAGGAATAGTTCTGGGAAACAGTCGTCATGTCTGTACGGTACATATGAAGACAACAGCTGGTTAGCTTAGCATGAAGATCATAAGGAGACCATGGAGACTGGAAGAGTTCAAATTATCTTTGAGGTAAAAAGAAACAAACAATGCAAACCTTCAACTCCAATAAAGAATAAAAACCTTCTTCTTATTCTTCTTCTTACACTTTTAGAACACAGTAGTGTTTGTCATATTTTGTTTTCACTGATGTTTCACCTTTTTTATTGCTAGAAATAACCTTTCCCTCTGGTTTTGGCCTGAGACGGCTTCTACACATCATGACCTGTAAAAATAAACATCTAAAAGTAAAGTCTTTCTTTCTCCTCTTTCAGCTTCAGTGGAGGTGAACATGGATGGGAGCGAGTGAGGCATATTTCATATCCAGCATCCTTTCTCTCTGGGTGTGTCTTGTCTGCCTTTGGCCCGAAGTCTGACCAAAATGAGTGGCCTGCTTTTGTCCATCCCATCTGCAAGGCCACATCATTACAGCCGTGGCACTCAGAACCCCATCATTCAGCCTCAGCCTTGCACAGAAATAGTACTGCAGCCTGTAGGGGCGGAGATATTTTTGACCCGGGATCACATTCACTGGGACATTTTATTTTACACTATTTTGGTGTCCATCTTTCAGATCTTGATTTGGAGATTTGTTTCTTGGCAACGTGAAGTCGATTTAGCCTCAATATCAGGCGTTAGTGTCACTTTTCTTCCAAGAGATCAGAGCTCGTTATCATTTGCTCCATTTCTCATGACTTCACTTCTAATTAAGCCTTTCTGGCCTGGGTTGTGGGTGTGATTTTAACCTTTAGTTCCTAAACCACAGGGCCAATGTGGTCCTGTTGCTGGGAGGCAGAGCAGCCCAGTTTAACTTAGAAAGTAAAACACAAACATATGCACGAAATGGGAAACCTCCCAAACCACTTCCTCATAAAACAAGAGCAGAATGAGAAAGACAAACACAACTGTCACATTCATAAAAAAATACAGAGGTAAATGTTTTCACAGGGCTTGGTTGCACAATCATGAATCATTGGAGGACAGCAAATCGGGAGGAAACATTGAGGAAACATTCAGCATTTGTAGCATTGAACGTGTAGGTGAGTTAGGCCAGAAGAAATTGATCCAGAGTGATTTTATAAAGATAAAATGTATATATTATCAGCGGACAGATGTCCATTTCTGCATGAACTTGTCAGCAACCGCAACATGTCAAGTCTCAACACAGTAAACCAATCAGGAGGAGCTGTCCCATCTGGGCGGCTGTCACTCACCTTTCACGGCATCTTCTTGGCAGGTCACGGCGATCACCTGAGCCAAGGTGACGAGCAGGCCGACGGTAATCCCAGAGCGTAACGAGGGGCCCATGTCTGCACGCCAGACATGCAGCGTCCTCTCACACAGTCAAGGAGGTCAGAGAGAGAGAGAGAGAGAGAGTCCAACCCCGAGCTACAGCATCCAGACTGAAAAATCCAAATATCCCTGAGTGGAACAGGCTCCTGGATGAGCGATTACTGCAAACTGAAACAGGCTCCCTCTTTACCCCCCTCGCCTCCTCCCTCCTTCTCTGACTCTCCTCCTCCTCTCTCATCATCTTTTCTTGCTTTAATTCAACGCCAACCTCCTCCTCGGGCTCAAGTCGCCTTGAAAGATGCAGCTAATTAAAGGCTGAGTGAAATTTGTCCATGATGAAAGAAGATGATGTTGAAAAAAATACTTTTGAAAAGCTCAAATTAATCGTTTCAATTCAGGACGAGTGGAAATGCAAAATACACATTTACAGTTTGCTGCACAACCTTCGACTGTGGTTGCTTTGGGGTTCAAGAAAAAAGTCTGCTCGACATAAACCACCAAAGGTTTCATGTTTTGGTCATTGAAATTTTGATATCAGCAACTTATATGATGTCCTCCTTAAGAAAGTGACACTTCATCTAGCTGCTACATGTAGCCAGATATTTCACTCAGGAGTTGGTGGAGACCAAAAACAGAGCTAAGAGAAGAGAGAATATTAGACTAAGATTCTCCAAAACATGACCCCAAATAAATGATAATCGCTTGCTAACGTGTTAGGCACCAACTTTATAAATTGATAATATGTCGGTATTGTGTTTGCAGCTTGTTGCGCTGCACCCTAGTGGCCAAATAATAAACTACTGCAGGTTTAATCCCGAGAATATGCTTGTATCAATTGTACCTGAAATAATTTGTTGCACATAAAGCAACCTTCAGACAAAAACAAACGTTTATTTTGCCATCGCCCTGAAATTCTTGTCGACCAAAAGCTGTGCGCTCCAGCTTGAGCGGTTTACAATGTGCATGTTACATTCGTCTGATGTGTTTTCCAGTGCAAAGCTCTGCCAAGTCGGTGCGTCAAGCAGACCCATCGGTCCCTGAGGTGATGTCCCGGAGGTAGAGAACAAAACAAACATCATGTCTTCTTTGCTGTCGTCTCTAATGCAAAATACTGTGTTCTTAACAAGAGACTTTGAGTGATCAAAAGCCTTCCAAAAGTCACATTTTTGTCAGTGGATGAGGTGCATTTCACATGCTACTTGCAGCAACTTGGGTCAGGAAGTGCTGGAGTTGAGAGCAGACTGATTTCCCATTAAAGAGTCAGAGAGCCACGGGGGACAGAAACTGAAGCAGATGGGAAGAGACCTCCGCTTCCTTACGTTCATAGCTTTTTATGCAGTGTGATGAAGGAAATATCCATTTATCCATTAAGTGTCAGCCCTTGAAACAGTTTAGACAAGTTTAAAGCGTCATCAAGCTGGTCTACAAGCTGTACTCTTTGCAACTGGTTCAACTCTTCTAATTATCAGTCACCACACTGCAAAACAAGTGAGCGATTCAACGTCAACCATCTCTGCATTGATCTGTAAAAACTGCACAAATGTTGAAAGGTATTGCACTGAACTCATCTTACAAAAACTATTTGAACGTAAAGATGCTATTTATCACCCGCACTCGCTGCTTTTGCCCATTAGAAAGTCTGCAGGTGATTCCAGGTGAAAGCTGTAGGTACTTACTCATAATCCACTTTGGGAAACTCAAGAGATTCAAACCTGAAATTCCTGGCAGCACGCCTAAATGTAAATTGCAGCGTGATGATTTCTTTTATAGCTTTCAAAAAACTACAAGGCTTTTCTTGGCCAAGACGTGAGAAGAATTACAGGGAGCGCAATGCACAGAAAACTAATACTGACCACAGCTCTTGTGGTGAAAGAAAGCATCTTACATGTGGCATTTAAAACCTAAGAACATACAGGCTATTTCTGGAGGTACAGACTAGACAGCAGTGCAACCACAGCAGAGATCAGCCCATGATCACACACACACACACACACACACACAGACCAGGACATTATCCAAACTCAACAAAAATAACTGCAATAAAAAACTTTAGATCTTACAAAAAAAAACACAGACATCCCTGAAAAATTGCATTTTTTAGGCTGTTTTAAGTGAATTAATTTTGATCTGTGAAAAGAAGTGAAAACAACACGTTTTGACAGGTCAGCAGTTTGAGATAATGTGCTGGTAAAAAGTGAAGCATTTTTTTCCCTCCTCATTTGTCATGTGACAGGAAGCTGCAGGCCTATGACCTATCAAGTCAGCACACATCTTGTGCCGTATTCCCTTTCGCACTATGCCTGCATTATTTAACATTTCACGAGTCTGAAAGAACACTCTGGAATTGGCTTCCCCGTTGAGATAAGCAGCTCTGAGCCCAGCAGTGTGTGTGACTTCGTGGAACAATATAATTCAGTTTCTTTAGATACTCGTGCATCACTCGACATGTTCGCTGCAGCCACTAAGAACTTTGTGAAGCAGGTTGGGGACACCGGGAGGTTGATCCCCGTCCCGAGCCTGAGCGAGGCCGACCGCTACCAGCCCCTCAGCCTGGTCACCAGGAAGAGGAAGAGGCATTTCTGGAAGAAGAACAAGTACGCCTCGACCCCCTTCTCACTGAAGGACGTCCTGGTAGGGGAGAAAGAGATCACAGCAGGTACACCGATGAAACACAGTTATGAGGATCAACTGTTGAGCATTTATTGTGGAATGTTGATTGTGGATTTTTTTACATTAAAATGTCCGAATGGAGCTTCAAGGATGAAATAAAGTATCATATTTGATGTTGCAGCTTGTTCCAGCTCCACATTGAAGATGTGTGATTTTAAAGTGAACTCCAATCATTTGGAAATGTTCCAGATGTCTTCTGCATCATTTTATACACATTTCCTAAAAATTCAATCTGAGATATTTGGTATCTTTGGAAATGTTGGGATCCCCACTGGAATTTAAGATGAAGTTATTTGGGTCTGAACAATGTGGAGCAGCACAGCATGCGCTTTTGAGAGGGTTAGTGAGGTTTCAGACAATAGAACTCAGTATCCCACAATTTTTGAGGACAAATTAATTGTAGACACTGTAAAATCATCGCGCATAAACCCGACCGTAAACTCAGTCAGTCATATAGTCCACAGCTAGCCCATTAGCTTGTTAGCTTTCTTGCCAAGCCATGGGGTTTGTATTCACATTTCAACCTCCTATAATTAATAGTGAGAGAAAATTGTGGAATATTTCCACCGGTGAAGGAAGTATTTCAGTAAAAGTAGAAGTACAAGTTAAAGGTATGTACTGGAAATGTTTGTAAAATGTAAAAGTATTCAAGTATTGTCACAAAAAACAAAACTATATTTATATTATATCGTTGAATAGCCCCGATGTGTGTAAGCAGCGTTTTACTGCTGTGGCTGGACCACATTGTAACTACTATGGGAAATTAGCTGTCAAAATATTGTTGTGAGGTAAAATGTACACTATTTTCCTTTTAAATTATAGTGGGATAGAAGAATAAAGATGCAGAAAACACAACTTCCTTTTTTTTTATTGTGAAACAGGAGTGTCTTCGTATCAGCTCCTCAACTACGAGGACAAATCTGACGTCGCCCTCAACGGCCGTTTAGGGAACCACCTCATCAACGACGTGGGGTTCAACATCAGCGGGTCAGACTCTGTAGCCGTCAAAGCCTCGTTCGGCATCGTGACCAAACACGAGCTGGAGGTTCCCACCTTGCTGCGAGAGCTCAACTCCAGGTGACAGGTGTTTAGATGTCTAGATTCTGACAATGGCGATAAGTCGATACACGACCTTTGACCTCCTTGTGACAGAGGGAATGTGAGAAGACGTGTTTCATTGTAGGGATGAATAAATGATCATGTTATTCTACACTGGCACACAGGACAGGGTCTGCACACAGGAAGACAATGCGGGAAAGTAAATAGTGTTGTTTGAGGTGTATTGTGTTAGAAATATTGTTTTTTTAGCAACAAGAATGCACGAGCAAATGACAAATTTCCTGTTTCTGTCTTTTAGGAAAGTGGACCTGGACCACTGCCTGGTTCGTCAGTCTAAGGAGAGCGGTCGGACCGTTCTCTGTGTGGTTGTGGAGAGCATCCGCACCACACGCCAGTGCTCTCTGACCGTCCACGCCGGGATGAGAGGCACCACCATGAGGGTAAACACACACTAATACAGTGTTGCATTCAGCGCACTTTTGGGATGCAACTTGTGCGGAATACAAATCTAATTGGAGACAATAATTCATACCAAGATGTTCCAGATTTACTGATTTAAAACCAGGTACCAATGGTGAATATGTAATACTTTTAATACGCATCCTCTATTTAAAGATGGCACCAGTTTAAAAGCTTTCTTTGTGATGAAACTGATGGCCTTACTGTATTTAAAAGGCAAATTTAAAGTTCAAGTTTCAAGAAAGGTAAAATTTAATAAAATGGCCACTAATAGTTTTGCGTTTCTCGAAGTCACCTCAATCCAGCTCTTACACGTCAGTGGTTCATTTCATGACTTCTTTGTTAGTTAATATTTGCCAACTAAGATATAAGTGCAGCTGACACTTTGCTGACTTTGTGATGCTCTGTGTTACTGTTTGCCACCGTTCATCATCTTACTTTAAATGAAAAATACTAAAACATCTCAAATATATATATTAATCCAAACATAATCTAGATTTTCAGATAGAGTGCCTCCCCAAAATGTCCGCTCTACCTCGCCGACAGTCACCTGATGAGCAGGCGTGTCACTCAGCTCTCTGTGGTGCTGCAGTTTCAGATCGACGACGGCAGGAATCCCAAAGGTCGAGACAAGGCCATCGTCATCCCGGCCCACACCACCATCGCCTTCAGCATCTGCCAGCTGTTTGTTCGACTGGACGGGCGACTTGGTAGGAAGGCGGATTCATCCTTAACCTGCTCCAACATCCACATAATGCATGATCTTCTGTTGCAAAACATACAAAACAACGGTGCTGGAACTAGAAACTGCACCTTTGGGTGACATATAGCTTTCCAATGTTTTGCTGACAATTTCTAAACCGTTAACCATGAAGCGTTATGATGTCATTATGTCTTATGATTGTGGCACCTGAAATGAGTATTATAAAGTTTCTATTTAATATGACAATGTGTCTGACTCTGGATCAGAACATTGACGAGTCGAGTCCCTTTGTGGTTGAAAGCTCTGATCTTGTTTGAGGAGACTTGATGGAAACATGTTGTTGAGGACAATGCAAACAATACTTCCTGCTGCCACGGTGTTCTCTTAGATAATAGAGAGTTGCTCTGCTTCATTGCGGCCAACATTTTAGATTCACAGCACAAAACAAAATGCTCTAACGTTGGCATGAGCTCTGAACTACATCTTCTTCCTCTGTGTCAGATATCTGTGTAGCGCCGGAGTCTCAAGGTGGATTTGAGCGGGAGCAGATCAGGGAGCAGCTCGGTGGTGTCATCGGTCACTTCTCCATGGGTCGACTGCGTCGGTTCCTGTCTGGAATCATCTATGGAAACCCTTTCAGAGCAGGTACCGTAATCACCTTGACTGCATAATAAAAGCACCATTACCTTCACTACATGTTTGCCTTTTTGCTTTATCCAACCACTGAGCAGAAAACCAAACGTTTGAGGAGCTCACGCAGTCCGACACATACATGGACGACATGGTTACCGACTACTACGAGAAGGCCGCCAGCATGACGGACGTGTCCACTACCTACCTGAGAGAAAGCTCCCACACACGGGTCAACCTCCTCAAACACAACATCCCCAAGGGGCCCTGCGCGCTCTGCGGCATGGGCAACCAGAGGCGGGAAACAGTGTACGGCTGTCTGGAGTGCACAACCGGGGGCCAGAAATACGTCCGGCTGCATGTTGTGCCCTGTTTCGACCTCTGGCACAAAACGCTGAGGTGAAAAAGAAAAGGGCTTTGTTCATGTTCTGGTGGTGCAAAATAAGTGCAACTGTTTTTGAGATGTTTGTTCTTGTAATCTTTCAAATAAAAGTCATGATAACTGCACTTGGACTGGACTTTGTAACACCTTGAGCCGCCAACTTTTTCAGTGAAATATGTATAAATATAACCTTGGTATTATCGCTCACTTTGCGGTATAAGAGGCGCAGTATCGCTTTCAGTGTACCTTTGGCATGGACCCGTGTGCTGTGTGCGTACTGTAGCTGCCAGCTGCTGAATTATTCAGCGGGGTATTGGGTGTAAATGAATGGAAGGGATCGTGTGAAGGCCGGCTTTTGTTATGTTCCAAGTGTGTCATTTATTTTGCTTTCACCGTGTCCAGTGTGTGTGTAGCCTATCAGAACTAATAGCTCTTTCCACTTGCATTCACCTTGACAGGTTTTATTTATCAAATAAAGTGTCATGTTTTACTTCAAAATTCACACAGTTTCACTTTAAGTCAATGATGTATCTTTGGAATTGTTGCTTTGTTTTACTGAAGTTGCTTTTAAAAAATACTATTATTTAATGTTTAATAAACAAGCGGGTTTGCCTCAAATGCAGAAATTATTTGACATTACTGACAGTGGAAAATTTGTACCTTTTTAGTTGCTTCCCCTTCTGAAAATGTGTCAAATATTGTGTTTAATATTCTAAACATTTGTCAGTTACATGTGAAGGTAATTTGGTAAAATATCTAGTAGATCTAGTCCTACAATATAATAATAATAATAATAATAATAATAATAATAATAATACATTTTATTTACATAGCGCCTTTCAAAATACTCAAATACATTTTACATGACAATCATCATACATAAAAGCAATACACTAAAAACATAAAATACACAATAACAGTCACACATTAAAAGCAGTGATGACAATACCTCACCAGAGGAGCCTATATAAACCATAAGATTAGGAATATAATAGTGATAAGCAAATATTGTATGTTTTACACCATAAATAACAGATAGTATTATAAAGAACGGAATGTATTTTCAGTCGTTTACCCTCCCTGCCGCTAGAGGGCGCTGCGTTTAACCTGAACTCACTCTCTCCGGAAGTGTCAAAAATCAACAAGCTGCTTACACGTGTGGGGTAGTGGAGGAAGCAGCATGTGTGATATTAACCATATATTTTTACTTCTAAGGAGAAATATAAGCTATTAACAAGTAGTCAAATGCGTTAAGTTGAAGGGATATTCAGTGAAATGAAGTTTGCTTACAAGGTAAGTACGCCGCTGCTAGCTAATGTAGCATCTCAATGAAGTCTTAAATTGACCAGAACGCGGTAGTGTTTCGTTAACAGGTAGAAGCATTTTATTTATTGAAGCAAGAGACTATGAATTTCACACATTTCTGAATGGGGTTCGTGATGACGTTCTCTGCTTAGACGCAAAACAAAAAGGAGCTTATAAGTTATTTATGAAATAAAAAGTGTTGTGTCTTCGTTGTAGTTCTCCAATCTGCTCGGAGCAGTCTATCGTCAGGGAAATTTGAGTTTCTCTAAAGATGGCAACGCTGTGATCAGTCCGGTTGGAAACAGAGTCTCTGTCTTCGACCTGAAAAAGTAAGTGGTGGTTATTAAATACATGAACATGTGGGAAGTTGTTCGTGCTGTCATGTGTAAGGTAGAGGACACCTGGATGTTGCAAGAGAGAAAACTGTAAATAGTGCATCAAAAGAAAGTAAGTTGTAAGTGAGAGTTGACTGAGTGTTTTCCTTCTCTGTCCTGCAGCAACACGTCTGAGACGTTACCCGTCTCCACAGCGAAGAACATAACGTGCGTGGGTCTCTCTCCTGACGGGAGCTTAGCAGTCGTGGTGGATGAAGGTAAGATGACACTTTGTGTCTCTTCCTGCATGAACTTAAACGGGAGTTTGTGTTTCGACTGCGTCTTTGTGTTTGTGTCACACAGATGGCGCGGCGTTGTTGGTCAGTCTCGTCACCCGAGCCGTCCTCCATCATTTCCACTTTCACAAGCCCGTCAGCAGCATCCGCTTCTCGCCTGATGGCAGGTACGGACCAAATGACTGGCTATAAAGTTCCTAAATGACTTAAAACTCAAAACTGTTGCTGAGCTTCGATGTGTATCCTGTGTGTCTCAGGAAGTTCGTTGTGACCAAGGACAACGTCGCTCTGATGTACCACGCTCCTGGAAAGCAGCGCGAGTTCAATGCCTTCGTGTTGGACAAGAGCTACTACGGCCCCTACGACGAAACCACCTGCATCGACTGGACGGACGACTCCAAGTGAGTAAAAGTTCATTAGACATCAAAGCCTTCGAGAATCCTGAGGAAAACCAAACTGGTCACGGTTTTGACATGTTTCCTTCAGGTGTTTTGTGGTGGGCAGCAAAGACATGTCGACGTGGGTGTTTGGTGCAGAGCGCTGGGCCAACCTCATCTACTACTCCCTGGGCGGACACAAGGACGTCATCGTGGGCTGTTTCTTTGAGAAGGACAGCCTGGATGTGAGTTTGAAAGGACAAATGTGGTTTTGCATGAAAAAATAAAAAGAGAGGATATCTTCATAGGAATATTGTGTTTCCCCCGTGGTTGTCAGCTGTACACGGTGAGCCAGGACGGGACGCTGTGTGTGTGGGAGAGCGACACCGAGCTGGACGGCCTCGTCCTGAAGAAGAGCCGGGACAAACCCAAGCTCCCGAGGCAGGGGGACGAAGAGGAAGAGGAGGAGGAGGAAGATGAGGAGGACAGAACGGAGGGAGAGGTCATCAGAGGGAGAGCTGAAGCTCCCAAAGAGGACGAGACCAAAAACGTTCGATACAGGCAGCGCAGCAAGTAAGACACCGCTCAAAAAACAGTCCCAATAGCTCCTCACAGCCAGACGTCTTTCCAAAACACTAATGTTCATACATTTCAGTGCCTATTGTTGCATCATCGTCTTGTAGTCATATTGTCTTTCCAATTAAAGCTGCAGGAACCTGTTCTCCAACAAAGGGAGGATGAATATCAGATGATTCAAAATGTCAGAGTACTCCGGAGGCTTAAAGAAACGTTCTTTCTTTTCTGCTCTTTAAGACACTTCTTCAACAAGGAAGGGGATTTTAACAGCCTGACGGCTGTCGCCTTCCACAAGCCGACTCACATCCTGGTCACGGGGTTCGCCTCGGGAGTCTTCCACCTGCACGAACTTCCGGAGTTTAACCTGATTCACTCCCTGAGGTGAGACGCGTGTTAGGTTTCACGCCGGAGTGGGAATTCAGGAGAAGAGGACTCGAATATACATGTTGCATGTTTTTAGTACTTTGCACACACACACTAAATATAATGCTTCTTCTCCCAGTATTTCCGACCGGAGAATCTCATCAGTGTCTATAAACAGCTCTGGAGACTGGATCGGCTTTGGGTGCTCGGGTAAGAAGTCTTTTCCTCTTGTGTCGTGTTTCTTTTCTACTTCCTTGACTCAATGAGTTCCTGATTATTTGTCCCTAAATGTCCATGTTGGTGTGTCAGGGATGGGTCAGCTGCTGGTGTGGGAGTGGCAGAGCGAGTCGTACGTCTTCAAGCAGCAGGGTCACTTCAACAACATGGCCGCGCTGGCGTACTCGCCAGACGGACAACACATCGTGACGGGAGGCGACGATGGCAAAGTCCGTGACTGTCCACTGCTGCGTGTGTCACCATCATACAGACGGACGTGTCAGCGCTGTGTCGGGTGTGTGAATGTAAAAGAAATGCGGTTTCATCTCCGCAGGTCAAAGTGTGGAACACCAACAGCGGCCTTTGCTTCGTCACCTTCACGGAGCACACCAGCAGCGTCACCAAAGTCACCTTCACCTCCAGCGGCTTCGTCATCGTCAGCGCTTCTCTGGACGGGACGGTCCGAGCGTTCGACCTGCACAGGTGACGTTCAGGGCAGCCGGTTGACTTCCAGCGTTTGATGGGAGACTGTAAACGACAGAGATGTGTCTGAGGAGGAATGGCTTTTAAACACGCGTGCGTTCCTTTGTGGGTTCCAGGTACAGAAACTTCAGGACGTTCACGTCGCCTCGGCCGGCGCAGTTCTCCTCCCTCGCAGTAGATGTCAGTGGAGAGCTGGTGAGCGCAGGAGCCCAGGATTCCTTTGAGATCTTTCTGTGGTCCATGCGGACCGGCAGACTGCTGGAGGTGAGCACAGAACACGCATCAATGTTACTGTGGCCGATGTTTGAAGATGCTCTTATTCACCTCCTGCTTCCTCCCTGTGATGACCAGGTCCTCGGGGGCCACGAGGGGCCGGTCAGCTGCCTGTGTTTCAGTCCGGTCCAGTCCATCCTGGCCAGCGCCTCGTGGGATCGCACCATCCGGCTGTGGGACATGTCGGACAGCTGGCAGGTCAAAGAAACGCTTCACCTCACCGCTGACGGTAAACACGGTCCCGGTGTGAATTCCACGTCGCTCTTTAACGATGGACGATGTGGAGAAACTCTTTTGTTTTCCCTCAGGTTTGTCGGTGACGTACCGCCCTGACGGTCAGGAGTTGGCTGTGGCCACTCTGAACGGTGAGATCTCTTTCTGGGACCCACAAACGGCCACACAAACCGGCTCCGTGGTCGGACGCCACGACCTGGAGACGGGCCGCAAAGAGACGGATAAAATCACGGCCAAGCAGACCGCAAAGAGCAAGTGAGTGATGGCGTGTTTCTTTTGGTCCAAACCACGGAGGGCAAGTCACATTTGATGGCTTTCTGTGGATCTTATGCTTCAGGTTGTGTTTCCTGCTCTTCGTGTGCTCAGGTCCTTCACGTCGCTCTGCTACTCGGCGGACGGGGAGTCGGTTCTGGCGGGAGGCCAGTCCAAGTTCGTCTGCATCTACAACATCAAGGAGCAGATGCTCATGAAGAAGTTTGAGATCTCCTGCAACCTGTCCTTTGATGCCATGGAGGTACTATAACTTCACTTGAAAGCTTTCTACGTCTTCACTTGGTCCTTGGACTTCACTCTGTGTTGTGGCCCTTCAGGAGTTCCTGGACCGACGGAAGATGACCGAGTTCGGCAGCCTGGCTCTGGTGGACGAGGGAGCTGGAGACGGGGACGGGGTCAACATCAGCCTCCCTGGAGTCAGGACAGGTAGGATGCTCCCTTCAACTCTCAGACATCACTTCTTGTTGTTGCTCGATAACTTTATGTCTGTTCCTGTATTTCCTTTTCTTTTCTACATATCTACACATGTTTTTTCTTTTTGTGCGTCTTTACAGGTGATATGAGTTCTCGACACTTCAAGCCGGAGATCAGAGTGAGCTCGCTGCGGTTCTCCCCTACTGGTAGGTCGGCTTCATCGAGTTTTGGGAGTCGGAGTGAAGTCTGAGTGAAGGCTTATCTTTTGGAAGGTTTTGGCCTTTCGGTCTCTTATCATGGTTGGGTCATTTCATAAAGGGGTTCCATCTATTGTCAGGTCGTAGCTGGGCGGCCACCACCACCGAGGGCCTGCTGGTCTACTCCCTCGATGGGTCTCTGGTCTTTGACCCGTACGACCTGGACCTGGACGTGACGCCGGCCAGCATACGTAAGCAGCTGAGGCTTCAGGAGTGGGCGGCGGCCATCGTCCTGTCGTTCAGACTGAACGAAAAAGCCCTCAAGCAGGAAGTGCTGGAAACGGTTCCACACGAGCAGAGTGAGTAAACCGTCCTGTTTTAAATGTTGGGCTCTGAAGCTGACCGTATCTGAATGGTGTTTGTGCTCCAGTCCCAGTAGTCTGCGGCTCTCTTCCTGACATTTACGTTGAGAAGCTTCTGGGGTTCGTGGCGGAGAGTTTGGAGAAGTCCGGTCACCTGCAGTTCTACATGACCTGGGCCCAGAGCCTGCTCATGCTGCACGGACAGAAACTCAAGAACAGGTCGGCTCCCAGGCCGTTATATTTTGATTGAATTGTTTTGTCACATCACTGTCTCCATATAATTGTGAGTGACTACTTATCTGGTGTGCAGGTCTGGAACCATGCTGCCCACCATCCAGGCTCTACAGAAGAGCATCCAGAGGCACTTTGACAACCTGTCCAAACTGTAAGGCTCAACATGTTTCTTTGATGTCATCTTATACTTCACGTTATAGTACAAGTGAACCCTGAAACCAAAGTCTTTTCTTTGCACAGGTGTGACTTTAACGTGTACAACATTCGCTACGCGGCGGCTCTGTCGAAGCAGAGGGGCATAAAGAGAGCAGCTGAGGAGGACGTTGGGGAGGAGGAAGATGAAGAGCTGTCAGAGGAGATGAGCGTGGCCTCCTTGGAGGATGCAGACTTGATGCTGTAGGCCTGAAGTCAATCCACCTCAGTCTAACATGGCAGATATGACTGCAAAAAGAGGACAATAACTAATGACTTTAATCGCAAACTCATTTCTGTCTACTTAAACTGTTTTTTGTTTGTTTTTTTAATAAATACATGTAATGTGTATGGTTTTTATGTGTTCTTTAGCCTGCATTTGGTTTGGTCAAATGTCCTGCACACACAGGTGTTTATTAAGTCCGTGAGGGTTTAGTTTTGTCCCGCTGTCAAATCCTTGATTGTTTGAGGGCTCTGTGGCAGATATTTATGAACCCTTTCTGTAAAGTCAGCATCAGATGCAGACTTTGCCCACAAATCATTGCAATGTGACGTTAAACACGGGTAACCAGTGGAAGCATGGAGATGCAAAAAACTAAACAAAGAAGAGGATTAAAGATGGAACAAAAAATACCACATCAAATCAGAGGATATTTATTTATTTTTTCATCAAGTATTTCATTTTGTCATTGAAGCTGTTTTGACAAAAAGGAGTGAATAGATTATTTGAAATTGCCTCTCTTGTGAGGAAGGAACCTGGAAAATGTTCAAATTAGGGAGTAAAAAGTACATATTAAATTGTAACATGTACATGTTTTTGGATTGGGCCTAAAATGACTGATATGCAGCTAACGTTACCTAATTAATTACAAGTTCGTAATTTTTGTGACTTAATAACACCGTTGTAGTTATTGACTACTAGAGGGCGTTAAAAGTCATGCTCTAAATCTAATATTACTTTGACTTACACTTGCTAACTTTATATCGCTGTATCTAACGTTATCTAATCAATTACAAGCGCACATTTAGTTTCAACGAAATCCGTAATTACATCTCGTACGCTTTTATTTTTAAATGATTCAACCGGAAGTATTCATTATGTGTAATTTGTCTAACTTGATAACACCGTTGTAGTTATTGACTGTGGCCACTAGAGGGCGTTAAAACTCATGCTGTAAATCTAATATTACTTTGATATAGATAGATAGATAGATAGATGTAAACTTTATTTATCCCCAGGGGGAAATTCGTTTATATACACTTACTAACTTTATATCGCTGTATCTAACGTTATCTAATCAATTCCAAGCACACATTTAGTTTGAACGCAATGCGTAATTACCGGTACATCTCGTACGCTTTTATTTTTAAATGATTCAACCGGAAGTATTGATTATGTGTAATTTGTCTAACTTGATGACACCGTTGTAGTTATTGACTGTGGCCACTAGAGGGCGTTAAAACTCATGCTGTAAATCTAATATTACTTTGATATACACTTACTAACTTTGTATCGCTGTAGCTAACATTAGCTGATCAATTACAAGCTCATCTTTAGTTTGAACACAATGCTGATTGTATTACCCAGCGGTCACACTGTATGTATCATTTAATTCTATATTTAAAGACTGCAGAGACAGTTTTATCACTATCGTCAATAATCATGCGTATACACTGCCCTCTTGTGGTCAAAATGTGTAATTACATATTGCAAGCTTTTATTTTGAATGATTGAGCCGGAAGTATTAATTATATGTAATTTGTCTAGCTTGATAATAACACTGCTGTAGTTGCTGAATTTGGCCACCAGAGGGCGTTAAAACTCATACTCTAAATCTAATATTACTTTGATATAAGATTGTCAAACTACCATACCCAGCAGCCCTTGCGGCAGCGGAGCGGAAAAGGCGGAGTTTGAGCCAAAATGAGGGAAAATAAGAACATGTCCGAGTCCCCCTCTCAAGCGGGAAAAGAAATACCGGCGAAAAAACAAAAACTAAGCAGCGACGAGAACAGTAACCCGGATTTATCCGGAGACGAGAATGTAAGCAGTTAGAATGTGTAAAATGTGTTAGAATGACCCATAAACCGCCTCAAGCGAGTTAGCATCGTGCTAAAGTAGCCGTGACTAGCTAGCATCTTTGTTCGTCTGTACCGGCTAGATGTGATTAAGCTGTGATGATAACAGCCGTTCACCACTTAAGTCTGTCCACCCGACCGAAGACATAGTTAGCGTCATTGTTGTGTACTTGTACACGTTGTTTTTAATGCTCAGATTACAGTCATATCCAATTAGCAGTAGCATCTACCGTTAGTTATTCACGTGACAATGTTGACTTGAGATAGCTTCTGGATTAAGGGTTGTGAGATGATAAAAAGTAACCTGAGTTATTGAGTATCAGCCATGTTGGACCTCATGCAAATACGATTTAGCTCCTGTCAGCAGATTTAAACCTAAACTATGTGTTTATTTTCATGTAATTGCTGCAGAAGTACAGCTCAGTACAGTAATGCAGGTTATTGTACATCTTAATGTACAAGATGACATTCACTGTGTACTGTTGCTTGTCACATGTTAGACTACAAACCTCTTCAGTCCTGATAAGAGTGAACTATTAAAGGATACAAGTTTGTTATTGTTACTGTGCCCACTGACATGGTGATCAACAGAGACTGACATTCCTGCAGGAGAAATATAACACATGTGTACCCACCACCTGTGTCTCTGTGCATCCTGCAGGATGATGCTGTCAGTGTTGAGAGTGGGACCAACGCAGAGCGCCCAGACACACCCACCAACACTGCCAACGCCCCGGGCAGAAAGAGCTGGGGCAAGGGCAAGTGGAAGTCCAAGAAATGCAAATATTCTTTTAAATGTGTCAACAGCCTGAGGGTGAGTACGGACAGTTTGTTGAGCCCAGGTTTCATCAGTTCTTCTTCCAATACTTTTCTAAAAGCTGTCTTATATGTACATGATGTTCATGTCCTTTCCTGTCCATCCAACGTTTATTTAAACCTCTTACATAGAGCTCCATGTGAAGGAATACAGCCTTAAATAGCCAGCATGTGTCAGGTGACCTGTATTCATTTCACCCTCTGAATTTCATTAATGATGACTAGGGTTGGGTGTCGTTTGGGTTTTTTCCGATACCGGTGCTAAAACGATACTTTTAAAACGATACCGGTGCCTGAACCGATTTTTCTTCAAATTGAACAATATATTAACTGTTAAAGTATACTATGAATATAAATAAATACAAAACACTTGGCTTCAAACTTTTTAACTATGAACAATATGTTAACTGTTAACAGTTTACAGTATACTTAAATAAATATAAATAAATACAAAACACACACGCACTCTGTACACGCGCTGCAGCTTCAAACTTCAACAATTATTTTGCAGAAATATGAGCGTATTTTCCTTCTCTGGCAAAATACGACATGTCTCATGACTTATTTTATTTTACCAGTTGGTGGCGGTAACCAACCTCCAGTTGGTCTCAAAGGAGGAGAAGAAGAAGCTTTGGCGTGCCTGTGTTGTTGTGCTTATGAGCGGCAGCGCTACGTACCCCGTTGTAATAATACTATGAGTGAGGAGCGGAGCACCGAGTCCTGCTGCCAGGACGGAGTCATCAGAGTAGTGTCACAAAAGTATTTCAATCGGCTCAGGCACCGAAACGAAGCACCGAAATCTGCGTTACGTTTCGGTCCGGTACGTACCGGACGTATAGGAACCGGTTCCATACCGGCACCGTTTTTCGGTACCCAACCCTAATGATGACATGATTTCCACAGGAGGACCACGGCCAGCCCCTGTTTGGTGTCCAGTTTAACTGGCACAGCAAGGAGGGAGACCCGCTGGTGTTTGCCACCGTCGGGAGTAACAGGGTCAGCGGTGATGAAGGATTCATTTATTCCGAACTGGCTCCAGTTGTTGTCTTGTTCCATGCGTAACGAATGCTGTCTTCTCTTCACCAGGTAACTCTGTATGAATGTCACTCTCAGGGAGAAGTGAGACTCTTGCAGTCTTATGTCGATGCCGACGTATCCTTAAACGTTTCTAACTTCCTCGTTGTCATCCTGTCACTCAGACACAGGTCCAGGTCCAGCTGTATTTGTTTTCAACAGCTATTCTATAACCTAGATGTAAAAAACACAGACCAGTGTTCATAGCGAAGCTCAGACACTTTAGTATCATCCCATCGTTTTAAATCCAGCCTTTGATGTGAGAGACGAGTGCTCTGCAGGATCTTCTTGTTCAGTTTTTAATTCCTTGACTGAATGTGTGTGAAGGCCGAGGAGAACTTCTACACGTGTGCTTGGACCTACGACACCAACACGAGTCATCCTCTGCTGGCTGTCGCCGGGTCCCGCGGCATCATCCGGGTGATCAACCACATCACGATGCAATGTATCAAGGTAAAGATAAACAATGTGGCTTTGTGGTTTCCTTTTCAACAGCACTCAGCCTCACATTTCTTCTCATTCCTCTGTATATTAAACATGATTTCTTTCAAGTAAACACTGATTAGTCTCTCACATGATGGAGAGACGCTGTCCTTCCCACCTTTACCCAGCCTAAACTTTGAACCGTTGTTGTGTTTAAATGCAGCATTATGTCGGACACGGAAACGCCATCAATGAGCTCAAGTTTCACCCGAGGGATCCAAATCTCCTCCTGTCTGTCAGCAAAGGTAAAAAACCTCCAATAATTCTCTTAATATCATTAAACTCTCACACAGAAACACCAGTAAGAGGACCGTGTGCCACGTATTCCTTTTGTACGGTGAATACAACTTCAGTTAACGTGAGAACGGCCAATATTCAATATCAACTTTATGACTTTATTGACTCTTTATGATTCGTTACCTTCTTTATGTCACGAGCACGTCTATAAAGTTTCTTTATGCTGATAGTTCTTGTTTTATATCACCGTGTGATTGTCAGGCGGCTCACCTGATGACGCTCGTGTGGAGTTTCATCAGGTGAATGTTGACGGAGCACAGTTCATGTTGTTGCCGTCAGTTGTTACATCATTTGACTCCTGCGTGAAGAAGCTGGTTATAAACGGTCTAACGTGCATTAAATTAAATCTTTGCATTTAATAAAGTTGTGACGTGTTCCCTCAGATCACGCTCTCCGTCTGTGGAACATACAGACGGACACATTAGTGGCGATATTTGGAGGCGTGGAAGGCCATCGAGATGAAGTCCTGAGTGCTGTGAGTGTTCACTTCGATCACAAGAACGAAAAACTCAAACTATACCTGCAAGTGAATATTTATGTTTGATACCCGCCGCAGGATTTTGATCTTCTGGGTGAGAAGATAATGTCGTGCGGCATGGACCACTCCTTAAAGCTCTGGAGAATCAACTCTGAGAGGATGCAGAAAGCCATCCGTGGGTCTTACGAGTACAATCCCTCCAAGACCAACAGGTGAAATACTAACACGGCACCATGTCGGCGTGTGGGCCGTCAAACCGGCACTTTTCAACATCTCGTGTTTCGTGTCCTTCAGGCCTTTCGTCTCGCAGAAAATTCACTTCCCCGACTTCTCCACCCGAGACATCCACAGAAACTATGTGGACTGTGTGCGGTGGCTCGGGGATCTCATCCTCTCCAAGGCAAGTCGGGACCGAGTGTGAAGATATTTAATAACACGGCTACTGGCAGTGACATCGCTCTCTTTTCTACACAAGCTGCTCTGTGTAGCTGTCGCCGTTGATTCGGTCTAACGTGCTCCCTGTCTCACCGCAGTCCTGTGAAAACGCCATCGTCTGCTGGAAACCAGGGAAGATGGAGGAAGACATCGACGTCATGAAACCAAGCGAGTCAAACGTGACCGTTCTGGGACGCTTCGACTACAGCCAGTGTGACATTTGGTACATGCGCTTCTCCATGGACTTCTGGCAGAAGGTGGAGTCATTTATTCATCAGCATTGTTCATCCATAGCTGCACGTGTGGTACAATCTTTGATGTTCGTGATTTGGCCCTAACCTCGTTTGATTGGACTGTAGCGGTGCAGCTGAGATCTCTTTGTGCTGTCGCTGATCTCTTGTCTCCTGTGATGCTGGTCTTTCAGATGCTGGCTCTGGGGAACCAGGTGGGAAAGCTTTATGTGTGGGACCTTGAAGTGGAAGACCCACACAAAGCAAAGTAAGAATCCTTTAGTCCCGAAAATAGTCCAAAAATATGCCGATCTGTGTCTTTTAAATGTCTGCTTTTGTCCGATCAACTCTGTCTGTCCTCCAGGTGCACCACACTGACGCTCCCCAAATGCACATCGGCCATCCGGCAAACCAGCTTCAGCCGCGACAGCAGCATTCTGATAGCCGTGTGCGACGACGCGTCGATCTGGCGCTGGGACCGACAGCGCTGAACAGTTCCACCCGAAGAAGAAGAAGAAGAACTTTTGGTTCCATCCTGTCGCCCCGTGTTCAGATTTACACTGCAAGAAATGTCTGTTTGAACATTTAATATTACGTGGGGTCTAAAAAAAATACAGCATTTCCTTAAAAAAAAACAACAAAGAAGTGAGGAAAGGTGCCGATGCAGGATGAGGTGATTCCTTTAGTTTTTACGATGAGCTTCGTCGGTGGGATTGTTCCTTCATTGAGCCACATCACGAAAGAACAAAAAGATAGACGTAGTTCCAAATCATAGAAGAGTATTTAGGAGAATTAAGATCTAAATGTTAAGGAACTATAACGGCATGTCGGTGACATGTTTGACTTCAGCCCCGCGTGTGCCTTCTAGATTTCTATGCAGTCTCATCCATTGAAAGTTAAAACGAGTGGAATCATCTCAATCAACGGCATTTGTTTTCGGGAAAATACGCTTTTAAGAAGCAACGGATAAAATGACCAAAGATGGATTTTCTTTGCAGTGGGCCACATCTGACATTCATTAGTTCACACAAAAGGAATGAAGAGTTCTTTTTCCTCTACGTTCGTTTGTTTGCGTTGATGACCTCTCCTCCCCCACACACACACACACACACACACACTCTGACCGGAGGCTTCGAGGACACTCAATAAAATGTATTTTATAAATATATATACTCAAGAGTTCGTTTGTGTTGAGCGTGGACACTTTCATTTGCCTACAAATCTGATGAAATTGTTTCAAGGCAGCATTAGTGGTATTTTGCATTTATGTAATTTGGCTTTTATTTTGAAATTACAACCTAACCCCGCTATAATACAAAGTCAGGTTTCTTTTGCCTTTATGCACTGCTTGTACTTAAATTTATTTGGACTTGAATAAAATTATTTTTCTACAGATACATTGGTTTGTTTCTGTACCAAACTTTATCTTCAAAGAACTACAAAAGTCCTCAAATCGTAGTTTAATGCAGATATGCGTGTAATTAAGTCCTTTTTTTCTGCACGTGCTGCAGAAGTCATGTGATTGGAGGCTTTGTTCCACGCTTTCCTTAGTCACAAAACCTCTGAACTTAAAAAAACATGACGTTTTCCCGGTGTGCGCACCGGCGCTGCGCTGCGCTCTTCTCTCTCTCCAACAGTCCGGAGCGCTTGCACACTGCGGACTTTTGCCCTCCGACTCTGACAGGGGAAGATAAGCCAACCGGCATTAAAGCAGCGCGAACATGTTTTCGCCTAAAAAGCCGTCCAAGTATGTCTCCAAGTCGTCGCGCGGCGCGGTGGATCAGATCTGCATGGTCGACTGTGGCTGTAAGCCGGACTGCACCTGTAGCGTCCACTCGGCCGGCAGCAGGAGACACTGCGCGCCCGAGTTTCAGGTAGGCCTCCGGGGAGCATGCGGCCCGTCTGCAGCGGAGGTTCCCCTTTACTGTAGAAGTTGTGTTGGTACAGACCCACGCGTGTTTGGGTTCAGTTTCATGTGGCACATCAGAACCGCACCAGTGGAGATCTTTAGGTGAGTTTCTGTTCAGAAGCTCAGCGCTGCGACCACACAGAAGTGGAAAGTAGAAGCACAAATGTATCCTTCTGCAATCAGAGGTGAATATGTATCACAGCTTTGGCTAGAAATTACTTTGAAAATTATGTTTTTACTGTGAAAAATGTTCATTCATTTATCAAATATGAAGCATTTTTGTAGATTGTTAAACATCAAGTATTAATCTTGATACTTAAAGTATACTTTGCCAATATTTATTTAGGTTGTAAGGGCACATTTTGAGTGCAAGACATTTACTTGTAAAGTATTTATATATTGCAGTATTGCTAGTTGTACTTAAATGAGTAACTTCTTCAGCGCTGGTTGATTCATCGATGGACAGAACAAATGTCAATTTCTGGAACAAAGAGTACAACATGTTTCTCTAAAATGTGACAGTAGCATAAAGTGGAAGTACCTCAACATTTCAGTTCTTGAGTAAGTCTACTTCGTTACCACGACTGGCAAACACACAGTGTATATATATATATATATATATATATATATATACTTGTATCTGCTCAAGTTGTTACTGTGAAATACTGTTGGCTGTTGGTGAGACGCTGCTCACATTGAACAGGTTACAAACCCTCACGTGCACGTGTCGCATCATTTGAGCGCTCGTGCATCTGACAAACGTTTCATTGTCAGCAGGTGAAGGAAGTTTGTGATTCCGCTCATGTGTCGTCTGTAACGTCCAGCTCATGTTGCCCCGCAGGTGGAATTATTGTCTGTGCTTTGGCCAAAAGCCAAAGGAATCATGCGAGTCATTGACGCTCAGACTGGTGTGGGATGACTCGATGAAAGGGAAATCGAACACTCGCTTGTTACATGAACACATTGACATTGTTCTGTTCATGAGAACGCAAATGGTTTCTTTTCAGAACTCACTCAGTCCACTTTTACACCAAGTCAAACAAACGATCCTGAATTATACTGAGCACACATAAACTGTTTCATTTGAGTCCAAATGATGGTTTTTCATTGTCTGAGAACTTTGTCGTAATCGAAGCGACACGGTGGTGAATTATCTCAACATTGTTCAAAGTGACTTTCTGAAAGCTAACAATAAATTTTCTAAATACATCCCAACGATCATTTGAAAAGCAAAGAGAAGCAGTATTTTCCAATAACCTAATGAAGGACTTACTTTAATGAAGCCTTTCTATTCTAATCGATAGTTACGCAATAACAGAAGTTCCTGTGTTTCCTGTCTTCTACTCCACTGACCAAAGACGGCAGGAATTATAAGATGGTTTATGAAGCCAATTTGTAGCCAATCAATGATGCTGATCCCAGTGTTGACATGCAGATTATTACAGTGAGGGATTTGATTGGTGCTACAGCTGTGCAGTCATTAACACCTGCAGGTAGTTTTCTTCCTCATTGATAACATGGAAGATCATATTTATATACAGTTGTTAAGACATGATGCAGATAGGAAGCTTATCAGTGTTATCACCTGTAAATAAAGTTAATGACACAAATCATTATTATTAATAATGATAGTTATATCCCATTCCCATAATTGCCTTTTTAGTTAGATTTGATGAGACTTTATTGTAATTCAAGCAAACCAAATGCATAGAGATGTATGAAGCACTGTACAGAAGGAAGAGTTGGACCAGGATACAGTATTTCTGTCTGGAGGACCTCCTGGCACACGTTTAGGCTGAGGCCTGTAGCTTCATGAGTTCCTGTTTCCTCTCATGTCTGCAAGATAAACCATAACCTACAGCGGGGTCACTGGCACACCGTTTACACTGTGACGCCACGCGAGAGGGAGAGGGTGATGTTTGCCGTGATTCGCTGTCTGTGTGTGAGGTATTGAACTTTGAACAGATGTCAACATGCCACTGTTTGTCTTCGTCATTGTCCGGCAGATCTGTAGTCACTGGTGGATCTCATGCGATGGAAGATTAAAGTGATTTGTCATTCTCATAAGGCACTGGCCTCCTAGAGGATTGTGGGTCTGAGTCTCATGGGGTGCAGCAGAAGTGTGCACGACTTTGCAGACATCCTCTACTTTACTTGAGGCTTTAGAAGTGTGCAGAGGTTTGCAACCATCCTTCAAATCTACTTTTAATTAAGTACCAAGTTACAGGTTTTTAATGTGTCACTGTGGGTTTTAAGTCTTAAGATGCATTCCAAAGTAAAGTAAAGTAATACGTGACTTCTAAAATATCAAGAATTGACTTCTAAAGGGTCATTTACACATCTGATAAAGAAGCATTTATCGTGGCAAACGTAAGCAGCATGAAGGTGAAGTGGAGCTCTGCATGTTGTGGACTTAGTGCCTCAGTTCTGTGAGGGGCCTGTTGCCTTAAGAAGAGTCACGTTGGGAGATTATGTGAAGGGCCAGTCATGTGGATTTTAGCTCCAAAGCAGCGACGCTGGACTTTCTTTCCTGCTGGACCCCAGTTCAGCTGACAGCCTGTCGAGAGGGTGAAAGCGTCAAGTGTTACTTGTACCATTTTAAATTGACGACCTAATCCTCTTCTAGTTCAACTCCTGCAGTACATTATGCAGAAAGCAGGTCTGTGTTTGAACAAAGAGACGGCCTCGCTGTGTTCATTCACACGGACATTAAACTCTGCATGTGGGAAACTGATGTTTTACCCACAAAGCTGAACTCTCATGTCACAGACTCACAGACTCACAATGCAAAATAAGCAGTTTTTTGAAATCTGCATGAAACTATTTTATGTTATTTGTTTATTTTTTCCTGATTTGGTTATTTCCAGGAATGCATTTATTTGAATGTAAAAGTAAAAATACAAGCATAGATGGGAAGAAAGCAACTGTATAGGCTGACACGTATGATGCTGCATTCATTCTTTTTAATCAGAGATGAGACCATATTCTTGTCCAAACACAAAGAGTTACAATAGCAAAATACACGTTCATACAGTCCCTGAGCTTATGGAAGTGAAGCGTACTGACTTTATTTCTCGTCTTTCCAGGAGAATGGCCTTGACATCGAGAAACAAGGCCTTGACAACTTGGCCTACGAGTATGGGAGTCAGAGCGAGCTCTGCCTTCCACCCAAAACGGCCTCCGGAGCTACTTTTAAACTCCTGGGCCTCGGCCCCGAGCACCAGAACCAGGCCATCGAGAGCAGAATCTGCAGCCTGAATGGAGTTCTTGCCGTCAGCTTGTCTTTACCCAGCAGCTTGGCCAAAGTGGACTACGATGCCTCAGTTATCACGACCAAAGACATCGCCCTGGAGCTCCAGGGGCTGGGACTCGACGTGGAGTCAGCGGCGCGGATCAGGGTGGATGGCATGCACTGCCAGTCCTGTGTGCAGTCCATTGAGGGACAGATTGGTCCTCTACCTGGGGTGTCGCATATTCAGGTGTCCCTTCAGGACGCTGCAGCGCTGATTGTGTATCAACCTCATCTAGTGACCCAACAGGAGCTGAGAGACCGCATCGAGGAGATGGGTTTTGGTGCCTCTCTATCAGCCGATGATCCACCTGGATCTGATATAAGCTACTGGCAGAGGGACGACTTGAACTCCACTGTCACCGTTTGGATTGTAGGGATGACTTGCAGCTCTTGCGTGCGGTCCATAGAAGGGAGGATCTCTCAGATGACAGGAGTGCGGTCCATCGCGGTGTCACTGAAGGAGGAAAAGGGAACGGTGAACTTTGACCCCAGCCTGACGGAGCCGGAGCAGCTCAGGGCAGCTGTGGAGGACATGGGCTTCGACGCATCGCTTGAAGGTTGGCAGAGATGTTTAAGTTGTGGGTTAATCTCCATCAAACAGGAAATAACAGGAAATATTTTAGTGTGAGTGCAGAGGCTTTATTTTGAAATGAAACATGGCAATGGGTGTCTCTGTGGAACTCTTTATGGAAAACCAGTTTGCAAGTGAGAGAAGAAGCATGCAATAAAGAGGAGTCAAACAGTGAGAACAAATATGAGCCACGTTGCCCACCGGCACTCAGCTCTTCAGCTCGTTGAGCTGACCTAGCAGAGCAGTTGGAACACAGCAGTTGAACTGGTTTTTCAGCTCGATGCAGAAAGAACGTTGACATTCAAGCTATGATCCCCCCCCCGTGAATTATTGTGCATGATATGTTGAGATGCATTCAGGAAAACGACGTTATTTATATGCCCTGGTTATGAGCAGAAAGGCTTTGATTAAATTCTTTCCAGCACACCTCAACTCAGTTTCCTCTGCTTACCGTGGAAACCAGACAGAGTATGCTTGAGTGCGACATGGAGGGCTCTTACACCGGCCGGTGCTTTCTTGTTGGATTTAATGATTTAACAGCTTGCCAAGACGTGGAATTAACTCAGACAGCAGATTCTTTCATGTGTCGTTTGCATTTTCGGCCGTCAAGCTCGACCTGTGGTCAGGTTTTGATCTCTAAGTCAGTGAGAAGCTTAATTCACACCTTCGTATAAAAGTTATGTAGCAGAATATGTCTGTTGTATATGTTATGTGCAAGAGCATGGACGTTAACTCCTGATAGCTTGAAGTCCGTAACATTTGAAAGAGTTTTTATACAACACGTTTGAATGTAAAAGACTCGGACAATTATTATTTTATTGCTTTTTAATGTAAAATCTTCATCACAAAAGTAACAAGTAACTACAGCTGTGGAGAAACCTCAGTATCTATCCAGCAGTTTGTCATTATATTTAAGGATGCTGACACACTACTAATCTACCTTTAAGCATCCTTCTGCCTCTGACTGTGTTCCTCCTTCTACAGAACCTGCATCTGCAAAGACCATCCAGCCTCATGGAAACTCCAGGCCTGTTAGCGCTGGACTTTCTGACCTCTCTGACTTGCAACCGCCCAATAAAGCGGGAGTCAGCAATGGCACGGGATCACAGGCGACCTCTGGAAGCCAGATTAAAGCACAGAAATGCTTCATTTGCGTGACGGGAATGACCTGTGCCTCCTGTGTGGCCAACATTGAGAGGAACCTGCACAAGCACCGAGGTAAAGCAAGCTCCGGTGGTGTTATAAAGTGTGTGTGTTTCAGTTCACACGTGGGATGTTCTGCTTTGACTTCCAGGAATCGTCACGGTGTTGGTGTCACTCATGGCTGGAAAGGCGGAGGTGAAGTATGATTCAGAAGTCCTGGACGCTGCTGCTGTAACTCAGCTCATAGAAGACTTAGGCTTTGGTGCCAAACTGATCGAGGACAATGCAGTAACAGACGGGAAGCTGGACCTCACTGTGAGTCCACTGAGAAGAACGAAATACATTTACTGGTTCCTCTGTGTTAAAGATACTACTCGTTATTTAATCCCACCGTTCTTCACTCGTAGATAACGGGCATGACATGTGCGTCATGTGTGCACAACATTGAGTCCAAGCTCACCTCCACCAAAGGGATCCTTGGGGCCTCCGTCGCCCTTGCAACCAAGAAAGCCCAGATCCAGTTTGACCCAGAAGTGCTGGGAGCTCGCGATGTGATCAAGATCATTCAGGTGATGATTGTTTTAACCTCCTCCCCTGTAAAGCGGTGCTTTTACAGAATAACCTGGTTTATATGTCTCCTTAACTAGAGTCTTGGATTCGAGGCCAGTCTGGTGAAGGCGAGCTTCAGAAACAACCTCGATCACACCGAAGAAATTCGACAGCAAGTATCTGTTTTAAAATGTCCTCATTTTGAGACAAAAAGTGTTTTCTTAAAACATCACCTTTAAGGCTTTCATGAATTTAAAAAGTGGTTTTGTGCATTCTATAAAAACTGATTTATTTTAAATATATATTCGTCTGTTTATAAGCATTTTAATTACTGTAAAGTCTTAATTAAACCTTGATTAAATAAGTGCAAATTACATCAGAAACGTGTCCTGCATGAGGCAGACTATATGAAGATAATTCAGAAATTGCAGTGACCCACATCAGAAACATGGCAGTACAGATGTCACCTCTCATGGGACTCAAATCCACCTTTTTATTTTTCCAGGTGGAAGAACTCCTTTCTTTTCAGCCTTGTTTTCGGCCTGCCCGTCATGGGCCTCATGGTCTACATGATGGTGATGGACAGTCAGCACCAGGAACATGGAGGCTCCATGCCCGAGGAGCAGAACCTGCTGCCCGGCCTCTCCCTCCTCAACCTGGCCTTCTTCCTGCTCTGTACACCTGTGCAGGTAAGGGGCCGTGTCTGGGGCTGGGACCCCTTTCAGGACTTTAGTTGTTCGGTGCTTCCTTCCTGTAAGAATGGGATTGTTTCCTTTATGCATTAAAGCGTGAGGCCTTTAATCCAATATAAATGCATTCAAAGCGTATTCTCAAAATTTGGGTGCGCTGTAAATGGAGCACTCCTTCCTTCTTTATCTCAAAGGAATTTAAAGTAAATTGATACTTTAATGCAGGTCTTAGACTTAGACACTTGATAGCTGCTGGCTCACCAAACTGGTAAATAATCTGCCAACGACTTTTATGAATGATATTACCAAGTATCCCTTCTTTGCTTGTCCTCCAGCAACCGGAAGATTTTGTCTTGAGTTTGTTCTTTTAATCCAAACGTTGAATCCGTTTTCCTTCCCTGCAGATCTTTGGAGGCCGATACTTCTACGTCCAGGCGTATCGCGCGTTAAAACACCGCGCAGCCAACATGGACGTGCTCATCGTGTTGGCCACCTCTATTGCCTACATCTACTCCTGTGTGGTCCTCATCGTAGCCATGGCCGAGCGAGCCGGCCAGAGCCCCGTCACCTTTTTCGACACTCCGCCCATGCTGTTCGTGTTCATCGCGCTGGGCCGATGGCTGGAGCACATTGCAAAAGTAAAAGAACATATTTTCCCTCAACGTTTCTTTACCTCATGATGATTTACCCTTGAAATGCGTATTGATAAAACTGCTACATCATATTATCTAAAGGTGCAATGTCTTTTATTTTGAAACTTCAATATTGTTACGACATCTTGGAAAAACCCTGTTAGTTTGTGGACAAGATTTTTTAGAGTCTATGTTTTACAAGTGGTGTTATTGGACCACATTTCCCATAAGCCCTTGCTCTGCCGTCTGACATTTAGAGTAAGACCTCGGAGGCGTTGGCCAAATTAATGTCACTTCAAGCCACTGATGCCACTGTGGTCACTTTGGGACGAGACCACTCCATCATCAGGTGAGACACACACACCGCATACCCAAAGCGTTGTAAGTGCATCACTTTGAGAAGTTAATCTACGAGATCTGAGATCTGTAACCGCCAGTGCGTTGACGCTGCAGTGAGGAGCAGGTGGTGGTGGAGCTGGTCCAGCGGGGCGACATCGTAAAAGTCGCTCCAGGAGGAAAGTTCCCCGTCGACGGGAGAGTGATTGAGGGGAACTCCATGGCAGATGAGTCCTTGATCACAGGTAGGAGGATGGGACTGCCGACTGGTGACAGATAATGCTGGAGGACGTATGAGTCTCTTGGAGAAATGTTCACAACTTTTATTATTGTAAAATCAATTTACTTTATTTTTCCAAGTAGAAGTTTTGCAGCAATCCTACTTCTTTCGGTGTGATTTAAAGCAGTTATTGCATTTAAAATACTTAAAAATAGACGATTGTTAGTGGATGCATTAGCTGGCACCAAGTCATTAACGACATGAAATCTGATTTAACAGCCTTGAAAAATATGTCGTATTAAAACATCCAAAGGAAACATTAGTTTGTCCGATTTGAGAAGAAGAACTCTATCGTTTGCCTCTCTTCTTCTGTGGTGGTAAGGGGAGCCGATGCCTGTCAGTAAGAAGGTGGGCAGCCTGGTGATTGCCGGCTCCATCAACGCTCGCGGGGCTCTTCTGGTGGAGGCCACTCACGTCGGTGCCGACACAACTCTGTCTCAAATCGTTAAATTGGTGGAAGAGGCCCAAACCTCGAAGGTAAGACGCAGTTTGAACTTTAGCTTCAGAGTTTTGCTATTTCCAAAACAAAACAAGAAAAATCCATTCACCTATGATAAGGAAGTTACACAAGGTGAAATGCTCTCACAACATGTTTTCCAGTAGGAATGTTTCCTCTGTACTCTGTTCTCAGGCCCCCATCCAGCAGTTTGCAGACAGGCTCAGCGGCTACTTCGTGCCCTTCATAGTTATCGTTTCTCTGCTGACACTGATCGCCTGGCTGGCAGTCGGGTTTGTCAACTTTGACATTGTGAAGGAGAACTTCCCGGTAGGTGCGCACATATTTAGTTTTCACATGCAAACAAAAGCTTGTTTCATAAAAACAATTGGCATCACTCCAGTAACACATTCTTTTCCTCACAGGGTTACAACAAGAACATCTCCAAGGCGGAAGTTATCGTCCGCTTTGCCTTCCAGGCCTCCATCACCGTTCTGTCCATCGCCTGCCCCTGCGCTCTGGGGCTGGCAACCCCGACAGCTGTCATGGTGGGCACTGGGATCGGAGCGCAGAACGGGATCCTCATTAAAGGAGGCGAGCCGCTGGAGATGGCCCACAAGGCAATGCGCTTTACATCCTGCTTCTGCTGACTGCTGCACACTTTTGTTATTAGTATTGTGAAACTTACATTTTATCAGATTGTATTTTGTGTATTTTAAATGCATAGTTCATTTCTTACGCACTATATTTGCACGTGACTCATAGCAAGCTGCTCTTTTCCAAACAAGACTTGATCTCAAATATCTGTAACCTCTTATTAGAAACTATGAACTGTAGATTGCAGGTATTTTGTGACTCAACACTCCCTAAGATGGTTATTTTTCCCTTCAAAGGGATTTTCATGATCTCTGTCTGCCCAGAATGAGAACCTGTTTGCCAAAGTTTAAATCTGACAGCGAGAGCGACAGTCTGTCGAAACATCCAAACAAACGTTTTCTCATTCTGGGGATCAGTGAGCTCACTAAACCATGAAGATGCAAATTGCTGACTGATAACTGCTAAGAGTTGTATGACTGAATCGTGGAGCGTAGAGTTGGATTCATGACTGTCTTTGTGTTTCTGCTCCCTCAGATCAATGTGGTGATGTTTGACAAAACCGGTACGATTACAAACGGCGTGCCTCGGGTGACTCGTGTGCTGGTGTTGTGGGAAATGGCCCGCATGCCCCTGAGGAAGATCCTGGCGGTGGTCGGCACAGCGGAGGCCAGCAGCGAGCACCCGCTGGGCATGGCCGTCGCCAAACACTGCAAAGAGGTGACAGAGATGCTGTGTGTGTCAGTATTGTGTTTACGACAGCTTTAATAAGGCTTCTAACGCTTGATGATCTGTCTGTGTGCTCGTAACAGGAGCTGGCCAGTGACTTGCTGGGCTACTGTCAGGACTTCCAGTCCGTGCCCGGTTGTGGGATCAGCTGCCGGGTTTCTAACGTGGAACATCTGCTGCAGCAGCCGAATGAAGAGCGCTTCCTGCTGCCGGGAGCCACCACCGACGAAAGCAGCCTGCTGTCTGCTGCCGCGACCACGTCTGCAGGTCGGATGGCTTTCAGCGTCTGCGGTTGCACTCACAATCATGATGTTTGAAGAACAGCGTCACTTTTTGTGCAAGCTCAAATTTGTGCTGTTTGCAAAAAACAAATGCATACAAGGCCTTTAAACTAGTCAGTTAAAGTTATTCAAGTAAAGATCCCCTCCTTATCATCCGAAACAACACCATGGACCAGGCTGGTAAGATCAAATGTTTAGAGTATGGTGCTATTAATGCAAAAGTCATGGGCTCAATTTCCATACCGGTCAGTTCTTAGCATTTGCAGTTCCCATTTAGAAAGGATTTGTGCCTAAATAATCTCCTTTAAACACAAGTTCCAAAGGCTCCAAATTAACAAATTAAGTACATTTTAAGTGCTTTGTGGTTTTAGCCTTAATTTTCATACAAATTTTGAAAAATGTACACACCTATAATTATTAATTTAAGGTTGCAGGGCTCGGAAATACTTTCATGTGAAAATGAATGATATTTGAAGAGACTCTTATTCAGTATTCATGTATTTAATAGGGTTACCTTAGATTGGGGGGGTTAAGTATTTACAATTCGTTAGATTTAACAAATAGCAAACCTCTTAAACCTTGCTGATAATCTGTTAAAATACCTTCATATATTACAATCCATTAATTATCCACTTAAAGGTGCATTATATTACCTTAATTCAGTCACCAATATCACTAGATGTTGAACCTATAAATCCTGCTGATAAATGAGTGATTCTTTTGGTTATATACATCTCTAACGTAACTGAAATACAGACTGGTGGTCTGCTAAATGAGCTATTTTACATAAAACGCATGAAAACACTGTACGTCTTCTTTGCGTCAACGTTCACTTGTTAACTCACACATGTCGTGTCTTTGCTTCCAGGTGAGCCGCTGTCTTACTCCGTCCTGATTGGGAACAGAGAGTGGATGAGGAGGAACGGCCACCACATCGGAGCAGACGTTGATGCCGCCATGTCCAGCCACGAAACGAAAGGACAGACCGCTATCCTGGTAGCTATAGATGGTGAGGATAAAAATCAAACAACACTGACATTCACTTTCATCTCTCATCTCGCGCCTCGTGATGTGTTGCGTGTTCTCCGCAGGTGTGCTGTGTGCCATGTTGGCCATCGCAGACACGGTGAAGGCAGAGTCGGCGTTAGCGGTGCACACGCTCAACAGCATGGGCATCGAGGTGGTGATGATAACGGGAGATAACAGGCGCACTGCGAAAGCCATCGCTGCACAGGTAAAGGACATTTATAAAAGTCTAAAAAATGTGTAAAATATGAAATCAAATGTTTTGTTTGATCACAGGTGGGGATCAGAAAGGTGTATGCGGAGGTGCTGCCGTCACATAAGGTGGCAAAAGTGCAGGAGCTGCAGGAACAAGGCCAGCGAGTGGCCATGGTGGGGGATGGCGTCAACGACTCGCCCGCCCTCGCTCGGGCCGACGTCGGCATCGCCATCGGCACAGGCACCGACGTGGCCATCGAGGCGGCCGACATCGTCCTGATTCGAGTAAGTGACACGTTGTGATTGACGGTCTGTGCAGACGTACAGTCCTGAAACTGAAGGTTTTCACACTCTGCAGAATAACCTGCTGGACGTGGTGGCCAGCATTGAGCTGTCCAAGAAGACGGTGCGGAGGATAAGGACCAACTTTGTCTTCGCCCTCATCTACAACCTCGTAGGAATACCCATCGCTGCAGGTGACTCGGCATCCTCACTATCTGACAAGAAAGAATCAAAGAGCAGAAAAACATATCAATATGGCAAGGACATACAACTGAAAAGGTGGTAACGCTGAGCTGTTAGCCAGGAAATACTGAGGTCATTAATCCAAACCACAACCTCAAGAAAACATACGGAAAAAGTTAAAGTTACTCAGAGTTAAAGTTACTTTCCCTGTGGACAAAAGTGGTAGTGTTTCCGAGCAGCAGAGTCCTCATTGTACTGCAGCAGGGTCAGACTGCCCCGCTCAGTCCTGGTTCTGGTTCTCCTGTGCCTCCCTGGAGTCTCAGCTGGTATACGTTTCTGGTGAACCTGCATGCCAAAAGAAAATCTTCTCTCTGATGGTCTCGTTTACTTATGTAGGTCTGATAGAGCCATCAGTATTTCATAACCAGTTTAAAGTTCCTTGTCGTAAAATGATTTCACAGGAACAATTGGTTAATACTGGCATCTTGTGGTATTAAAGGAAACTTGCAGCTTCTTGGTGAGCTTTAACTGAGTGCTTGTCCTGCTAGGCGTGTTCATGCCTGTTGGCCTGGTGCTCCAACCCTGGATGGGCTCCGGTGCGATGGCTGCCTCGTCCGTCTCAGTGGTTCTGTCGTCTTTACTGCTGAAAATGTGAGTTCATGTGAACCTATAAGTTTGCAGAAGAAGAATAGATGGTTTGCTATTTCTTCATACAAGTTATTATCTGTAATTAGTTGTAGAAGTTTTGCCTGTTATCCATATTTTACAGGATGCATTTATTGTATACTATGTATTATAATCGTCTACAACAATCTATATATGCATTCCAGCTACATTCCTTCCCTGTTTTATCTTATGTTCTGCTGCAGCGAACTCTCTTCATCATATTTCATCTCTCCTGAGTTCAGAGGTGAAGATGATAACCATCTGTTCCCTCCAGGTACAAGAAAACCTCGGCGGAGATGTATGAGGTGCGAGCGCTGGGCCACATGAGGAGCCTTCGGTCGTCGCAGATCAGCACACATGTGGGTCTGGACGACAAAGCTCGGGAGCAGCTGAGGCAAAGCGGCCCCGACCCACCCGTCCAGGGACCGTCCATCAACTCTGCCCAGGAGCGGGACCGCTACTCCCTCCTGGATTACCAGACCGCAGAGGACCTCAATGTGTTGTAAAGGGAAGAAGGACTGAGCCATAACCATGTGTGCATGGTTATGTATTTATGTAAATAGAGAAGGCTAATTGTGCACAGAAACTCACCTGTAGCGCATGAACCTAAACCACTGTTATTGTTGGCTCCGAGGACACCGGTTTACAACAAAGAATCAAGCTGCTAACACTTAAATTGAGCATTGTGTCATTTTCTGCATTTTTTTTGTTCTCACATAAATCAAACTTGCAATGGGAAATGGGTTTGCGTGTGTGAAGAAATGCACTTTTACGATATACCTAAGTCAAAGTAAAGCCACGGTGTTTGGATAAGACTGTCTCAGGTTATAAATAACGCATGAGCAGATAGAGAAAAGTCAACACTTCCTACAACGTGTGTTTGTGCTCTTATTCTTAAAAGCTACACACCTAAAGTGCTGCAGTTATTTAATGTGAAGAAGTGGAGGGCAGACTTTCTGGACTTTTCTTGCCAATGTATTTTGAGCCTGCAGGATAATTAATGGAGTCGATTAATCAAATTATTCATGGACCAGAAAGAATAGTTTCACAATACATATATAGGTTTTACGGATATAAATATGACTTGTGTCTTGCTCCCAGCTCATATGAAAGGTCCTTTTCACAGCAGACATTTTGACATATGAAAGCAGGAAACGCAAAGTATTATTAATAACAGTGATGCATTGAATGTCCAGTCTTAATGTTATTAATAATACCCGTGCTTTTCCTGCTCAGCCACGCCAAATTGTCCATTCATACTTCGTCTGTAACACTGACTGTAGACATTAGAAACTGATGTTCACACACGCGTCACATTCAGGAACGTGTTACAGGATCATTTCACTCAAATGTGTTTATGTGCAATCCAAGCCACACAAACTGCTATTTCAGTTAATATTCGATGTATCTTTTTTTCGTTATTTTGTTGGTGTTTCCATAGACGTTTTGAAAACTTCAGTTTCAGTTGGAGGGGACCTTTGACCTCTTCACCCGGAGCCTCGTTAAGCTCGTTAGCCCTCCTGGATGTCAGAGTCGCATGAGTCCAGGTGTGAACGGGTGCCTGGGCGAGTGCAGCTTATTGCGCGGTCGATAAAGGCCGGGGTGTTCGAGCCTTGCAAGATGTGACAATCGTTCAAATGGGGATAATGGCGCTGAGTCCTCGGAGGCTTTCACGGTGTTGCGCTCCTTTGTGCGTACAAAAGGTGAAGAATCTAAAAAGAGTGTTTGAGCCAGAGGTTGAAATCTTTCCTTCCTTCACACCTCGGAGGAGAGCACTGGAGTGGACGTGATTGTCGGTTTCAGAAGACGGGGTTTGAGAGAATCTGAGCCGATCTGAAAGCCCCTTACTTTGAACCTGTAGCACTTTTGTGTTGTACTTGTTGTTTAGTTCTGTGTTGCTAGGGTTTGAAAAAGCACAGGGGTGCAGAGTCGCAGATTAAATGTTTGTTATTTTCCTTCTGTTGTCGTCGTGGTGTTTCGACAAACACTTTGAGAAGTTCCAAAGCTTTTCTGTTTGTGTTTTCACGGGGCGATGTGGGGTTGTGGATGGGCTCGGAGAGTAGATAAATGTTTTTTGGATGAAGATGCCACCGCAAATCCTGTCTCGTCTTTCTTTGATTTAGCACTTGTAGAAATCCAGCGGCGTGGATGACTGAGATTCTGTTGCTCTGTTCCCGTCATCGTTATTGGATTCATGAATGTGAATTTGCCTCACCAACTTGTGTTATTCTGAAGGGACCGCTTTCACTGATGTTTTACATTTAATCTAATCTGTACAAAATATTGATTGCAGTCTTTTTTCTCTGTATCTTGTGTGTGTCTGCAAGCACAACTTGGTGTCAAAATGTATTTTACAGCAGTGTTGTATGGGGCACAGCACCCTGGAGTCCTTTGCTGGCTCAGATATGCATCTGTAATTGTGCCGCCTGCATCTGAGCGCATCTTGACAAAAATACCCCCAGACACAGTCCGATGGTCAGACATTTGGAAAACGCCCTCCGACAGACGACGACAAGGTGTTAGCTTCATTTATTTATTTATTTTTGTTTGCCGCATATCTAGAGAGGGAGAAAACACAATTTTCAAAATGTGGTGGTCCGTGCCCTTTGACTTTGTCAGCTTGAGGATGCAAATCCTTCGACACAACCAGTAAAGTCAAAGAGGATCTAGTCCGAGCTTCCGTCTAAGCTGTTAGGATTGTCCCAATTACAGCACTGGAGTACTTTTACATGAGGACACACATGATAAGAAGCCTTTCCTTGAATTGTTCCAGAGGAGGGCTGTACCGCTTCCTGATTGATAGGCCGGAAAAAAGGGTTTGTGGCACAGTAATGTAACATTCTGCACACATGACACACTCGGGAGCTTGGAAACACCTGACTGAGGATTTTTCGGCGATTCCGCAAAGACAATCCTCAGACCCAAGAGCAGTAGAGGAGGAAGTGTATTTACGAAAGCCCAGAGGGATTCCAACATTTTACTGTCGAGGTCCACTGATAAAGTTGTTTTTAACTTTCACAGATATAAACTAGCTCTTTGCTGTGTTCTCCCCGGTACAAAGGCTGCAGCTGATAACTTGCCTCCCCAGCCACTGGTTGTAATGGGCTGCTGGAGGGCACTGACGGGTTCGAGTCCCCCTGCAGCGCTATCTTCTTTGTGATGAATATTAATGGAGCCGTTGCTTTGAAAACTGAAAAAGTAAATTTGAGAGGAAACAAATTCTTCTCTATAAAACAATACTGGTTGTGTGTAAGTTGAAAGGGTTTGCTAGAAAATAGTGTATTTCACATAAACAGCTGGTTATTCATAGTTTTAATGTTCGGACGGCACCAATATCTTTTAGTAAATATGCGCTTAATTTATTTGTTTTTTTTTGCAAATTGTATGGCTTTATACAACCTGAAATAAAATCAGTTCATGGCCCCAGTTTAATCATTTTAGTTCAGGTTTCAAAAGACAAATGACATGACAAAGTGCAGAATTCCACCTTTTCCTTGGAACCCGGCTCTGCTCTCTCACAAACAAACACACTTCAAATGCTTTCATATCTTTTGAGAATTCATCCTGTACTGAGCGGACCCTCTCTCAGCATGTTCATCCACCATGATAGCGAACGATTCTCTCCCTCAAATAAACCCAAACCGCCCTGCATCTTCCTTCCATCTTAATTAGAAAGTGTGTGACAATATTCTCGAAATGTTTGAGCCATAAGAGTCTCAGCTTTCCAGTCATATTCAATGTATGCAACTCCAAGACTGTTGCGGTGCCCCAGTATGCAGAAATATTCAAATACACTTTCCGTTTGAAGCACTGATCCAATCAAGGGGAGACCCATTTGGCCTAATTGCATCAGGTGTGAGAGAGCAGAGCTCCACATGGAAACACGACGGTCAGGCTGCTTACCTTCATGAACTTCTTAAAGGGGAGTCACCGTACGCAGGAAGTGATGAGAGTACTGACACAAGTCATCTGTGTACCTGTTGGCTTTGACGCTTTCATTTACAGTGTGTTGGTGAAAAACAATGAAAACTGAACTCAAGCTTAAAAGCTGCTGTTGATGGTGGAGTTTGTTTTCATTTTTTCTACACACTGGAAGCTGGGAGGAACATTTTCAAACGAAT